>JAHRHZ010000009.1:36370411-36467660 GCA_024137785.1 Ginglymostoma cirratum | reverse complement strand
GTTATGAGGAAGGGTCACCGGACCCGAAATGTTAACTCTGTTTTCTCGTTCACAGATGCTGCCAGACCTGCTGAGCTTTTACAGCAATTTTGTTTTTGTTCCTGATTTACAGCATCCACAGTTCTTTTGGTTCCTAAAAGTGGCAGGACTAATAGGGTGATTAAGAAGGCATATGGGACACATGTCTTTACCAGTTGTGGTGTAGATTTTAAGACCTGGGGCTTTACATTGGCGATGTACATATCTTTGGTCGGGCCACAACGGGTGTTCAGTGTGCATTTCTGATCGTCACATAGCAACAAGAATGTGATCACACTGGAGGTGGGATAAAGAGGAGATCACAAGGATGTTGCCTGGCATGGAGAGTTTTAGCTATGAAGAGAGGCTAGATAGGCTCAGACTCTTTCTTTGGAGCAGAGAAGTCTAAATGCGACTGAATTGTGTTTCTAAGATTATGAGTGGTATGGAAAGGGTGGATAGACAGCTGTTTCCCTGAATTATAGGGTTAATAATGAGGGGGCATAATTTTAAGGTGAAGAGCAAGTGGTTTAGAGGGGTTTAAGAGAAACAATTTTCATACAGCCGTTATGGGAATCGGAACTGCTTTGGAGAGTGGTAGAGATGTAAAAGCTCACAACCTTTAAAAATTTTGTTGACGAGCACTTGAAATGTCATGACATTCAAGGCTACAGGCCAAATGCTGGAAAGTAGAATTGTGTAAATAGGTTGGCACAGAATCAGTGGGCTGAAGGAGCCCTTCTGTGCTTTATGACCCTATGACACCAGGTGCAGGCGGTATGTGTGACTTGTTTGACTGTTGTTTCCATGCTACCTCCTTCAGAACAAATGCACTTGGGTTAATTGCAAATCATAATACTTGCACCCATGTCTACAATTTCTAATTTTTATTCCCTCAATTTTATAGAGTTTGACTGAAAATTTGGTAGCTTGACTAGTTATTGCAATAGGCTGCTCAGAATACATTTTATTGATGGTGAGATCCCTCAGTGAATTTTACCTTAACCCTGAGTAATTGAAGTCAAAAATGACAAGGTTATGCTTCAAATATGTAGGATATTGGTGAAACTGAATCTGGAGTACTGAAACTCTGCTGCATTACTGAATACTGCACTATTGGTCATCCTATTTAAGGAAAGATGTAATTGTAATGGAGGCAGTTCAGAGGAGGCTTTCAGAATAATGCCTGGAATGAGACGGTTGTCTCATGAGGAGAGGTTGGACAGACTAGGCTTGTATACACTGGAGTTCAGAAGAGGGAGCGATGACTTCAATGAAACATATAATGCCCTAAAAGGTCTTGTCAGGGGAGATGTGGAGGGGATATTTCCTCTTATGGGAAAATCTAGAACTGGGGGATCTCTGTTTAAAAATCAAGTGTTGCTCATTTTAAACTGAAATCAAATGATTCCTTTTTGTTTATGAGTCATGAGTCTTTGGAACGGTTTTCCGGCAAAGATGGTGGGATATTTTCAAAGCAGAGGTAGATAGATTCTTGTTAAGCACAGGGGTGCAAGATCATCAGGGGTAGGTTGGAAAGTAAATTCAAAGTTACCATCAGATCAGCATGAACTTATTGAATGGATGAACAGTCTCAAGGGGCTGCATGGCCAACTTTTGCTTTGAATTTGTATGTCCATACCGATTATTACTTTTTAAAAGGTCTATTTATAAAATTGTGAAGTCTTTTAGCCAACCTTTCTTCTGTGCTTTTGATTTTTACCGTAGACAATCTGAGTGAAAATATAACTGTAGCCAATCCGAGAAAGAGGTGAGAAATGGAGACATTCAAATCAACAGTGCTTTTCCTATGATAAACGGCAGTTAATAAACTACAGATGGAATATCTCGGTACAGTTCAGGTTCAAAAACACTCAGGTTGGGGGACAGCTCAAGCAATTGACTAACTGCACTGAAATAAAAAAAAATGAAAGTATATTGGCAAACAAAGTCAAACTGATTGGTGAATATTTTGCTTATTTATTACTGGGGAATGTGCCAGTGACTTGTGGCTGCCCAGTCAGACGGTGCAGATCTTGCATGGCAACTCACTGCTTGTGAAATGCCCTTCTCTCCTGCCCATCACCCACTTCCATTTCAGGAACTGTCAATAACTATTTTGCCTCCACAGCCTGAGAAAATAGCAAATGGTGTATAATGAGCCCAAAATCAGGTAATAAAGAAATGTTAATGCACACAAGGTAGCCACTTGCCACCCTCAAGTGAGATTCTCATCTGGCTATTAAAACTTTGGTGGAAATTTGGAATTATTTTCTAAATGTTCAGAATCTCATTTCTTTGATCGGGCCATATTTTACCAACTGATTCACCATTGCCACATTGTTCAGGGCTGGGAAGATTCTGTCTGGAATTCTTGATGGTCATAATTACTCCAAACATAGTAAATCCCTTTTGTTAGAGGTCTAGGTTCTTTTATCCTTTATTCATTCATGGGATGGGGGTGTCGCTGGCCAGGCAGCATTTATTGCCCAACACTAATTGCCCAGAGGGCAGTTCAGAGTCAACCATATTGCTGTGGGTCTGAAGTCACATGTAGGCCAGTCCATGTAAGGATGGTGGTTTCCTTCCCTCAAGGACATGAGTGAACCAGTTGGGTTTTCCCAACAATTGACAATGGATTCATGGTCATCATTAGATTCTTAATTCCAGATATTTATTGAATTCAAATCTGACCATATGTTGTGGTGGGATTTGAACCTGGGTCCCCAGGACATTATCTGGGTCTCTGTATTAACTGCCCAGTGATAATACTATTAGGCCATCACCTCCCAGCTAGGTTGGCCTAGCCAGTAATTCCGTTCCTCCCTTGTTTGCTACTCTATCTGAGAACTTGCTCCAAGCCTACAATCAAATTCTGATACTCTTCAGTTTCCACTTGAAATTTATTGCCTTCATTGCTGGATTAATTTGGTGATATTCTTCACAAGTGGAAAATTTGAACTGGATAATTTATGGAAAGGCTTGATTATTGTGTATGCATAATCATACATTTGCTAAATAAATGCATCATAACCATTTTCATTGTGTAAGATGAAAAAATAACCCTAAGCACCTTAAGAAGTAGAATTATCTTCTGTTGGTAATGCCACTGCTTACTGACTACTTAGCGTGAAAAGATTACACTGGTTGTAAGTAACCCTTTATGATGTAATTATTACAATCTCACACAAGTCCACAGTTAATTACATAAGTGCTCATGCATTTCTGTATAATGGCAAATTAAGCAAATTATTAGGGGATGGATTGGGCTAACATGCTATGCAATATACTCAAAATGAAACACAGTAAATTTTCTGGCAGAGCGTAAAGAGACACTTATTATCAAGATTGAGCCCATGGGCCAGTGACAGAAGATACAAAATGATCAAGGACCAAAAGCGTGAGCAGTTGTTCCTCAGACTGGAAGAAAGTGCACAATAG
The DNA here is from genome assembly GCA_024137785.1 of Ginglymostoma cirratum. Taxonomy (NCBI): domain Eukaryota; kingdom Metazoa; phylum Chordata; class Chondrichthyes; order Orectolobiformes; family Ginglymostomatidae; genus Ginglymostoma; species Ginglymostoma cirratum. The sequence continues at coordinate 36,464,201 of JAHRHZ010000009.1, read as the reverse complement.
TGTTCCCTATGGATGAATAAAAAAAATCGGGTCTTAAGTATAGGGGATTCCAATTCAAAGTTTGAAGATGACATAAAACTTGTTAATTATAATGAACAGAGAGGAGAATAGTAGCAGATTTAAACGTAACACGGACAGACTGACAAAACAGACAGCCACTTGGTATGTACGAAATTTAACGCCATGAAGTACAAAGGAAAAATTGTGAGGTAACATAATTTCAGTACTACAATGTTAAAGGAAATGCAAAAGCAGGCAGACTTGAAGGCTCCCACCAGAATGTGCATGTGCACTGAGGACACTATTTTGAAGCCAAGACCTAACATGAACAGAATTGAAAACTGTACACCATGGGACAAGATTTGCAGAAATAGAACAGAAAACAAGGTTGTGGCAAACCTTCTAAATGGTTAAGGTTTCAATTACAGCTTGGTTTCTACTTCTGAGGGAAATACTTTAGCAGAGATGATAAGATCTTGCAAAGGGTGTAGAGAGACATTGGATGAAGAAATGCCCAAATCATGGACAAGTAACAGAAGCTGAATTTGTTCTATTTATAATGGAGATGTTTAGATGGGAACTTGAAAGAGACATTTAAAATCATGGGGTTTTGGATAGATTAAATGGGGAGAAAATGTTTCTACACAAGAGATTCGCTAACCTCTCAGTGCTAGAGTTAAAATGATTGACAAAAATCAGGACTGTTGGGAGGCTTTTCGCAAGCAGGCAGTGAGTGGTTGAACGAGATCTGCACTGTCCCAATAGGTTGTAGAATGATATTCATTGCTGATAAAATAGAATTAGAGACGTACATGAAAAGGCCCAAACTTTTGATTCTTGGTCACCTGGTTCAGAGGTGTGAGGAAGTGGGTTCCAGGTTGAAGACAGTTTAGGGGATCCCCTCATAGATCTGCCTTTGAGTCTGGCTAAAGTAGTCCTTCACAGGTGAATGACAGTGAGACATTGGCAGCATTGTTCATTCTGATGCCTGTCTTCTGCCACTACATCCAATGTTGGGTGTCCCTTAAGAAAGAACTCATGGTGCTTGCCAATACGCCGGAGGGTTCCATGTCTAATACATACTGCAAGGGTTGGAATGCATCACTCCCCCCAAAAACTCATTTTTATTTTATTTTTAATTTTTGGTACTGCGTCTGTCACCAGTCAGTTTAACTTCAGAAATGGAGAAGCTTTCAGAAACAATTATCCCAAATAGAACTAGTAGTCACACGTATATTGATTCAGAAGAGTCAGTATGGATTTCTAAAGGGAGACTCCTATTTGATGAACTTGCAGGAATATTTTGAAGCTGTAACAGAGTCGATGAAGGTAATGTCTTTGTAGTAGTACGCATGGACTTTCAAAAAGTACTCGATATTGTGTCATACAACAGACGAGTACAAAACATTAGAGGCCATTAAACAAATAGGTCGGAAGCAACATTGGTACATAAATGACTGATACAGAATAGAGATTAATGGTCTATGGATATTTTTCGATTTGGAAGGAGGTTTGTAGTGCAGTTCCTCAGTGGTCAGTATTGAGGTACTTGCTTTGACTGATATATATTAATGGCCTAGATCTCCTTGGACAAGGGAGATTTTCAAACTATGTGGAGGATACAAAACTTGGAAGAATTGTAAGATGAGGGGAGAAGAGTGTAGAACTTAAAAAAGACATAGACAAGTTAGTGGAGTGGCAGATGAAATTCAATGTGGTGATGTGATGTGATGCATTTTGGTAGAAAGAGCATAGATAGAAAATAAGAGGTACAGTATTCAATGGAGTGCAGGAGGAGAGAGAGGCCTAGATGAACATAGGCATAGATCTCTGAAAGTGGCGAGGTAGTTACAGACAGTAGGTAATAATGCATACAGCATCCTGGCTCTATCAATTTGGTAAAGAGTACAAGAGCAAGGAGGAAATGCTAAACTTTTACAAGACACCCATTAGACCCCAGCTGGAAATTTTCGTACAGTTCTAAGCATTATATTATAGGAGGAATGTGTTAGGGAGTATGCAGAAGGAATTTGCAAAAATGTCTTCAAGAAAAGACACCTCAGTTATGATGGTAGAAAGGAAAGTTTGGGACTGTTCTCCTTGAAGAGGAGGAGGCTAAGAGGAGATATGATAGAAGTTTTCAAAATCATGAGGGTTCTGGACAGAGTGGAAAGGGAGAAATTGCTCCCCCTTGTAAATAGATGGCAAACCAGAGAACACAGTTGTGAGTGAGAAAGAAAGCTTTCTTTACAAGTGTAGGTAAGATATACAGTGCATTGTCTGGAAGTATTGTGGAGGCAGAGTCAACTGAGGAATTCAGCAGAGCAATGGATAATTGTTGCTATTCAATTAATTTGCAAGGGTGATGGGAAATGGCAGGAGAATAGCTCTAAGTTATAATACATAATAGAGGGCAGGTGTAGACAATGCACTGAATGGCCATTTTCTGTGCCACATCAATTCTGTGACTCTGTGAAATGTGTAGTGATAACATAGTTACTGAGATCTTCAGATGAGACAATCGTGATTGCTGAAGTTTAGACAGAATTTGCATGTCAGGACTGTACAGACGTCCCAACAGCTGTCTCTGTGGAAACTGCCCAGGAAATGTAAATTCTCATCCAGAACCTTCCACAAAACTCATCCACTCAACTTACTGCTGTCCACATAAAGTACACCCACCCCAGCTCCCATATTTCAGCCTTTTCTGTTCTTTTTTCCAGTGATGTCGGACTTACACCAAGTGCTTTTTCACTTTTTTTGCACTTTACTGTCCCAGCAAACCATATAGCTCTGGAAGTACCAACAGCTAATCTTTATTCTGTGTTGTAATGCAAACCTCAGTTGGGGCAGTTGTGAGGGGACGAGGAGCAGAAGATAATAATTTACTTCATTGTCAACAGGTTCAAGATAATTTACATCAACCATGTATCCAACTTCTGTTCACTACACAGTGACATGTGAGGATAATGTATGATCGTCAAATGAAGCTTAGATGTGGCATCTCAACCAGTATTGATCTGTTGAAATTATACACAAGAAAAGAACCATCTCCATAAGAAACAGCAAAAGTATTAACACCTGTGGCGCAATTCCCTTGTGTAATTTAAACATTTTCTGAAAAGGACATGAAATTGGGGTTAAAAGTAACCAATTTTAAAAAAAGAATGTGCAGATGAATTCTCAAGTACTGACTCAAAAGGCATGTTGCTTGAAACAAGTTACATAATTTAAATAAACTGAGTGTAGGGAGAGTTCTATATATTCAGTATTTCATATTTTTCTTCTCAGCAAATCTGGGATTTTTAGCCACTTCTGATTTTTGTAGCCAGATCCCACAAACAGATGCTAGTCACTGACATATTTACCCATATAATTTCAAACATAACAAAACATATGTGTCAGATTTATGACCAACTAATTGTTTATTGTAATTCACTACAGATGTATGCCATTTGGTTTACTGTGTCTATACTGGGCTCTTAAAAAGAACTGTCTAATTAGTCTCATAATCCTGCTCAGTCTTGACATTTCTCCTTTTCTGGTATATACTTTTAAACCAATTAAATAAATAAAGCAATTGATTAATAAACTGCCTCTTAAAAATGCATTATCAGAACCACATAACTAGTGTGTTTATTAGACCATAAGATCTAGGAAAAGAAGTAGGTTATTCAGTCCGTCAGGTCTGCTCTGTTATTCAGTGAGATCATGGCTGATCTGGTAATCCTTATTTCCACATTCTTGTCTTTATCCCACACTTCTTGATTCCCTCACTATCTCACTCAGCCTTAAATATTCTCAATGCGGTAAAGAACTCCGCAGATTCTCTGTGGCCCAAGAGGAAGAATTCCTCCTCAACTCTGCTTAAAACAGGTGACCCCCGTTCTCAGAGTTGTCCAAGAACTAAGAATTTGTATAAAGTGCGTGTCGTCCCTTCTTAGCAATAGAGTTTTCACTTTAAATATAGTCATCAGTACGTTTTATGTTTTAAGCAAGAAAAAAGATTAGTTTATTACAGAGCTATTGCTGAAAATTACTTAGATACTTCGTCACTATTTATCTAGAAAGACAGATTTTAATTAAATATGCATGAATAATGAAAATGATGTCAGTCTTAGACTTTGTCCTAGCTTGCCTGAATATTCCCTTTCTAAAGTAAAGGGATTAAAAATTGAAGTCCCATTCAGCAGCTGCGATAGCTTCTATAGTTGAATGTTGTGGTATAGGTGGACTCAGTATACAAAAGAGATCTTGTGTTTGAGCGAAGACTCTTTTGTTTTGCTTTAACAACATGGCAGGTTTTCGCTCTTCAAGAAAGCAATCTTTTGGTTCAGTGTATGTCCTGGATGCCTCACTTTGTCTCCCTTTTGAGAAGGAGCTTTCCTTTCAGAATGTCTCTATTACTGTGATCTGATAAGTTCTCAAATCGCTGTCCTCAGCCAACTTTAATACCATCAGACAAAAATATTGCTAATGTTAACTTTGATGAATCACTGTTCCTTTGTGATATATCTCTAACAATCTTCTGTTCAATGCTACAGAAGTTTTGAGTCTTTAAACCTTTTGAGAGCTAAATGGACATCTCTGGAAGCTTTGAATTAATTAATTATACTTTATAATTGGCTCTGAAGAAAACACAGTCTGATTATCTGTCTGGTTTTGGCTGCAGCTAAAACCATAAAAGAAGGCATGTTACTTTCAGGGGCAGTTTTGTCGTGCTCTAGGTATCCTTTTAAAATTTATATCTGTGCAATATACATCTGGTTTTCTTCACAAAATGAATGTACCCAAATCTGTGTTGGTTAAATTGCCAGGTGGCTGAGGGTGTAGGATAACAGTTGGATGGGACGATACAAGTGTCAGGTAAGTGAGAGTGGGTAGAGAGGGTCAAGTATTGACAGGGCATATGAGTTTCCTGGTGTAGTGAAGTCACATTGTGTTCTCACAGAGACGTAGGAGCCAGTTGAAAGTTTCTGAACGTCTACTGGGACTTCCAGGTGATAGAGGGGGTGAGGGTGGATTGGGATTGAATATCTAGGGAGGAAGTCAGATATTTGTGCGTGAGGGTACATCAGCTTTCCATCCATCGGGTATTTGCATCAGTGTTGGGTGTGCTGGCAAAGTCGGAAACACAGGCATATAGGTGGCACAGTGGTTAGCATTGCTGCCTTACAGTGTCAGGGACCTGAGTTTGATTCCAACATCAGGTGACTGCCTGTGTGGAGTTTGCATGTTCTCCCTGTGTTTGTATGGGTTTCCTCTGGGTACTCCAGTTTCCTCCCATGGTCCAAAGATGTGCAGATTAGGTGGATTGGCCATGCTAACTTGCTCATGTGATATGCAGTCTGTGCGGATTAACCAAGGGAAATGGAGGGTTACACAGCAAGGGTAATGGGGTGGGTTCAGATGGGATACTCTTAGAGGGGTTGGTTTGGACTCAATGGGCCGATCAGCCTGCTTCCACACCCTAGGGATTCTATGAGGAGGGTTGTGTGTTCATCGGGAATGGTTAAGTATGTGTGTTTGGGAGTGGATGCATTAATGAATCATAGGCGGTCATCAGTTTGTAGTTTGATAAGATTTGGAAAAGGTTTTACTTCTGGGTAATGAATATGGTCAGTGAATCAAACCTTTACGAAATTTTCCAGACCTGGTTCCAGACCCAAAACGTCAGCTTTCCTGCTCCTCTGATGCTGCCTGGCCGGCTGTGTTCATCCAGCTCCACACCTTGTTATCTCCAAATCTGAGAGTCAGGGCCTTATTCAGTAGGTTTCGAAAAACTGCTGGTTAATTGCCCATTGAAAGATTCAACTCCTCACTTCATTGTTGTTTCCTGTTCTGCATCTTTCATGCTTTGACTAATATCTGACTATCTGAGAACCAGGAGATCTGGGTCAATATTTTTTTAAATGGGACTTTAAAAGGGTAATTGTAACTTTCTGAGGAAATGAAGAGTGCGCGGATCAGCTGACTGAGCCTAATTTGAATATGCCGCATAGCCTGAAGGTGCACCTTGCTGATTCTAAATTTCTACCATTTTCCGGTGGCTAGGCAAGCAGGAGGGTATACCCATGAAGTGATCCCTAATCCTGCAATAGCATTAACCTGGGCCAGCATCCTATGAAGGTAAAAGGAGACATCCCATTGCTTCAAGGGCCTCCCCAACTCCCTCCTCCTCTGAAATGATAAAGTAAAACAGAAAATGCTAAAAGCAAAATACTCATCAGATCCAACAGCATGTGTGGAGAGTGAAAGCAAGTTAACTTTCCAAGTCACGATCTTTTATCAGAACCCAATGTTCAACTTACATTCATGGAACTTTCCTTGCACTTTTCTCTTTGACCATTTTTTCAGTGGGCAGTGTCCCAAGCCTGGCTCTGCCTGGCAATCCTTCTGAACTGTATTTGGACCTTTTGTATTTTGCAGGTTCCACACTTGCCTAGATTGAGGCTTCCAGCAAATTCAGTCTCAGTCTCAGACCACCAGTTGAAGTCCTGTATTAAATCAAGGCAAAACAGGAACTGCCCCACTTTTAACTCCATTCTACCTCATTTTCTCTAATTCAAAACCCTCCGTTTTCTTTCTTCAAGAACTGTATACTATGGTTTTCACCTCATCTACTGAATTGTATATAACTTATCAGTGATTGGTGGTACAACTAATAAAAGAAGGGTCTTGCAAAACACTAAAGTGATGCTTTGATTTCCCCAGCTGCATTTTTCATTTTATCTACAGTGTGCAGAATTTAAGTTCACAGTCAAAGAATAAAGACAGTGACATCAGAAGCTGAGGGATCTATGGCTGAAGGCATGCTTCATGTGGAAACTTTAGCTATGTCTAATTCTCTTAATGTTTTCCACATCCATTTGTATAAAAATCCTTTGAATTTTTTTAACAGGCTTATTTAAGAAGAATATTTTAATGGGGAAATTTATATGTTAATAAACTAATACTGAAAATGCCTCGTTTGTCCAACTGGATTTAAGTCTGCCTGATGTATTTTTGATGAGGAAGCAAGGGAAAATATTTGCGGTATGTATCCATTGAAACAGGCAGATATTCAATTAAATATTAATTTGAGAGTTACTGCTTCCAGTAACCTGATGTTTTGGTTTGCAATATTGTATGTCTTAAACATAGACATGGACAAACACAACAAATTGCATTTGTATTTCTTGTATTCGCTTTTAGGACAAAGATGTCGCTAACTGGCTCAGCACTTATTGCCCATCCCAGGTTGCCCTTCAGAAGTTAGTGCTGAGCTACCTTCTTAGAATGCTGAAAACAGTGCTGTGTAGGGACACCAACAATGCTGTCAGGGAGAGGGATCCAGTATTTTGACTCAGCTGAAGGAATAGCGATATATTTCCAAGTCAGGATGGTGTCTGTCTTGAAGGCGAGCATGTAGGTGGTGGCGTTCTCATTCATCTGATGATCTTGTCCTTCTAGATGGTAGTAGTCATGTGTTTGGAAGGTGATATCAAATCAGCCATGCGGAATTTCTGCAGTGCATACTGTACATAATGTACACAGTTTCTACCGAACATCGGTGGTGGAGGGATTGAATGTTTGTGAATGCGGTGCCAACCATACAGGTTGCCTTGTCCTGAATGGTGTCAAGCTTCTTGAGTGTTGTTGGAGCTGCATTTATCCAAACAAGTGGGAAGTATTCTATCACACTCCTGACTTGTGCCTGGCAGTTGGTGGACAGGGTTTGGGGAGTCAGGAGGTGAGTTCCTCACTGCAAGATTCCAAGTCTATGACCTGCTCTTGTAGCAACAGTATTTATATGGCTATTCCAGTTCAGTTTCTCATCAATGGTAACCCTGGGATTTTGATAGTGGGGGGATTTGGTGATGGTTAATACTCACTCCGTGTCAAGGTGTGATAGTTAGATTGTCTCTGTTGGAGATGGCTCTTGTGTCATGTGGATGTTACTTGCTAATTGTCAGCTCTAGCCTGGATTTTGTCCGTATCTTAATGCATTTGTACATGACTGCTTCAGTGTCTGAGGTGTCGTGAATGGCACTAAAGAGTCTGCAGTTATCAGTGAACATTCCCAATTCTGACCTTCTGTTGGAAGGAAAATCAATGATGAAGCAGTTAAGTATGCTTGGCCCTAGGACACTGCCCTGGGAAACTCCTTGTATAACACTCTAACGTAAAAAAACTGTTCCAATGTGTTTCACAGAAGAGTTATTGAACAAAATTTGATGCTGAGACTTACGAGATATTGGGACAGATGAACAAGTTTTGTCAAAGAAGTAGATTTTAAGTACCAATTTTAAGGAGGAAAGGCAACTAGAGATGCAAAAAGATTTAAGAAATAAATTCTACAGCTTTGAAGCTAGGCAACGGAAGGCATGACACTGAGAATTGACCAATGAGAATTAGGGATGTCATAAAGTTGGAGGAACCAACATAGTTATACACTTGGTAGAGTTGGATGAGGCTATGAAGAAAGGATGAGGTCAGGCTAAGCTAATTTGAATTGTCATAGGATTCATCTTTTTTTCTTTTCTGCCTGTAATTAACATGTTTGTCTGTACGAGGTAAGAAGGCAGCAAAAGAATGTGGCATCGGTGGGATCAGGAGGCCAAGGCTGACCAGCAGCGAGAGTAGGAGTAGGCAGCCCAGGGTTGCCAGTGACAGAGCAGGATCAGGCAGCCCGAGGCGGAGGAAGTTGTAGGAACAGGGATGCTAGGCGGCAAAAGCAAGCAGCCTGGGGCGGCAGTGGGGGTGAGGTCGAGCCCAAAGCGAGAGATGTCGAGCCCTTGTGAGGAATGCGAGGCCAGCATGGCTAGGTGCTTATGCACTATGGTAATGAAATGTTAACTGTGTTCCTTTGTTTTCCTAAATTTTCTGCTAAGTAACTCACATTCTGTGCCTAGGTACCTTTGTACCTAAGATAGAGCTATAAGTGGTGACTTGTAAAATTTCACAGTACATGTGACGCTGAAGCTAATTCAATGTGTTTTCTTACCATTACGCTGAGTTTCCCAATTAAATTATTGAAACAACACAATATTTTTGTGTTTTAACATAAAGAAGATTATTCATTATCTCACACTTTTCATGTATATTTAAACATGATCTTTAGTCATTCGGTCATTTCACAGCCATGATCACACATGTAAAACTAATTATAGATGAAGGTAAAACAATACCATTATAATTATCTCAGTCCTTTACATGGCAGGCCTATAGCTTCTTAGGTGAAGATGCTTTAGGGAAGTGAAGCTGTATAAAATCCAAGTTTTCTTACTAATCTGTGAGGCTCTTTTAAGTTACATTTCCAGAAATTGGTTGTCCTGTGACATTGAACAGTTTGGGAAAATTATTTTCAGCCAAGATCTCACACTTTCAAGGTATCACTATTTTTAACCCAGAGGGAGAGGAAGACAATACTATTTAGAAATAAACATACTGGAACACTGTTCTGAAGTATGTAAAACAAAAAATTTTGGACTACAATGCATCATTTGTAAGTTTTCCTAGCTTTTGGGGACCTTGGTTACTTGGATGACATGCAGGTAGTGTAACGGCTTTCAATGGAACTTTCTGCCCGCGAGCAGTTTCTGCTCTTTTCAACAGCAGCAAACCAAAATGCTCACCATGCAACTTCCAGAAGATCAAGGTCTTTCTTTCCCAGACAAAGGATGGTTGACAAGAATTCATTTACATGTCTTCTTGACATCAGTTTTTGACATTTACTTTCCTCCATAGTGAAACAGTCTGTCCAGCCATCTGGAATCCTATTGTTCTTTTGGAGATAATTCATTCGTAACAGAGATATATGCAATTCCCTGGATGGCTGAGAGTATCCATATTTAATTAGATCTTTGCTTGAGAAAAGACTCAGGAGTGTCAGGAGATTAAATGCCAAAGGCTGTGTGATTTGTAGTGACCATTCCAATAGTTCATATGTGTCCAAATTTGAAAAGTGTTGACTAAAAGTTTCTCAAATTCTGAAATGTTAATACAGGAAAATGAATCCTGAGTGGTCAAGCTTGCTAAGTAGAATTAAAAATAGAAATATTCATTTCAAAGATGCAGTAATCTACAGGTTTTTAAGTATTGCTGAAAATTGACAGTTTGTTAAGTCTTTTTGTCTTGCACTCATGAGGACAAATTGCAAGAATAAAAATTCAAAGGGGAAGCTAACATTTATATTGCAGGAGAGGAGAGTATTGATTGGTTGGCAATTAGATTCTGATGCATAAAAATGTTAACCTTGGAGAAAGTATCAAATGTAATAAAAAAACAAAAGAATTGTGAATGCAGTAAATCAGAAACAGATTGCTGGAAAAGCTCAGCAGGCCTGGAAGCATCTGTCGAGAGAAATCAGAGTTAACATTTTGATCAACTGACGCTTCCTCAGAACTCTACACACTATCTCCTTTAATCTTAGACCTATGCCCCTAGTAATTTACATTTCTAAATAAAAACTGAAAGAACTGTGGTTGCTGCAAATCAGAAACAAAAACAGAAATTGCTGGAAAAAGCTCAGCAGGTCTGGCAGAATCTGTGAAAGAAATCAGACTTAAATTTTGGGTCAAAACTGAGGAAGGTTCACTGGACTCGAAATGTTAACTCTCCACAGATGATGCCAGACCTGCTGAGCTTCTCCAGCAATCTCTGATTTTGTACCAAATATGATGTTTGACAGTTAACTGTCAGACTTTGTTTAAATTTTAACAGTCAAGTTTACGCAGTTTGATCAGGCTATTGATCATGCCGGTTATAATTATGGTCAGGTTTCTTGCTCACAGATAACTATAATAGATTTTATTTCACCTTTATTTTCAGAAATGATTGAAGTTATTCCTCTCTTAATGCAGATACCCATCTCCTGATCATTTATAAGAAATAAAAATGGCTGTTTTCTAGCTCTACTCCTGGTTGCTATTATAATGGAAACATAGAAATAGTAACAGAGACAAAATGAGGAGTGAAGCATCACATGAGCAGTCAGTTCCTCATATGCTGTGACATCTTATATGTAAGTATTAGGCTTCAATAGTGTACATACCTTGCTTGACTTTCCAATAATTGTTTAAGGAGCTGAATAACTAAGCACACATTTTACAAAGGAAGACAATTGGCCAAATGTGAAACTTGCATTATTATGACTTAGAACGCTAACTCACTCGCAGCAAAGCCTTGACAATAGAAATTGTCAACCATGTGGTATTCAACATTTTTAGTTTTTGATGCTTCCGGATATCCATGATGGACCTGTGCAGAAATAGACAAGGGGCAGGACTGCAATTAGTCAATCTGCTTTCTTTAAACTCAGTTGGAAGTATGTCACATTTTGCATGGCTACAATGTTAGAAAAGCAAAAGGCATTGAGTTTCCCCAGATTTCAGCATTCTGGGAAGTACTAAAGATGAACAATGGACCGCACATTGCATCTCTTTCTGAACCCGTAAAGGTAAAGGAATGGAAAAGGCTACCATGCCTTCAATATACAACCAGTGATTGCTGGCTACAGAGCTTGCAAGTTAATATGCAGTCTATCCTAATGCATTCATTCTTTATAACTCATTAAAAGTTTATTAAATTAGAAGGATAGCTGTGATAAGAAATGTCGAAGTTCTGTTGAATAGCTGAAGACTCATGGGTGGGGTGCATGACATTCTTTAATTTACATCAATAGCAATAAAGGAAATATTGTGTTTGTTGAATTAAGTGAGTCTTGTCACAATGACTATTTTGCATGCTCATTTTAGTGTGAAATAAAGTGGATGGTTGCTTCTTAACAGGCTATGCATCATCCAAATGGTTGCTCAATTTGTCTTTGGAGAGATTGCAGGATGTTTGTGAAAGACACAAACATTCTGTTGCTTTAATGAGGTGATGCAGTCATTACATCCCTAGATTATGTTATTTGGTGTGTAGATACAGAGTTTGTCTGAGTGAACTCCCATGAGACTAAGGCACTAATACTGCTCATGGGAGTAACTGTCAACCCTGAACCTGAGAAGGCATTTGCAGTAGACGTGAATTTGCAAAAGACCTTTATTATTCAACTCTCTGGTGAATTTTATTCTGGTGAGGGTGTTGTTTATAAGTTTGTGTGTCTCCTTATAGTTTGGTCCATTTAATGATGACAAGGGTGTCGTCCATGTAGCTTATCCATAATTTTGGTTGGATTAGCAGAAGGGCTGTCCTTTCTAGTCTTTGCATCACTCTGTCTGCTATGAGTCCGGAGATAGGTGATCTCATGCACGTCCAGTTGATTTGTTCGTATGTTTGGCCGTTGAAAGTGAAGTGGGTGGTGAGGCATAGGCCCAGTAGTATGAGCATGTTGTCTGTGGAGATGGTTTCACTGGGGTCTTGCTGTTGTTCCAGTAGTGCTGTCATTGTTTCCCTTGCCAGTGGTATGTCTATTGAGGTAAATAGGACAGTGACATCAAATGATATCATGATCTCCAGGCATGGGAATTCTTAGAAACCTGGCACTCCACGAAGAAAGCCCTTAATAAACACATAGAACTCGACTCCATATACAGTCCACTACGAAGGAAAACCGGAAGTGAGGTAATCCAGCTCAACGGACTCCAAAGTTTAAAAACCAGGAGGGAAAACACACTAATGCTTCATTGGAGGCTGCACTGATGATGTTACCCAGCATGGTAACGAAATGTCTGCAGAATAACAAACCAGTTCGGTGAGCCAACCAACCTCAACACCCACAACCCGAGCTACAAATCTACTCCAAAACCTTACTAATGGTTCATACTTAAAACCACAAATCTAAAGTAATAATTTAAAAACACTATCTGCTAACAAACGTGTTGACCTGAGTTATTTGGATGTAATTAGGGTTTATTAACTGTCGGACTCTGGCTAAACATATTTATCGCTCAGGAATTGACATATGCTGTCAGAAAATTTGCATCAATTCGATAATGTTTTCATCGGTCTGCTTCTGTCAAATGCAAACTTTTTGACTTACCTTTATAAACTTTCTATTTGCCTTCTGAACTGACACTTATGGCTAACCTTGTTGGGAATACATACAGATTAACTCTTTTATGAAAGATGCAATTTTCGCCTTTTAGCATCACAAACTTGGGGGCATACACTCTGCCATTTGAGAGCAAAATAGAATTGGAGTAGTACAATGGGAGTAACACAAGTCTTCCTGGACTCGATCCTACAATTTTGATACAAGTTTGTCTGCATTTAATTTTTAATTACAATATATAATTACAATACAAAGGTATTTCCCCAACATTTTAAATGAATTTTTGTAAAACACATCTCTTATTTCAAAATGGAACATAATGAGAATTCAACACTTGTTTTGACCCTGCTGTAAATGCACCTGTACTACAACATTATCAGTATTCTAAACTCACAGGACAGAAGGCAGAGGCCCAGGAAATATCCTCAATTTATCCTCCAGACTCACTGCACTAATCTAGCGAATTACGGTCATGAATTGGACATCCTACGGGGTCATTTCTGTCAGACTGCATCCTCAAAGGGTAGGAAAGATAATTGGATGTTGGGGCTGTTTGTCAGCAAAGTGAACAATAGGTCACTGTCCTAGTAGTTTACATCATCATTATAGGCTGAAATAATAGCCAACAATTGTTTCTGAGTTGAGTTGAAATAAGACATGGTTACTTTAGTATATTAATCTCTTGATGGTTAACTTGTCGATTGATGGAATAAAATTTAATGAAAGCAAACAAGAGTTTCCCACTCTGTCTACCAGTTATGCACTTAACTAGATTAGGCTCGGCATTACAGGAATTAAAGACCCATAGGCAGAAATCCAAACCTCTGTGACAGATGTCAGCCTGCTTACCCCTCCCTCCAACAAAACTGTCATGGAACAGCTGGAATCTGTCACAGCAGGCCATGCCACTGGGGTGGGATGGGGTGGAGATGGCAGCAGTGCTATTCACCTGAGGCCCAGGATCACCGAGGGGCTCAGGCATAGGTGAGTAATTGTGGTCCAGCATCCTCAGGATCTGTTGGGGAGGCTCCTATACCTATACTTCAGTGCCTCAGCCATTGATCTTCAGGATAGAAGGCATGGCAAACATGCAACCTGGCTCATACTCCGGGTACCCATTCTTCACAAAGCCATGTGGAGTTGCTAGGATGTGCTCAGCTGGAGGAGGAATCACACGCAGGCTCCTCAGATATTTCCACCCACAACAGAGTAAAGGTGTTCAGTGCAAGATTATTGCAAATCTTCTGTAAGCTCCTCTTTTTGTATATGGGGTTTGTAGAATGGTGTTTGTTGAGACCAAGAGAGAAGAAACTCAGAGACTTGCTCTCAGTGGGTTTTTGAGCGAAAGACCCTTGACCCAAAAAGAAACTTCACTTTTTGTCCTTCTCGTATGGTGCCCACCTCTGGGTGAGTATTGGCACTGATTGAATGAGTGAAGGGTTGTAGTTCATGGTGGGATGGGAAGACACTCAATGACCTTCACCATCAGACTTGAACCAAAGAAGAAACAGGAAGACAGCAGGGTCTTTTGTCAGAGCTCGCCAACGCACTATTAAGCTTGCATCAAGGTTCAAGTTGGTGGAGAACATAAAATTTCATCCATAATTTGCTCTGTGTCATTATTCGTTAATTTGTTATCTGGGGCAGTCAATTCAAGGGCTACTTATTTGACAGTGAAGAGATAAGCAGTTAAGAGATAATTAGGCAAAGGCTGAGGTCCATAATACTAGGTACATAGAACCTAACGAGAAGAGGGGTTGTTCATGCATCAGGACCTTATCTTTTGCTTTTCTAGGTTATCCTAGAGAATAATAATAACAATGTTGAATAGGAGGGAAACACCCTGGGAACCTTATGTAGAATCCCCACTGATCCTTGCACTACGCAGTCAGAAAAGTAGCTGTCTGCAAGGATCTAGCAGAATATGGGACAAAGGAGATTAAGATACAAGTGGAAAAATGGGAATTGATTCTTGCAACTAATGTTACCACTCCTTGTTGAATGTCAAATGACATCGCAGCATTACAACTTTGCCCTGCGAGAACAGTTTAAACGTCTAACAACCTCTGTTTTAGCATAATTCATGAAGAAGCAATACAGAAGTGAGGCTGGATTTTAAAAATTTGGAAGCAATTTATTAGTAACATTTCTTTAATTAGAGCTAAATGAACTATTTAAACATATCAAGAATGTTTACAATGTCCTATATTACATTATTAATATTCAGTCAATAAATTATGAATAACGCAATGCTGAAAGTGAGATTTATACAATATATCTGCATTTGGAGAATTCTATTCAAGAATTGTTGAAGTTTTAATGGGTTTAAAACTTTCTTCATTGAGTTACTCAGAAAACTTGAGATAATTTACCACTGAGAAAATGGGTGCCTTAGTGTCATTGAGGTGTAAAAATATTCAAAATCTCAAAGGCATCTCCAACCTGCTACAATTTGCTCCTCACCATGTTTAATGGAGCAGGGTAGAGAGAGGTAGATTACCTTTTCCTAGGACAAGGATTCAACATTTAAGTCGGATCATGAGGAAGGGGCCCACATAACTTACCTCATAAATTTAACCGAAGTCAACTGGGAACGTGAGGATTCCCTCCTTACCCACCCATTTGTTGTTGCTGCCTTCTCTGTCATCATTCCTACCTCATTTACTTGGGATCAGACATTGATGTTTGGAATCACCCTTCCTGGCATCGGATGTCACCCCAGGATGTGCACTCCTCCTCACCTGCATTCCCCTCCTCCAGTTCAGAGATCTATTCTACGGACGTTGGTGAGGCCTTTTCTGGAGCACTGTGTCCAGTTATGGGACGTACACTATTAAGCTGGAGAGGGTTCAGAAAAGATTTACCAGGATCTTGCCAAGAATAGAATGTTTGCATTATAGGAGAGGCTGGATAGACTGAGACTTTTTTCACTGGAGCATAGGAGATTGAGGGGTGACCTTATAGAGGTTTAGAAAATCATGAAGGGTATAGATAAGGTAAATGGCAGGTGTCTTTTCCCTAGGATGGGGGATTTCAAGACTAGGGGGAATATTTTGAAGGTGAGAGGTGATTTATTTAAAAAAAATATGAGAAGCAACTTTTTCATGCACAGAATGGTTTGTGTGTGGAACGAGCTTCCAGAGGAAGTGGTGGGTGCGAGTACAGTTACAATGTTTAAAAGACATTTGGATAGGTACTTGAATAAGAAATGTTTGGAATAATATGGACCAAGCGCAGGTACGTGGGACTAATTTAATTTGGGATGATGGTCAATATGGACTGTTGAACCGAAGAGTGTTTCTGTGCTGTGTGACTCTATGGCTCTATAATATCAAATCTCTGGGCTGAATGTTACATTTCTTTTCGGCAATGCCAAGTTACACCAGGTTTTTTAGAAGGATTCCGGCCATGAGGCCAAATAAGATTCTCCTTTTATCTTACCAATCTTGCTTCCTTATTCACCTCTCCTGCCACCCAACCATACGACGTTCCTCATGTCTGATGGTATCCACATGATATCGCAGGCCATTCCCACACCAACTCACCAGTCACTTGATACCTACAGAAAGCTCAGCATCCCTGGTGCCTGCCCCATTTTTTAAAAGGCCACTGTACCCCCGGCTAGGCATTGGCATTCTGAAGCTGCTGTTCTCGGTCAAAGGAGGAGTCAGAAAACATCAGAAAAATGGAAGATGACACCACAATTCTCTGACAGGGATCTGAATTGCGCTGGTTAAGGATATGGTACAAAGGAAAAGTGTCTGCAATCGGCAGAGGAGGCCATGCCATCTGACCTTGGCACCACGTTCTGAGGTCATGACCAGGGTCATTGCTGAGTCAACAGGGCAGAGGAACAGCGTGTTGTGCTGAAAAGAAGATTAATGATCTCCTATGCTAGGCCAAGGTAAGTGCCACATTCTTCTCCCTGCTATGCAACACTATCTCTGATTGCTACCAAGACTTGCACTCTACTACTCTCACTATTGCCTGTAACATTTCCCCCACTCAGTCTCACCCCTCCCTAGTCCTCTTTTACCGTTACCCCTGCATTGCCTCGGCGCTTCCTCCTCACTCACTTGGGACACCTCACCAACTTTATCCCACCTTCACCAGCCCTAAGAGCAGTGCCACCTATTTTCCCCCTTGCTCAATCCCTCCCTTTCTCTCATGACAGGAGAATACAGCTCACATTAGGGCAGAAAAAATCAAGATGGCTGCCTGACATTCGACTCCTCAGCCTCTAAGAGGGGAGAGTCCTGGCCCTTGCAGGAGTACTTGGGACTGCTCCTGAATCGATGTTGAAACATTCCCATCCAGCCAAACGTGTACATACTACTCTTCATTCCATTGCAGCTCTCACATTAAACCTGCTATCAATGTCATTGATTGCACACCACTTCTAACTGCTGCCTGTGACACTTTCTCTCTCTTTTGCCTTGAAGCTACTACCAGCATTTTCACCTCCTCAACCTGAGAGGATGACAGCACATAGGCCTCAGAGGAACCATGGCCAAGGATGCCTCCTCCAACCCCAACCCCAACCAGCTCAGATACTGACACCACATTAGCCTTAGAAAGCATGAGTCCACAATCTAGTGAGCACCTCACGGTGACAGTTCTGCAGCAGGCTGAGGAAGATACATCCCAGGCCTTTGGTACATTTAGGACTGTTGTTTACCAGGGACCTCGTCAGCCCCAGACTGGAAAAAACCATGTGGTGTTGGCAATCAGGGACTTTACCCGTACACACAGGGAGAAACAGGAGCAGCAGACAGGTATGAGAGATGCAATTGCCCTCTTTATCCTGAGACTGTAATAGTGCAGCAAATCATGTGATTGACCATCTGCCTCCATGGACAGGTTGATGGCTGCTTTGGAGGGCCAGGTCCAGCATCCTCAGGGTCTGGTCGGGAGGCTCATATACCTATACTTCAGTGCCTCAGCCATTGATCTTCAGGATAGAAGGCGCGGCAGAGGGGACATGCAACCTGGCTCACACTCCAGGTACCCATTCTTCACAAAGACATGTGGAGGTGCTAGGATGTGCTCAGCTGGAGGAGGAATCACATGCAGGCTCCTCAGATATCTCCACTCACAACAGAGCAGAGGTGTTCAGTGCAAAATTATTACAAATCTTCTGTAAGCTCCTCTTTTTGTATAAGACCATAAGATATAAGAGCAGAATTATGCCAGTCAGCTCATCAAGCTTGATCTCCCATTTGATCATGGCTAATATGTTTCTAATCTCGATTCTCCTTCCATCTCCCTGTAACTTTTGATACACTTGTTGATCAAGAGCCTATCTATCTCTGTCTTACATACACTTAATGAAATGGTCTCCATAGCTTTTTGTGGGAATGAGTTCTGCAGATTCGCCACCCTCTGGCTGAAGAAATTTCTCCTCATCTCAGTTCTTAAGAGTTGTCCTTTCTTTCTGAGGCTGTGCCTTGGAGTTCTAATCTCTTCTACAAGGAGGAACATCTTCTCCACATTCACTCCATCTCAGTCTCTCAGCATTCTGTAAATTTCAATGATATTTCCCTTAAACTCCATCGCTAACAGACCCAGAGCCCTCAACCACTCCTCATATGACAAACCCTTCATTCCTGGGATAATTCTTACAAACCTTTTCTGGAATTCTGCCAAGGCCAGCATATCCTTCCTGAGATGTGAGGCCCAAAACTACTCTCAATATTCCAAATGTAGTCTGATCGCACCTTTATACAGCCTCAGCAGTACATTCCTGCTTTTGTATTCTAGTTGTCTCAGAATTAATTCTAATATTTCATTTGCCTTCCCAACTGCCAACTGACCCGACATGTTAACCTTAAGAGAATCCAGAACTAGAAGTCCTAAGACCCTTTGAGCTTCAGAGTTCCAACACCTTTCCCCATTTAGAATATAGTCTACACCTCTATTCTTCCTATCAAAGTACTGAACCTCACTTTCCCACATTGTAATCCATTGCCAGTTTGCCCACTCTCTCAGCATGTGCCATTCCTTCTTCAGCTTCTCTCCTCAAAACTACCAGTCCCTCCACCTATATACAAACTTACCAAAAATGCCCTCAGTTCCTTCATCCAGATCGTTAATGTACACGGTGGAAAATTGTGGTCTCCATGTTGACACCTGCGGAACACTGCTAGTCACTGCCTGTAATTCTGAAAATGAATCCTGTATTCCTACTGACTGCCTCCTGCCAGTCTGCCAATACATTGCCTGGAACACCATGGACTCATATTTTATTCAGCAACATCCTGTGCAGTTTCATGTCAAAGGCCTGCTGGAAATCCAAATGTGTCATGTCCACTGGCTTTTCTTTATCTAACTTGCTTATGACCTTCTCAAAGAATACTAACAAATTTGTCAGACATGATCTCCCCTTGACAAAGTCATGCTGACTCAGTCCTATTTTACCATGCACTTCCAAGTACTCTGCAATCTCATCCTTAATAATGGACTCGAAAATGTTACCAATGGCCGAAGCTAACTGGCCTATAATTTCTCGACTTCTGCGTCACTCCCTGCTTAAACAATGGTGTTACATTAGCTACTTTCCAGTGCCCTGGATCCCTCCTCGACTGCAGTGATTCCTAAAAGATCACCACCAGTGCATCCACTTTCTCCTCAGCTATCACCTTCAGAGTCATGTCCAAGTGATTTACCCAAAATCAGACCTTTCAGATTCCTCAGCACCTTCTCCTTAGTGATGACCATTACACTGACCTCTGCCCCCTGACTGTCTTGAAGTTCTGGTATGCCGCTGGCGTTTTGACGGTGAAGAATGATCCATAGTACCTATTCAGTTCTTTGTTCCCCATTTCGACTTCTCCAGCCTCATTTACCAATGGTTCAATGTCCACTGTTGCCTCTCTCTTATCTTTTATACATCTAAAAATACTGCAATCTTTTATATTAATTGCTAGCTTTCCCTCATATTTCATCTTTCTCCCCCTTAATGCTTTGTCTTGTGCTGGTTTTAAAGGCTTTCCAATCTCTTGGGCTCCCAATAATTTTCACCACATTGTATGAATTTTTGTCAGTTTTATGCTGTCCCTGGCTTACTTTGTCAGCCATGGTTGCCACTCCCAAAGCATGTTTCTTCTTACTCAGGATGAACTTCCGCCGTGCCTACTGAATTCTGCCCAGAAACCCCCACCATTGCTGCTCCATCATCTGAGATAACAAGGTGTAGAGCTGGATGAACACAGCAGGCGAAGCAGCATCAGAGAAGCAGGAAGGTTGATGTTTTGGGCCAAGACCCTTCTTCAGAAATGGGGGAGGGGAAGGGGTTTCTGAAATAAATAGGAAGAGAGGGGGAGGCGGATAGAAGATGGATAGAGGAGAAGATAGGTGGAGAGGAGACAGACAGATCAAAGAGGTGGGGATGGAGCCAGTAAAGGTGAGTGTAGGTGGGGAGTTAGGGAGGAGATAGGTCAGTCCAGGGAGGACGGACAGGTCAAGGGGGCGGGATGAGGTTAGTAGATAGGAGATGGGGGTGGGGCTTGAAGTGGGAGGAGGGGATAGGTGGGAGGAAGAACAGGTTAGGGAGGTGGGGATGAGCTGGGCTGGTTTTGGGATGCGGTTGGGGGAGGGGAGATTTTGAAGCATGTGAAGTCCACATTGATACCATTGGGCTGCAGGGTTCCCAAGCGGAATATGAGTAGCTGTTCCTGCAACCTTTGGGTAGCATCGTTGTGGCACTGCAGGAGGCCCTGGATGGACATGTCATCTGAAGAATGGGAGGGGGAGTTGAAATGGTTCGCGACTAGGAGGTGCAGTTGTTTAGTGCGAACCAAGTGTGGTTGTTCTGCAAAGCAGTCCCCAAATCTCCACTTGGTTTCCCTGATGTAGAGGAGGCCACAACGGGAACAGCGGATGCAGTACACCACTTTAGCAGATGTGCAGGTGAACATCTGCTTGATGTGGAAAGTCTTCTTGGGGCCTGGGATGTGGGTGAAGGGGGAGGTGTAGGGGCAGGTGTAGCACTTCCTACGGTTGCAGGGAAAAGTGCCAGGCGTGGTGGAGCTGGAGGTGAGAGTGGAGCGGACAAGGGAGTCCCAGAGAGAGTGGTCTCTTCGGAAAGCAGATAAAGGTGGGGTGGGAAAAATGTCTTTGGTAGTGGGGTCAGATTACAGATGGCGGTAGTGTCGGAGCATGATGCGTTGGATCCGGAGGTTGGTGGGGTGGTACGGGAGGACGAGGGGCATTCTGTTTTGGTTGTTATTGCGGGGAGGGGGTGTGAGGGATGAGTTGTGGGAAATAAGGGAGACATGGTCAAGGGCATTCTTGACCACTGAGTGGGGGAAGTTGCGGTCCTTGAGAAACAAGGACATCTGAGACGTACGGGAGTGGAATGCCTCATCCTGGGAGCAGATGCAGTGGAGGCGAAGGAATTGGGAATAGGGGATGGCATTTTTGCAGAAAGGTGGGTGGGAGGAGGTGTATTCTAGGTACAACCACAAGCTTCAAAATCTCCCCTCCCCCAACAGCATCCCAAAACCAGACCAGCTCATCCGCACCTCCCTAACCTGTCCTTCCTCCCACCTATCGCCTCCTCCCACCTCAAGCCCCACCCCCATTTCCTACCTACTAACCTCATCCCGCCCCCTTGACCTGTCCGTCCTCCCTGGACTGACCTATCTCCTCTCTACCTCCCCACCTACACTCACCTTTACTGGCTCCATCCCCACCTCTTTGACCTGTCTGTCTCCTCCCCACCTATCTTCTCCTCTATCCATCTTCTATCCGCCTCCCCCTCTCTCCCTATTTATTTCAGAACCCCTTTCCCCTACCCCATTTCTGAAGAAGGGTCTCGGCCCAAAACGTCAGCCTTCCTGCTCCTCTGATGTTGCTTGGCCTGCTGTGTTCATCCAGCTCTACACCTTGTTATCTCAGATTCTCCAGCATCTGTAGTTCCTCTTATCTCTGCTCCATCATCTTCCCTGCAATGCTTCCCTGACAATCAACTCTGACCACCTCCTCCCTCATGTCTTTATAGTTACCTTCACTCAAATACTCCAATATCATTACACCTAATTCCAGCTTCTCAGTCTCAAACTTGAGGGTGATTATATCATATTATGGGCACTGCCCCAGGGATTGCATCTTGTTAAACTCCCTAATCAAGTCTGCCTCATTACACATCACCAAATCCAAAATTTCCTGTTCTCTACCACAAGCTGTTCCAAAACAAAATTCCATGAAAGAAATTCCATGAATTCCTTTTCTTGGGAACTGCAACTAACCTGATTTCCCCAGTTCACTTGCATATTGAAGTCCCCTATGATAATTTTAATAGGGTCTTTCTTACATGCCTTGTCTATCTCCTGATTTAATTTCTTCCTTATATCCTGATGACTGCTTGGAAACCTGTACAAGTCTACCATCAGCATATTTTTTTCCTTCTTGTGGTCCCTCAAATCTATCCACAGATTCTACACCTTCCGACCCTATATTGTTTCTTGCTATCAATGCAATTTCATTTTTTTTACTGTCAAGATAACTCTGCCCCCTTTGCTCATCTGCCTGCCCTTTCAATACAACATATATTCTCGATATTTAGTTCCCAGCCCTGAGCTCCTTGCAACTACATCTCTGATACCTACAACATTATTCCTGCCAATTTCTATCTGCGCTACAAGCCATTTACCTTTTCTTTACGGACTGCATGTATTTAAGTACGACACCCTCAATCGTGCATTGACTGTCCCCTACCTTCTCATAGTTGTCCCCGTATCTACTGTGCCTGAAGTAGGTTCCTGACCCTTTCCATACTCTCTGTCTTATTACTTGTTCTGGAAACTTTAATAACCTCTCCTGAGCTCTCCCCACCTTTAACTCGTTTAAATTCCTTGTGACATTGATTTACTTCAGTTTGCACTATCAGTTCATCCATCCTTTCCAAATGTTCATTGTATTAAGATACAAAACCTTTAAGTTTGTTCTATTGTTGAGTTTTCCTACACTTTGATGGTTCCTTGCGACAATATGCCATTCATACACTCTGTCTGTTCCTTTTACTACCTGGTAACAGTCAACCCCCATCACTGACTAGCAATCCTATCTTCTACCTTCCCTTTGAGTTTGTAATTTTCTGTGCAATTGAACTAACACTCCTACTATTTAGTTTAAAACTCTATCCATAGTCCTAGTTATGTGATGTGCCAGAAGGTTGGTCCCAGCATGATTCAGTTTGAGCATGTCCCGTCAAAACAGCTCTTCCTTCCTCAGTAGTGGTACCAATGTCCCATAAATTCAAACCTATTTATCCCACACCAGTCTTTGAGCCAAATGTTTACTTCTTTAATCTTGTTGTTCTTGTGTCAATTAGCTGATTGTTGTTGGTTTTGATTTTTAATTTAGCCTCTAATTTCTCATATTGCCTCAGCAGAACCTCTTTCTTCATTCTACTTGTTTTGTTTTTACCTACTTGAACCACGACAACTGGATCTTTCCCTCCCACTCCAAGTTCCTCTGTAGCCAGAATGGATACCAGGTAAGCAACACAGCTTTCAGGACTCTTGATCCTGCTCACAGAGAACAGTGCATACTCTACTGACTATATTTTCCAGTTACAACTACATTTCTCTTTTCTCCCCCTCTTGAATAGCTCCCTGTACCATGGTGCTATGTTCAGTTTGCTCATCCTCTCGACAGCCCCTGCTTTTGTCCACACAGGGAGCAACACTCTCAAATCTGTTAGAAAAACTCAAGGATTGAGGCTTCTTCAGAATTAGCTCCTGGATCCCTCTACCTGCCTCACTCATAGTCACACCTGATCCTGACCACTGAGTTAATTTAAGGTCATTAATCGAAGAGGTGTGACTGCCTCCTGAGACACTGCGTCCAGCTAACTCCCCCCTCCCTGATGTGGCACAGTGTTTGAACCTTAGACTCTAGCTCATCAACTCTGAGCTGGAGTTCCTCAAGCAACCAAAACTGACTATAGACGTGGTCACTGTGAATCACAATGGACAAGCTCCCACATTATACAGGCACAACACATTGCTTGGCCCTTTAGCTCTATTTACTTTGTTCATAATTTGTTTCTTTTTTCAAAATTTCCTACTGGCCTTTTTGTTTGTAATCTGTAAATATTTATCCTAGTTACCAGCAATCTGGAAGTAACCTATAATAATCAACTAGCAGTTATTACCAACCAATGAACTTACAATTTTCTTTTGATTTCACTCTTTGTTTTGTGCTGGGCCTCCATTCCTGGGCTTCAATTTATCCCATTAAAAGAAACCTTATAAGCTAAAATGAAGCAAAAAGTGAATTTTCCCCTCTATCCCAAATTCCCACGCTTCCTCCAAAGTCCCCAAACTATTTGGACTGTGTCTCATTCTGGATGCAATCTTCGCCCCCTGACTGTGCAAAGCTTATTGATTCTGTAAGGTTTTTTTCTGTAGTGATTGGAACAAGGTCTGCAAGGTGAATTTCATTGAATATAAGTCCCCTGATTGGGTCCAATCAGGGAGCCCTGGCTGACATACAAACAGGAATGTCAGGGGTTCTGTTCACTCTAGGAGCCAGCTTTACGGAAGTAAATTTGTAATAATAATGGACCACAAACCCTTGCTAGGACTACTCAAAGAGGACAAGGCCTTAGGTCGAATTCAGCAGTGGGCTCTTATTCAGAGTATTTACAGTTACAAGTTGGAACATATTTTGGGAGGCCAACTGGCAAATGTGGATTCCTTGGGCCATCTCTCACTGGTGGATACATCACCAGTGGTGCTGCCACCGGAAGATTTCATTCTGGTTTTAAACATTGTGGACATTCTTGCGGTTACCATTTGCAATATCAGACTGTGGACACAAAAAATTCCCACCCTGGCTAAACTAAAACAGCTGGTGGTGATGAGAGAAACAAAAGGACCATCACAGCCAGAACTGAAACCTTTCTGGATCCTGTGAGACCGGATCACCAGAGAGGATGGTAAATTACCATGGGGAGCAAAAGTGATTGTCCTGAGCTTGCTGAATTCTACCAGGGGCATCCAGGTCTTTACAAAACGAATATTTTGGCAAGAGGTTGTGTCTGGTGGCCAGGATAGGATACCAACATAGATGCAATGATGGACCAGTGCCCAGACTGCCAACAGGGACAAAAATTGCCGCCAGCAGCTCCCCCACATTCATGCGAATGGACTTAGTTATACATCGACTATGCTGGTCCTTTCACTGGCTCAATGTTCCTGGTCAGTGTGGATGCCCATTCAAAGTGGTTGGACATGCATAGAGTTCATTTGTCAAATGTGGGGACGATGATTGAAAAGCTGCAAGCACCTTTTGCAATACACAGACTCCTGGAGTGTTGGTCACAGTCAATGGGCCATCATTTACCAGCAGGACATGTAAGTATTTCCTAAAGTTGAATGGCACTTGACATGTAACGACAGCTCCATGCCATCCATCATTCAATGAACTGGCAGAAAGTGCAGCTCAAACTTTGAAGGTGGGCTTAAAGAAAGAGTCTATAGCTTCACTATATACCAAACTGTCCCAGTTCCTGTTTGATTATAGGACTATCCCTCATGCACCTACATGTATAGCTCCAGCAGAGTTGCTAATGGGGAGAAGACTCCACACCAGGCTAAATCTGATCTTCCTGGACCTGGAGGGGGAGGGCGAAATAGCACCAGGAATGCCAATACCAAACATGAGACTCCACTAAGTGAGTGAGGCAGTTTACTTCAGGGGATGAAGTTTGATGTTGAAATCACAGGCCTGACACTGCATGAGTAGGAAACATGGTCGACAAGAGGTCAGATGCAATGACTTATAAAGTTCGGGTAGGTGAGTCAGTCCTGGACAAGCGAGTGAAACACATGAAAGCTGCTACCTTGCAAAGGGGGCAGGAGCAAAACATACCCATCCTCAGAACATCTAGCAAGGTTGTCAAAACCCATGGGTCCTCTCACTCCTCCTTGCATTGAAGAAATCCACGCAAGAGGCAGGCCACAGTCCGGTTACACAATGCAAGTTTTGGAGGCTGAGTCAGAGGAACCCAACCTGGTGCAAAAATGCCCAGGAGAAGCTACAGGAAAAACAAACAGGCCTACATCCCAGAACTTAGACCGGGAGGGCCGAAGTGATTGTGATGACATCAGTCAGGTGGATCTCGCAGAATACGAGTTCCCCAATTTAGACTGTTAACCTGGTCCAATCAGAAAGCCCTGGCTGACATATATAAACGATAGTGTCAAGGGTTCCATTCACTCCAGGAGCTGGATCTGTGCTATCTGGGCCAGCATAATCTACTATGTACATGTAAGTAAAGGCTGACTGGTTACAGGATACCTGCTCTCGTGGAGTTATTCATTTACCTGCAATGTTTATTTTCATTAATCGACTGCTAACAGCAGGACTTTTATTTCAGTAGTCTCACTGAGGTAGGTAGAATATTGTTAATTCATGTGGAGCTCAAAGCTGTTCCAACTTGAAGCAATTTTTTTTAAAACTTTGTGAAGACATTTTGTTGGTCCATGAACTCAGTAATTTGGTCTTCTAAGTTTACGCTGAAAAATTCCCATCTTTGGATAGCTTGCTGATGGCTTTCTCTTCCAGCCTCAAGCTGCCAATTATGCATATCAATAATTAATATTAACCTGATCAACTTTGAATTTAAGTTCTTTCAGAGAAAGAGATCCTGATTATCCATATGAAGTTTTGGTGTTTCGTCTTGATGGGCTTTTGTTTGGAATTGACATTTTTCTCTAAACATGCCCAGCTCATGTTGATATAAAAGCAAAATACTGTAGATGCTTGAGATCTGAAACTACAGAGAATGCTGAAAAAGTATCATACTGATTTCAAAGTCTTAGTTCTGCTTCTGTCTCCACAGATGCTGCTAGACCTTTGAAGTTTCTCCATCATTGTCTCAGTCTGTTTAAACTCACATTAATGTTTTGTATGTGGGATTATAAAAATATGTTGCATACAGGCTGTTACATTACAAAAATCTGTTACAATAGGTTTCTAACAGTGCAGATGTGGCACGATCCGCCTTAACTGAAGTTTCAATGATTATCCACTTGTTTTGAAATTCAAGGATCTTTAGTTTTGCATGACTGAAGATGACTTTAATACCAGAGATTACTTAATAATTCCAAATCTGTGGCCCATTCACTGGCTGTAAAAATATTCTGAAGCTTCACTTGGTTTTAATTATGATTGTTCTAGCCATTATTCTGTCCTGATTCCCAGTGATCTGTCTATCCAAAGTGCGAGGAATTTATTAATCCAACAGTGCCTACATTTGCTGTTGCTGCATCTCCTGAGAAGATTCAATGCAGTAAGTAAGCAGCTTTACTTCTCCTTTATCTTCAAAAAAATGACTGGTGCTCAAGCTGTCAAAAGGGACAAATGGGTATTCAGGGAGAGTGGCCCCTGAATGTAAAAGTACAGGAAGGTCTAACATTTCATATTTGAGCAAATAAATTACCTTTGTTCCAGTTTTCTTCTCTCTAACGTAATATGATCAAGGAATCAACTGTCTGGAATACCTCTTGGTGGATGGCCATCACCTTATATGTCACTTTCTTTGCACACTGTTTCCACTTTCTGCAGCAATATTGCAAAATTAGCATGCATCCAGCTTTTTGTTCTGATTCTTGTATTTCCTGAGCCTGTGTTTAATTGGCAACATTCTGAGGAGTCCTGACCTCAGCAATAGTGCAGTATCTAAATGGATTGATACATCTAATCAGGTATTAAACTAGAGCAAGTTTCTGTCATTCACTTTGAATTTTGCTAAGCAAAGGTTATTCTGTGGTTCATTTCCTTGAAAGGAAGTTGAATTCTATCATTTGCCAAGAAACAGTTCATCCTGCCCCTCTGGAGCTCTGACTATAGTGACTGCTGCAGATTGCTGTGGTCAGTGTTTACACTTTGGTGGTGCCGATGCTGCAACCTCAGTGTTTCTCTTCACTCTTATAAGTATCTATTTAAAAAATGTACTTGGTTTAATCTCCCACAAGTAGAGTACTTTTATAGACAAACAGGAGGCCAGAAGCCAGGCAGCATCTGGAGGAAAGGAGCAGTCAACGTTTCAGGTATTACCCTCCTCTTACTCTGTTAGTATGCATGCTAACAGTGTTCATTTCTTCTCCAACTCTGTACATACTTTGCTTACTGTGCCCAGTACTGAAATCTACTTGTTGACCCTACTGTTGCTGAGCTTCACTTTGTGTATTTTTCTCACAAGTGGGTTTGGATTATTGGGCTGGCCTGTGATTTACCATCACTAGTCCTTTACTTCAGGTTCTTGTCGTCAGTCTCCCGATCTGTGGGACTGGTCATAGTTACCGCAATGAGCTCAAGTGAGATCTACACTCTGGTGAGAGAACAGTTTTGGGCTTTACTGATCATAATTATATGAAGAAAATGTAAGAGAATATTCTAATATGAAACCCTGCAGACCGAGTTTGGAGTCTAATATGATCTGTTATCACTATCATGTACTTTGCCCAGCATTATGCTCAGTGGACATACCCAGAGTAAAGGTATCAATTTATAGTCAAAACAGATAGAAAATACTAATTTTTGGCACAGTGGCTCAGTGGTTAGCACTGCTGCCTCACAGTGCCAAGGACCTGGGTTCGATACCACCCTCAGGCGACTGTTTGTTTGAGTGGAGTTTGCACATTCTCCCCATGTCTGCGTGGGTTTCCTCCCACAGTCCAAAGATGTGCAGGCTAGGTGGATTAGCCATACTAAATTTCCCATAGTCTCCAGGGGTGTGTTAGTTCGGTGGATTAGCCATGGGAAATGCAGGGTTACTTGGAAATGGTAGGGGGATGGGTCAAGGTGGGATGTTCTTCGGAGGGGCGGTGTGGACTTGTTGGGTTGAATGGCCCGTTTCTACACTGTAGGGATTCTATGATTTATTTACTCAGTCATGCCATTATATATGAAGCACCTTTTGCAGCTTGTGGCTTAATTTATGGAGCCAATGTTGCCACCTTAACTGCTTATGAAGAATGTGACTTAATTCTTTATGGATCCTTTTATCCTGGAGATTGAGGTAAACTTTGATCTTTGTTGAGGTAGAATGCTTTCCTGGTAGTGAAAGGCTAACACCTAACACACAAATCTTTAATATAAACTGAAATAACTGTGGTCGCTGTAAATCTTGAACAAAAACTGCAGTTGCTGGAGAAGCTCAGCAGGTCTGGCAGCATCGTTCTGAGGAAGGATCAGCAGACCCAAAACATAAACTCTGAAATTTTCTTCACAGATGCTGCCAGACGTGTTGAGTTTCTCCAGCAACTTCTGTTTTTGTTCCACTCAAATCTTATTTTGTTTCTAAATTGTCACGTGCAATATTAATAGTAGATGTAGAAATAAAATGACACTTACTCCATTCTCTTTGGAGATGACACCAAACAAATTATTTGGTTCCGGGTGAAGAATAAATGTAACCTCAATTCTATTTATTCGTTCCTATGATGTGAGTGTCACTAATATTTTTAATTTAAGTTTATTTCATTGTTCAAAGATAACCCCTGAGCACAGATCCATGGAAAGCATTACTTATCTAACCTACCTTCCAGAGAATGTATCCTTTATCCCTAATCTGTTTCTTGCTTAGTGTCTTCGAAACACCAAATACTTATTCAAGTTTTCTGTATCTGTTGGTAGATTCTAACAGCCCGCCCACAATTGATGCTAACCTGACAGTTGTGCCAATATCTGATTTCTCCCTCCCAGCCTTCTGAAGTAATGGGATAAAGTTTGCAAATTTCCAATTCAGAGTTACTATTCCTGACTCTTGCGAGATTTGGAAAATTACTACCTGATAATGCCTGTGATTTCTTCACCTAATTATTTTCATAACCTCTGATGAAAATCTTCCAGTCTTGAAGATTTATCAGTATTAAGTTTCATTACTTTTCCAAATATTTTAGCATATTAAACCCACTGAGTCACTCGCTTGGGAGAGAAGGAGAAAGTAGACAGAGAGATGGGCCAGAGGGAGGGATCAGCCAGGGAGGGAAAGATAGAGCAAGAGAAGAAAGAGGGAAGGAAGGAAGACAAAGGTAGGAAGAAAGGAAAAGGAAGGATGAAACTAATGAAGAGAGGAAAGATGGAATAGTTACTAGTGGAGCAAAAAGGCAAGTTTTGTATTTAGTTACAGTTGCAATGCTTTCCCAGTTCGAAGTAAGTATTCCCACAGCAGTGCTAACACCTAAGCTATTTAAGGGCATCCCAGAATTGAGTTTCATGTTACCTAAACTACTTAACTAATACATAGGGCACAATCTCCCATGTCCAGAGTTGACACATCTAGGGTCAGGAAGGGAACTTAATCATGTTGGGTGTTAGTATCCAAGAAACCCACCGCCTTCCCAACTCCTTTGGAATTAAATCTTGGACAGAAAAACCAAAACTCCGCCTTCCCAATTCATTGCCAATTTTGAGGCCCTTAAGTGGTTGAGTAACAATGACATAATGTCCCTACCTGGGGCACAATTCTGTCAGCTTCAGTTGGCATGAGAAAACATCTGCCTGCTGGCTAGTTGTAAAGATGGTGGGCCCCTTAATCAAAAATAATCTGTCCATGGTTGAAGGACTGGACATGTGGCAGTGGACGGGTTTGGGGGTGTAGTAGCCACTGTGAGTACACCCCTCTGCACTGTTGATTTTCATGGAGTAGGTTTGTTACTACCAACCTCTGGATCTGGTAAGGAAAAATCCCTTACCAGTTTAATAGCAGGTTCTCGTCTTTAGCAAGATGTACTTACTTTGCATATTAGCAACAAAATTCAATTTACACTGATATGACAGACATCATTACATGTCCTAGGCCCAACCATCTTCAGCTGCTTCATCAATGACTTTCCCTCCGTCATAAGGTCAGAAGTGGGAATGTTCACTGATGATTGCACAATGTGCAGCACCATTCGCGACTCCTCAGATAGTGAGGAAGTCCATGTTCAAATGCAACAAGATCTGGGCAATATCCAGGCTTGGGCTGACAAGTGGAAAGTAACGTTCGTGCCATACAAATGCTAAAGTATGACCATCACCAATAAGAGACAATGTAACCACTGTCTCTTGACATTCAATGGCGTTACCATCACTGAATCCCCCACTATCAACATCCTGTGGGTTATTATCGACCAGAAACTCAACTGGACTTACCACATAAGCATAGTGGCTACGAGGGCAGGTCAAAAGCTTGGAATAGTACTGTGAGCAACTCACCTCCTGACTCCCCAAAGGCCATCCACCATCTACAAGGCACAAATCAGGAGTGTGGTGGAATACGCCCCACTTGCCTGGATGACTGCAGCCCCAACACTCAATAAGCTTGACACCATCCAGTACAAAGTAGCCCATTGGATTGGCACTACATCCACAAGCATCCTCCACCATTGACGCTCAGTAGCAGCAGTGTATACTATCTACAAGATGCACTGCAGAAATTCACCAAAGATCCTCAGATAGTACCTTCCAAACCCACAACCACTTTACAAGGACAAGGGCAGCAGATATATGGGAACACCACCACCTTCAAGTTCCCCTGCAATCTACTCACCATCCTGACTTGGAAATATATCAATGTTGCTGGGTCAAAATCCTGGAATTCCCTCTCGACAGGCATTGTGGGTGAACTCACAGGAGGTGGACTGCAACGGTTCAAGAAAGCAGCTCACCAACAGCAAGTAGGGATGGGCAATAAATGCTGACCAGCCAGCAATGCCCACATCCCACAAATGAATATTAAAAAAAGGCTATAAGCAGGACCTGAATGGTATGTCTGATTGCTCCATGACCCAAAGCAGTTCTTTCACCAGATCCGTATGACATTATTGCAATGAGTAATGCTTTAATGACTCCTCACTGTTAAAACTTTCAAACCATGAAGCCTGGATAAAGTAGTCGCTTCCAACCAATGTACTCCTCTCCCAGTGATCCCCATTCCACAAGAACACCGTACTTACCTTTCTTGCAGATGATCCTCTGTCCTGGGAGTCTGACGTTAAATTTTCTCAGCATTGCTAGCCTTCTGATTGGGCAGCAGCAGCTGGCAACCAGGACTCCTCCTTCTGGGGGTCTAAATTTCAGTAGAAATCCTGCTGGCTACCTGATTGGTTAAAAAACTCAGTGGCTTTCCTGTTTTGATACTCAGCAGTTGCCTTTCTCCAAACTCTCCTGCTTACAGATTTGACCCAGAAATGGGAAAACACTGCTCAGATAACAAGGTGTAGAGCTGGATGAGCACAGCAGGCCAAGCAGCATCAGAGGAGCGGGAAAGCTGACGTTTTGGTCAACAGTGCTCATTTGTATTTTTGTGCAATCCAAGAATGTACGGAATGCTAATTACTATTTCTTAATGATAAGAGAATCAATAGAAAAGTCACTTTCTCATGACACTGAAGTGAACCAGAATAAAGAGCCAAAGAGATGCTGGGAACCACCTGAGTATTGTTTTACAAATGGACAGTTTGTCACACCATTGAAGGTATGGCGACTCTGGTGTCCTCAAGACAGAGACTTCCACCTAAGTTCATGTTAGACTGCCAATTAACATTGATACACACATACACCTTAATTGTTTCCTAAGCACAGCAAGGTTAATTATTTCTATTCCTAACATTGATTGCGATCAACAAAAAGATGGGTTTGTTTCCTAGTGACCAATGTTACGTTAAGGGCAAGGCTGAGTGAGACTTGCAAATCACTAAGTTACCTTGTTACAATACATTATTTATATTCTTCCTTCAGTAATTGGCTTAGTTACTTTGTTAAGCTAATGATATCAGAGGTTTTATCACCCTGTTAAACCCCTGTTGCAATGTTTTCCCACCAGTTCCTTACCTTCACCCTCACGATACTTGTCTATTAGATACACTAAAAGATTTTCTTCAAATCTTCAAAGATTTGTTAACCTTTAATTCCCTTCTTGACTCTACTCCAGTGTTTGTGTTCAGGAATTCTAATAATACCTAAGAGTAATGTTACTCTGTTCTGTGCTTTAGTCTACTGTAAGCAAAATGTTCATTAGAAAAAAACATGGAAGCAAATAAAATTTTAAAAGAACGAAACACTGCTTAATGGCCCTTGGATGTTGTATAAAGTAACGGTTCTGAGAATGTTAATGTTGACGCTGTAATGAGCTCCACCTAATCTGATGATGTCATAAAGTCTTTGAATGAAGAAGGACAGCTGAGGGGAAGAGATCCTTATGGAGGCAGACATGGCTTGTCTGGCTCCTGATAGATTTTGTGATTTTGCTCAACGAATCAATATAATTTGTCCCTATTGCTATCATGCAATATTGATCTAATTGTCAAGACTGGTGCATCTTTGCATTAAGCCTCAATAGTAGTTATCCTCAACTGTAGTTAATTGGATAGATCTTTAGATTGAGATTAGTAAGGATGTCTGTTTTCACCATGCTATCACAACTAGAAATCATGAGTGGTTGATAGAACAACCTATGTCAATGAACATTTTTATTTGAAATTCTACTACTTGTAACTTAGTTCTGCTTCATGATTGTTCTACTCTGTTCATTGACTGAATGAATATTTGTTTATCCTTCTGGTGACATCTGGTATAAAAATATATATTTGCTGCATTGACAGCCGTGGTGCTCCAGTCTGCACTGTTGCAAAGACTTTGAAGTAAAAGAATCCAGATACTAAACGAGACTGCAAGGTCAAGCTAACCAAAAAGTAAACACTGATGTTAACAGAGAGAATGGGCTCAGATGGTTTAGTCAATTAGTAACTGAGCCATAAAATTTCAGAAGATCTCAAAGCAATAATGTTGAGTGAGGTTATGTCAATGGAAGTGGTGAATACATTTGGCTCCAACATCTTGAAGTGTGATGTGAATTTGCCTCTAGTAGTGCATTTTACCTGATTCAGCAATGCTGAATGCTAATATTATCTCCCATAATGTTAGGAGGGAGGAAATGGTCCAGCGGTATTATTGCTGGATTGTTAATCCAGAGACCCAGATAACGTTCTGGAGACCCGGGTTCAAGTCCTGCCATGACAGATGGTGGAATTTGATTTGAATAAAATATCTGGAATTAAGAATCTAATAACGACTATCAATTAATTGTTGGGGGGAAATTCCATTTGGTTCAAAAATGTCCTTCAAAAAAAGAAACTGCCATCCTTACCTGGTCTGACCTACGTGTGACTCCAGAAACACAACAATGTGGTTGACTCTTAACTGCCCTCTGGGCAATTAGGGATGGGAAATAAATGCTGCCTAGCTAGCAATGCCCTCATCCTGTTAATGAATAAAGAATGAAAAAGGGAGGTAGAGTGGCAAAATGTCTCCCAGCACCAGGGTTCAATTCTACCCTCAGACAACTGTCTGTGCAGAATTTGTATATTTTCTCTATTTGAGTGGGTTTCCTCCAGGTGCTTCACACATCTTTGAACTGTGGGATGAAACCGGATTAGGTGGATTGGCCATGCTAATTTGCCCATAATGTCCACAGATGTGCAGGTTAGGCAGATTAGCCATGAGCGTTGCAGGGATAGGGTTGAGGTGTGTCTGGGTACGATGCTCTTCAGAGGGTCAGTGTGGACTAGAGTGACCGAACGGTCTGCTTCCACACTGTAAGGATTCTATGATTCATGATAACTGCACGGCTGTCATGGTGTTGAAGAACGCAGCAGACATTAGCTGAAGATTATATACAAACATTACATTCTGCAGGCAGATGGTGCCTGGGCTAACATTAAGCTATAGGTAATACTGAGCAACATGCTTCTACAGCGTGTCATGCTTCAAATGATCAAGGCTGAGGTGGCATATCATAACTTTATATTTTCATGCTGTGATACAGAGTTGATGCCATGTGCATGTCTCAAGGTATATGAACATACTAATGGTGGGACATAACAAAACATAATGAATTTACTTGGTCTTTATCCTTTTCAGGTGAAAATTGTCACTGTCAAACAATAAGATTGGCTTGGCTATCCAAGCTCAAATACTTAATTAATTAAAGTCAATACTCAACATGGGACTAAATGCATATATAGTGCCTTTGATGGGAATATTTCTCCTTAAATAGGATAGCGTCTTGGACATAGTGTGACTGTTATAAAAATTCACCAGAGAACAAGAAGTCAAACCATATCTCCAAGGAAAGATGTAGTTTTAAAAGAGGGAGAAGGATGAGCAAAAAAGGGCATTTTTATGGATATTATGTAACCAATCAAATAGAAGGCTGCTAAGATGAAGAAAGTGAGTTCATGCAGATTATACAACAAAAATGGATAGATGTCTAAAAATCATCAAAAGGGTATGGAAAATGTTTGGAAACAGAATTAAATGGGTAGTTCTTTCTGAGAACACAGAAGCACAATATAATAGAAACAAATGCCCCTTAGCTTCTCTTTGCAGACAAATAGAAATGTCAAAATTCACATGCAGCAATGATAAATGAACAGATAGCTGTCTTCTTACATTTTGAATCAATTTGTTTCTGGACAAAACTGGTTAATGTTACTATCAAGGTCAAAACTTTAAATCCACATATTTTAAATTTCAAATCATAATAATCTTTGCATGCCTCATAATCTTTATATCTGATGATGGCTTGAAACCTGGGAATTGGATAGTTATCACCCTGGAGCTAAAAGTCTGCTATCAGTGCAATTAACTTTTCTGTGCTAATGTAGTTTGCCCTTGTGCAGGGAGTAAGTTCAATGAGGCGGGCAGAAATCTGGCCAGTAATTTCAAATTAAAGGAATGAGCAGACTTAAAGGTAACTGGGCTGTACATGGGGATAAATATTTATCTCATCCTTTATCGAGCTTAATGAATCTGTAAGTTTATATTGCAAGGGTGGAGTGGAAGAGAAGAAGTGTTCGCTGCACATAAGTGAAAGGAAACCACATAAGTGAAAGGAGATACAGAACAGATACTGTGCCCAAAAGAAGGAAAGGTGCAGCACTCAACCCCATATTTGATGGATAACCAAATGAACATGTATTTTTATTAAGGGCTGAAAGGGAAACCTCTCCTATGTACACACACGTGTGTAGTGGAATAGAAATGAAATAATTGACATATCATTTAGACCACAGGACTATCCACCCTGACCATTAGGTAGCTGGCCGATGAGATTAGAACAGGACGATAGGACAGAATAGCTGACAAAGTAGGTGGCTGACTAAATTATCAAACTAAAATGAGAGCACATGGTGTGCCCTAGGGATTGTTCACACTAGCAAGGGAGGTGGAGATAAACTGCTGATGATTGCTAGACAAGTTATTTAATTCAGTGTATAAAAAGCTGTACCTCGTCCTTATGAATCAAAGTGGGTTCGATATTCCTGTGTGTCTACCTTGAATTCCTCTCCCTGCATTTACCAGTAACTGCTTTGTAATAAACCGCTCGATTTGCATAAACAAACTCCTCTGCCTCCAAGTTGTTACTACCTCCGAGAAGCTCACTCTTACAGGTTGACACTGCGAGCTGGGTGTCCTGCTTGAGACCATTGCCATGGAATCACTATGAGGGTAAGTACCTTATATTTTACCACCCTGTAGGAAGAAGGGTAGAAGACACGTGTCAGTTGTCTCTGTAAGCTGTGACGCCCATGTTTAAAACAACCTGAATGCACCAGAGCGTGGAGATGGTATGAGGAGCAAATTGGACTAGCGCCAGAGTAAGCCACAATAAAAACCTCCAATGGACAGGCAGGTAGGGTACTGTTCAAAGAGAAAAAGAGTAATACGTTTTGTGGGACAGTCTCCATGGATAGAGGAAATTAGACTGTAGGGGCAAACAACGCAGTCTGAGAATTGTTTGCGTTCGATTAAAGCCTAAAGCTTTGATTAAAAACACTTAACATTGACATCATTCACACTTAAATTGGTGGATTCAGCTCTCAGACCTTGGTTACTCAGAAACGAGCAGGTCGTGTCTAACAAAGCTCTGAAACACCCAGACTGAGCTCGAATTAAGAGCCCAGATGGGCCACGTGACGGCCAGGTGAGGTGGGCGTAGAGATCACCGGTTGGTGCAAAAAAGAGATTGAAAAGCCGAGGAATTTTAATATTCAACCAAGTTAAGGGTGCAGGTTAAACAATGGCTGCCTTAGATCCAAAACATCTTGAAAATTGGGGACCAGAAGGCTCCATTTTACAGAAAGCGTTTGAAGCAAACAAGAAGCGTATTGACAAAATGATGAAAAATGGTTGGGACTCACGACATTCTGCCGCTGAGCAAAAGGCTTGGTGGCAAGGACAGAGCTCAGAAGGAACCGATGTATGTAACTTATATGTAGATGGAGCACAGAAGTATATAGAGGAGGAACTACGCACTACATGGGCAGTGGTGGATGGCCAAGGCCAGACATTGGCAGGAGAAAGGATAGACGGGGTGCATTTGCCATAAGTAGCAGAGTTGACAGCCCTCACTAGGGCACTAGTGCCAGCAAAAGAGAAAAAAAGTAAACATTTATAGGGATATTAGATACTCATTTGGGGTTGTGCAATATGGAATATGGATATGCGATATGGAAGTGATGGAGATTCGTGACCTCAGCAGGCAATTCAATCCAGCACCAATACCGCATTTGGGCCCTGGTAGAGGCCACTAAATTCCCCAAGCGGGCAGCAGTAATAAAAATATAGGACCTAGGAGAGGGGTTAGAGTCCCCTCCAGGGAATAAGGAGTTGGAGTCCCCTTTGGTGGGTTAGAGGCTCACAGGAAATAGTTTCCTTAGTTTAGAGGCTCTACTTCTACAAGAGGAGAACGAGTCTGACCTCAGTGCAGTGAAGATTAAGTTACTTCTCTGAGAAGGAAGTAACAGCTGGTTTGTCTTTGTTAAGAGGTTTGGAGCCCTGTCAGTAAGGCAACACAAGGCCCAGGATCTGGTAGGGTTGATAGTTCTGGAAGAAAAATTGGTAATACCAAATCCAGTGTTACCACATTGCTCCAAGAAAAGCTTCCCCAGATACCGCATTTACATAGATCGTGGGAGCAGTTGGCAGAAGAAGCAAAGCAATTGGAACACGAAGGGTCAACACATCTATCAAAATCCATCAGGCCAAAGAGACAGTTGAGACTGTACTGCAATCCAAACCCTGGTGGCTCAGGATTTGCAACTGGGGTCTAAATGTTAACATTCATCCATGGGTTTGTATTGTATCCCATGTGCTAGTTATTTTGCAATTGCTTGTGCTAATAATTTTAATAATCTATACGGTTGTATTGAAAAAGATGCTAATGTGGGCTGCTACCAAGGAAGAGCTCAATTTCCTAGTTAACAAAGCTATTTTTAAGATAAGATTCTCAGTCCCCTGTCAGCTCCACCTACAGTAGAGGAGGAACAGGGAGTATTTATCTGAACATACACTGTCCCATGGGCCATGGGTTGGCCCGGGGAGGGGGGAACTGAAAAGGAAAACTCTATCATGCGCACACACACACACACAAGTGTAGTAGAATAGACATGAAATAGTTGACATTTCATTTAGACCATAGGACTATCCACCTTGACCGCTAGGTAGCTGGCCAACAAGATTAGACAGGGTGATAGGACAGAATAGCTGACAAAGTATGTAGCTAAATGAATGATCAAATTCTGACTAAATTATCAAACTAACATGAGAGCACATGTGCCCTAGAGAGTGACCACATGAGAATGTGGGGGTGGTGGGGGTGGTGGTGGAGATAAGCTGCTGATGATCGCTAGACAAGTGGTTCAATTCAGTGTATAAAAAGCTGTAACTCATCCTCATGAAGCATAGTGGATTCAGTATTCCTGCGTATCTACCTAGAATTCCTCTCCCTGCATTTACCGGTAACTGTTCGTAATAAACCACTTGATTTGCTTAAACTCCTCCCCTTCCAAGTTCTTACTGCCTCCAAGAAGCTCACTCTTACAAGGGCTGTCCAAGGCGTAGCTCAGTTTAGTACTCAGGATCCCCACCTCAGAAGGCCTCAGCAGACCATCACTAACATGAGAAAATAGGCTGAAAATATGGATACATTGCTGATAGGTAGCCAACAGAAAAGCCAAAACATGGTTTGGGAAGGATATGATGCCACCTAGCTTGTGGATGACTGAAGAATTGCTTGCTGCAATTGCTTGTTCCATCTGTTCTTTTATCATCTTATGTGGCCAGAAACTGTACAGCTCGTTCTTTGCACCTCACGCAAATCCCTGATTTAAGAGGTCTCATATCTATGATTAAAGGTGAAGTAAAAGCCTTGCTACACAAATCTAACAAGGTTACAGTATCAGTTTAGAAATAACCTAGCTGCAATTCCTTCGCAGGCTGACATGGGTCATGGACATGTCTGTTAGTAAGCATGTGTTTCTTCAACTTCCAACCTCTTCTGCTGAAGAACAAAATTCTATTTGAGGCTGAATCTACACAATAAAATACAATGACTTGGCCACCTCAAACCCAGAGTACATTTCCCAAGTAACTAATAGTATTTCATGGGACATAACATGACACAAAAAAAGCATCTTTCATCCAAGGCCAATTGAGTGTGGTAACTAAAAAAAAAAATTTTCAGAATGCAAACATCTTAATTAGGCTATTTGGCTTACATTTAGGATTTTGGGCTTTTAGTGCGAGATATTGTTAGCCTCATTTTAGTTCTATTTAGAAAAGGAAGCAATAGATTCAACATCACAAGGTTTCGTTGCAAACAACAACAGAAAAAAGTGCTTTATTCTGTGGTGAAAAATATATTAATCTAACCAAAGTGGTGGATACTCATCTAATAGCCAAATCTGCAAGCTGCCATCTATCGCAAATCATCTGGGAAATGACAACAGTGACTGAATGAATGCACCATGTCTGGAGTCTGGGAAGCAAATACTGATGCAACACCAACTAATTGCAGGATCACAGAATTCAACCTGTTCTGGCTGCAGAGAAAGAAGGAGAACTTGTCAATTCTGGGGACGTGGATGTCTGCCAACATATGCACAGTTAATTACACTCAGAACCATGGGACAGCAATCCTTAACAGAAGAAAAATATACCTTTTTTTTTCATTAAAGCTTTCTTATGTTACGAAAGCAGATATGACAGCTGATTTGCTTCAGGGCAACTAAAATTTTGCACACCTACCCAAACATGCATTGTTCATTTGGTGAGTCTGTAGTTGAGATTGTTTTCAATTAAAAACAGCTGTGAGTCATTCTTTCTTTCCTGATTTGAGGAATGATTCAATGTCACAATACGACATGCAGTATCACTCCAGCTGGGATTTGCTGCATAGATATTCAAAGGTCATTATTGGAAAGCATAACTATTAGTGCTTCTCTAGGGCTCTGAGGCTGGTTGAGCACTGTAAGTAATAAACTGGTTTCAAATTATGAGCAACATTTTTCAAACTACTTCATAGTCACAGAAAGAGTGAAAGGTCTCTATTTTAATAATTAAAAAAAACCATGTAGTATTTGAACGTAAAATAAGCAAATGGTTTGGTTTAAAAATATGCTATGAGGAAGGGCCTGAAGTAACTTGTTGTAAATGAGCTACAGAATATTTTTAAGGAATTGGTGGTTACAATTTATAATAAAAATTAAGAGTTATAATTCCTCCTTGGTTGCAATTTATGTTGCTCATTTTACCGATATCAAATTATGCTCAGATATCCTTCCACTCTTAGGATATGCACAAAATTAAATTGGACATTAAGCAGCCTTAGTAATCAGAATATAAGGGAACCCTGATCCCAGTCCAATAATTGGATTTTCTGAAAGCTGCCACCAGAGGTGTATTTGTACCTGAAGCAGCAATGCTTAAGTTAGCTCCCGTAACATAAAAACTAATATGATATTGAAAGATTTAACTAGCGTGTATGGGAGATTCAAATGTATACATAAGTGATGTTCACAGGCGTTTTAGTGTCTAGGCTAATAATTATTTATTCTGTTACAAGCAGTAGCACACTTCCATCAGCATAGCATACTTCAAGTGGTCTCAGTTGAGATGGAGCCTGAGATGTTTATAAAGTCACATCACATGCTGTGATACGGTGATAATATGGTCGTGTTTCTCAATGATGAATTGACAAACGAACTGTAAGACATAAACTCATCACTGTTGTAAAATAGATTGATGTTAAGGTTTTTAAGGGTGTGAGCCCTTATTGGCACAGAGACAGTTTCCCTGTCCAATGTAGGCTAGAATGGAGACGGGCTTCAGAAGCTCAAGCAGCCATCATTGAGGTTGCTAGTAGTCCTGAGGGAGACAGTTAATGTCCATAGAGATAGCAAGAAGAGATAACAAGCAAGAACTGCAGATACTGGAGTTAGAGATCACAGTTAGTATCCATACCTGTCACTGGAATTGAGATAGCCCAGGAAAGATGATAACCTGGTACCAATAGAGGAGAGAATGGAAGTCCTGTTCCAAGATAGTGGCAGGAGGGGCCACACTGGCACACAGCAGAAGCATTTCTTTGTCAATACAATCTTCCTGTATCCAATTCATCCTCCAATTAGTCTCCCATTGTAGGCTGTCATCTTCCTGACCCTCACAATCCACATGGTCTCCATCTCTCTGGAGGGCCAACTCATGATGAATGCAGCAGATCACCAGAATGCCTGAGACCTTACAAGAGGGTATTACAGGGCAGCATCTGATCAGTCCCTATGTTGGACCAGGTGCCCTCTGTGCCTGTAATGCTGCCTAAGTTGTGAATCTAATATATTGTCCAACTTCAAGTAAAATGATACCTTTCCCCTGACTAATGGATTGGTGTGGGGCCAATTACAAGGTGTTGCAGGTCTCTGCATTGATAATGGCAAACTGTCTATGATCATCTGGTTAGAGTTGCGGTCTTCTTTGGCACTGGTTCTCAGTCACCTACAGCTTT
The DNA here is from genome assembly GCA_024137785.1 of Ginglymostoma cirratum. Taxonomy (NCBI): domain Eukaryota; kingdom Metazoa; phylum Chordata; class Chondrichthyes; order Orectolobiformes; family Ginglymostomatidae; genus Ginglymostoma; species Ginglymostoma cirratum. Next base: position 36,422,376 of record JAHRHZ010000009.1, on the reverse strand, counting down.
CTTTGACTCTTACTGTTGATTTCTAGCTTCAGAGAAGTTCATAGTTCTCATTCATGCTGCTAATCTATCTCTTATTTAACATTTCACTAATGGAATGTGAGCTTTGGTGGGTGGATTTGCCTGTGAGAAGATGGTGGTGACTTTCCTATAGTGGTAGGATTAAAAATGATATCTTCAAACCAAATCATTAAGGGTTAATTGTTTAAGTGTTAAATGAGCAATTGAAGACAAATGGAAAATTGCTGATTTAGTGCAAGAAAGTTGTTTTTGCTGTCAGAGAATCATGGAACACAGCTATCTGGAGGATGGTTTTCTGCACAACAGAATGTCTGGGAAAATACTGAAAGCCCCCAGAATAGTATTAATATCAGGGACTCTGCAGCGCTTGTTGGACTCAACCCCAGACTGAGAATATGACCGGTGCCAGGAAACCTGAGTTCTCCAGATCAGCCACTGTAAAGCAGGGTCCTCAATGGGCAGAAGGCTCTGAGACTCATTGTTAGACATGTTGAACAGATCTAAAGGACTTAAAGCTAACATATCCACTCATTAGTTTGCATACGTTTCTAATATATCTATAGTAAATCATAGATTGTTAATATACATATTTGTTATATACTTACTGCATAATATATATTTCCTGCTTAACATATATTTACAGATTAATATCTATGTTATATAAAAATATAACTGCTAATAAATGTGTTAATTCAAATAATTTAACTTGTAGAGTTATTTTTGTTACAACCCACCAAATCCAATATTGAACTGTAACCTTTCTTTCTTGCAGCACTGGAGTCCGGTTGAAGCAGGTAAACCCATAATGTTGTTAAAAGATGAAGTTCCAGGATTTCAACCCAGTGGCAGTGAAGGAACAGCTTCTGTGGCTTGGAGGAGAATTTGTAAGTTGTGGTGTTCCCATTTAAATGCTGCCTTTGTCTTTCTAGATAGTGGTGGTCGTGGGTTTGGAAGGTGTTGCCTAGGGAGTTTTGGTGACCATCTTCAATGCTTCTGGTAGATGGTATGCACTGCTGCTGCTAATGGGTGTCAGTGTTGGTGGGGCTCAATATTTGCAGGTGTTTTGTCAGTCAAGTGGGCTCCTTTGCCTTTAACATTGTTCAGCTTCTTCTGAGAGCTGCGTTCATCCAGGCAGATGGGGATGTATTCAATTACACGCCTGACATATGCCTTGTAAATGGTGGACAGGCTTTGGGGAATCATGAGGTGAGTTATTCACTACAGGCTTCCTAGACTCTGACATGCTCTTGTAGCCACAGTATTTATGTGACTAGCCCAGTTGAGTTGCTGATCAATGGTAATCCCCAGGATGTTGAGAAATGTCAATGTGTCTATGGGTCAATATACGTCAGGGAGGCCTGATGACACTCTGGACTGTTTGTTGAAAATTCTTTATATGAGATGATGTATTGCAAGTGGAAAAAGCATTAAAGGCAATTAGCTTGTTTTCAGTTTCGATTAATCAAGCACTAATTTTTGGTTTAGAAAACCCAGAGATCAAAAGTTCTTTTAGGACAACTCGGAAGAGCACTGACACACCATAACAAGCGCAGCATCTCCCTGTGGAAAAGAGCAGTTAAAGAAATAAGTTGCCTTAATGCAAAAGTTTAGTCTATGCAACTCCCAAACTGGGATGTTTGGTCAGAAATCTTCAGGTTATTATAGAGACTAAGAAAATCCAATCTCTCAGTTTTGTGAAAATTCATGTAAGAAGACCCTTTCTCACAGCACAGAGATAGGGGAAAAAAGAATTAAGATTTTATTATCTGATATGGAGATATAAGTTCCCTGGAGTTACATCTCTATAAAGTGATTGTGTATAGATACAAGTTGAAAGTTTGCTTTGCTGGTCGTTAAAACGTTTTCTCTATTCTATATCCATACCAGTTTTTTTTTCTGTTTTCATCTTTTGTGTATTAACTTCCATTGTTAAAGGATCTCAGCAGCCTCATGTGACCATGTTTCAGTGAATAACTTTTTAAAAAAAAACTTAATCTATCAATTTAACGGGATCTGATTTGTCCAGTTGTATCATTTGATAGGATCATAACACTAGAGTGATAGAGATAGAGGATATCAATTATATGGAAAGATTAGAAAGTACGAAGGGCTGTTTTTCCTAGGCATAAAACTAGGTGGTCACAGTCCCATGCTAAGAGCTTAGTCATTTAGATTTGAAATAACAAGAAATTTCTTCACTTAGAGGTTATATACCTTTAGAATTTTCCACTCCACACTTATGCAGAAAGCAACAAAGTCAAGTGCATGCACTTATACAGCATACTTCTAACTTTTGAATTCCTGTGACACAATATTGTGGCATGGAGAAGGAAGCCTAATTGGAGAGTGAAGCTGTGCCAATCACATATCTTTCTGTGGTGCCTGCTGTAACATGGGCAAGGTAATAGTGAAGCAAACTCTGTTTGTAGGCGCATTAGGTGTAGAGTCCAGGATCACGAGAAATATGGAAGCCAAAATTGGAAATTTGCAGATGACACATAAGTTGGCCATGTAGTGGATAGTTTAGAGGATAACATAGGTTTTTGGAGTTCAACGCTGATAAGTGTGAGGTAATGTATTTAGGGAGGTCAAGCAGCAAAAGGAAATATCCTGAGGGGGTAGAGAATGTGATAGATCTTGGATTGCAAGTGCATAATTTACTAAAGGTAGCAGCACAGGTAGATAAAATTGTAAAGAAAGAATATGGAATCCACTCCGGCATTGGCAGAGGTATAGAATATGAAAGTAGGGATATAATGGTGAAACTGTTTAAACTCTGGTGAGGCCACAACTTGAGAATTGTGGGCAGTTGTAGTCACCATGTTTCATGAATCACATAACTGCAATGGAGAGAGTACAGAGAAGATTTACTAGAGTATTGCCGAGACTGGAGAACTGTAGCTGCAAAGAGAGATTGGAGAAATTGAGATTATTTTCCTTGGAATAGAGGATGGTTAAGGGATGACATGATTGAGATATACAAAATTGTGAAGGGTAGATATAGATATAGACAGGAGGAATCAGTTTCTTCTGGCAGAGAGTTTGAAAAACAGGGGTATTGATTCAAGCTAAGTGGCAGAAGGGTTAGAGGGGAAATGAGGAAAATCTTTTTTATGCAGAGGTTGGTGGGTGTCTGGAATTCACTGCTTGAATTGGTGGTGGAGGCAGAGACCCTAAACTCTCTTAAACGAGTAACTAGATCAGCACCACACGTTCTGTAAGTTGCAGCACAATGGGCTGTGTGCAGGAAAATGGATTAAAAAGGGGTCTAGGCCCGAAACATCAGCTTTCCTGCTCCTCTGATGCTGCTGGGCCTGCTGTGTTCATCCACCTTGTTATCTCAGATTCTTCAGCATCTGCAGTTCCTACTATCTCTGATTAAAAAGGGTGTTTGGGTATTTTTGCGTAAATATAGACAAGATGGACCAAATAACCTCCTTCTGTGCTGTATCATTTTTATGGTTCTTTTGGATTGAGGAAAAAATAGATATATTTAATGTCATGGGTAATAAACCAGAATAATGGCACAATTACATAATTGTTTCTCTTCCTAAAGTCATTTCATTTTCTTATTTAGATTGGTCATGAAATGTCATTCCATCTTTAAAACAGTTAATAATATTCATCAATTCAACCCTTTCTGACAGTGCTGTCACTGTATATATTGATGTATTTTGGCTGTGATAAACAGTAATATTTAATGAATCAATTAGAGTTGTTATTCTTTAGTAGAATACATCTCATTTAAAAAGGTTATATTTCACAGCATAGGTCTCTAAAATGCATCTCTGGACATTGACCAATGCATAATATATTGAGTGATGGTAATTTCTTGGATTTGCAGGTCTTTACGTGAATAACTGAAAAATGAAATGACAGGGTTCCATTTAAAAGACAAAGGTATTACTCATACATATGAAAAAGCTTATCCCTGAAAATAGAAACTCAAAGGTTAACCAGTTACTTATCCTCAAAAATGAGACAGCCTTATAATACAGCAAATGCCACATGCTTCCTTTTTGTGTCCCCACCTCTCAACCAGTTTCTGTCCCAGGACTCGATAAAAAGAAATCCAGAGCTGCAGCACAAAATGAGAATTCTTCTCTTTAGGTATTTGTTACATAATTCATACTGCATTATTTATCCTCCACTAGTCATTGTGCCACAATTGTTCTCTGAAGTCATGATCTAAGGCAGGGCAAGAAGCTCTGCTCCATACTTCTGCCTACACAGAAACTGTAATGAACTTTGATATCTTCAAATATATTTTATACAAAGGTTCATTTGACGAAGCATTAACATCCTCAACAGGAACTCCAGACAGTCCAGACTCTAGAATTCTCAGGGCATCAGGGAAAACATATAAGAATACCTCCCACCAATTACCAACTATCATTTCTATGTCGAATTCTAATTATGAGAAGTACTGACAGCAAGGGCACAGGATGTACTCTAAATGGGAGAAGCTTCAAAGCCCACCACCAAGTGTGTCTCCTTGGCACCACCTACTAATCAGCTCGCAAGTCCTGTCAGCAGTTTGTTCTGAGGGATTCAATAAGAGGGCAAAACCTGCCACACCTTGTGTCACAAATATGTGTTGCGGATAGACCTTTTAATGATTGTGTGGGTAGGAGTAGTTCTGTCCACTTACTGAACGTGCACTCAATTGTGTTGTGCTAAATGGGAACAGTATGTGATAGACAGAGCCCAACAATCAAAGAACCAGATCTAAGCTCTGCAGTCCAGCCACATCCAGCCATGAATTGTGGTGGGCAATTAAGCAACTAACTGGAGGAGGAGGGTCCATAAATATCTCATCCCCAATGAGAGAAGAGCCAAGCACATCAGTGCTAAAAACTGATCACAATTTTTGAAACAATCTTCTACCAGAAGTATTGAGTCAGTGCTCCATCTTTTCCTACTTCTGAGGTTGCCGGAATCTAAGATGCCATTCAAATTGATCATATTAAATGTTATGACCAGGTGATGAGGTTGTGTTTTTTTTTCCCTTTTCTCACTTTTTGTTTGACTGCAATATGTTTTCGAATTTTCTGAAGAAGGGTCTAGGACCGAAACGTCCGCTTTCCTGCTCCTCTGATGCTGCTTGGCCTGCTGTGTTCATCCAGCTCTACACCTTGTTATACAAATGTGTACTTCTTGCCACTAACACAAAACCCATGCATGCAGAAGAATACAACTTTACAGAGTATCGGAGGTTAAATTTGGCCAAATAATACATGCAGATTACAATAAAGGGAAGTTAATTTTCATAAAAATCAAGTTGTATCCACAGCTGTTTTTTTCAGGTTAATTTGGTTTGAAGCCGTAGCTGCTTGTTCCTTTTCTCCTGGAAACAACTGATGTAGAACTGCAGTGAAGACTCTGACTGCTTTAAAAATGTAAACACACACATTTCTTTCTCAGCATAACAGGGTTTGAAGCTTGGATGTTATATTGTAGAAAGGTAAAGAGAGATTCTCACTTCAGCAGCTTGTGTGTTCTCTGCTTAAACCCAAGCTGAAGCTTACAATGACACAATTAGCCTGTGTTTGCCACAATGTCCTCTTGTTCACTTCAAGTATCACAATGACTTTTTAAATTACTATTCTAACCATTAATCTTAAATGAAATTTGAGACAGGAAGGAGCAGTTGAAACCTCCATGGGTGTTATTGTCTCTGCTGGAGTCTTTGTAAACCCCACGGCCGGTAGCCTGTGCTCCCAAAGTTAGTGATCTTGGAGGCAGGAAGACCACTTAATTAGCTGGAGCGGTGCTTGAACCAAACTTCACTGCCGCCTTCCTTCTACTGGAATCAAGGCTGCTTGGTCCACTAAAAAGTCTCAACCTGCTGCAGCTTGTATTAATATAGCTGCAATTGTGCCTGTTGCCATGCAACATACCCAAAATGTCATCTGTTTCGGCAGCTTATGATGTAAGGAGGGTGGTGGTCCTGAAACAAAAGCAAACACGTCATAATCGAGGGGCTGGACATAGGGCAGTGGGTGTCCACTGATAGCCCAGTCTCTGGCCTTTGCTTTTGACCTTCCTGTCCCCCTCAATGCATGAGCCTTATCTCTGAACCACCCCGCAACGCATTCACTTTACTCCTTGGCCCTTGATCTTCCTGAGAGCACTTTTAACAGCAGCAGTGGGTGTGTTTTGTGGTAAGATTATAAGCACAAGGACTGCTAGTCTCTGATCAGCTGGCAGCTCTTGCTGGGTGGAACGTCTACCAGTGGGGTCATTAGCAGACTAATTAGTAGTCCTGTTGAACTAAGCCATGAATGCACCTTCTGCAGAAAGCAAATTCTAGAATGTGATTTGACCTTTTGATTAAGGGATGTGGCACGGTGGCTCAGTGGTTAGCACTCCTGCCTCACTGCACCAGGGACCCAGGTTTGATTTCACGCTTGGACAGCTTGTCTTTGTGGCATTTGCACATTTCTCATTGTGTTTACATGGGTTTCCTCCAGGCGCTCTGTTTTGTTTCCACAGTCCAAAGATGTGCTGGTGAGGTGGATTAACCATGTGAACTGCAAAGTTACAGAAATAGCATGGTGGGTGGGTCTGGGTGGAAAGCTCTTCGGGGGGTCAGTGTAAACTTGATGGGTCGAATGACCTGCTTCCACACCGTAGGGATTCTATGATATTGCTTGTTGAGCAACAAGATCCTTCTATATTTTCCATTATGGATAACTATTTCAAAGTTAAAGCAATCAGTACAATATCATACACCTATTGATAGACTGCCTTTAGCTTACTCACTGGTGTCTATAATGTACACTGAACCATGATGCGTCACAACACTTGACCACTGTCATGTTCTTATTTTGTTTTGAAGCCATGCAAGTGGAAGAGAATGTCATTCTACACATAGATCCTCCATTATAGGACACTGCACAAACAGTACACAGTGTGATATGCACACACAATCTTGTACAATTGAAATATTTGAAGTATTGGCTGTACCCAGTGTCTCGTGCATGTGTGAATTTTGTGGATTCATTTGGATAGCTTGGGTACCTTTTGAGAGATATAAAATATTTTTTTTAGGAGAGATTAGGTGCTCTTTGGGATTGTTAAAAGTATGCATGTGTGTTGGGACTGTCAAACTTTCAAAGAATTACAAAGCTGTCAAGTGCCTTTCAAAGATTTTAAAAACCTGTCACTGTCCACTGACCTGTCTAAGCTGTCCAAGGGATATGACTAGGCTTTTAAATTTCCAGCTTTTTTAATCCTTGAGAAATATTCTAGACAGATATAAAAGTGAAGGTATCGATTACTGTTATAGTAATTACAGCATATTAGGTGAAAGGGCAATGGATTGTTTGTGGGATGCTTGAGTTGACACTAATCTGGAATAGGCTTACAAAGGATCAGGTGGCGTTAGTGGGGAAGCATTAGGCTGGCATGGTGAATATGAAAGTAAATGGGATTGGGCAGAGATTATGCCTATAGGTGGACATGAGTGGGGCTTGATTTTGTGTGGGAGAGCTACAGTAGGAGATCTGCAGACTGGTGTCTGATTTTTTTTTTATTACTGGCACTCAGAGGCAGCTTTTCTGGCAACCCCACATCTGTACATGGTATTTGGTATGTTAACACCAGTATCCAAAAGCCAAACTTCCTGCTAGCTCTGGTACATTGGAAACAAAATCCAAACTTCTGACCTGTTTTTCCCTGGTCAGGTTTGCCCACCTCTGTCTTCCGAACCCAGGACTGTAAGATTTAAAGGTCTAAAGGTTCGAGCCCAGGTATCAATACCATACAACAACATGAATACCATTCCTCTAAATATGGTACACATTTAATGAGCAATAGTACACACTTTCAATCACACTGCTTGCTATATGTCTCGCAGGTTAGGATTGGTCTGAGATGATTAATCCTTCAACAGTTCTCCTGCTGCACCTTCAGAACATCTGACCAACCGGCTTTATCCACTGCAGCAGTGAGTTATTTTTGAAGTCTTTCCATGTACCTCTTTCTTGCAATGACTGTGTGGCATATAAGGTAATATATGTTTTTGGAGAAATTAATTGATTATACCATTGACTTATTCAAAGCTATTGCCAAATGTATGATCTCTTGTATGATTAGGTTCATTACTGTGAAAGAGAGAGAGAGAAAGCGAGCAAGCATTGGCTTACAGTGAAAACCCGAGCCAAAATGTTCATTGATTTCAACAGAAGTGAAATTACTGATCCATTGAAGATGCACATGAACCTGGCACACTGCCATGGGTAAGGGCTCAGAAGACATCTCCTGTTAAAAACAAATTACCTGCATGCAATTGCAAATTGTGATAGGAAATAATTTGTTTGTCAAGTACATCAAAAGGGGGAGCTTCATGATAAGCACTATGATGTTAATATCCACATTGTATTTTGGGAAGATATTTAATTTGACCTTATGCTCCAAATGGCACAATGAATAGATAACATTGAGAGTAATTCTGTACATATGATTAGAATTGAGTGATGGTAATAAAAGCTGTTTTTGAGAGGAATTTTCTATCCCTTTGAATATAAATTCAGCAGGAAAACAGTTGCATAAATAGATACATTGGATATCGCCACCCAAAAGTGTCTTCAGATTATAATTGTAAAAGTGAATTATTCATGATAATGATGATCGATGTATCATACACAATCATGAGGTTATTTCTAAAGGAACCTGTCATTGTGCATTTAAAGGCAGAGCTCAATTATACAGTTTGCATGTTTATTTTAAGATTTTAGCTGAAATCTTAATATGTGAAAAATCAGAAAGGAGTTATTATTAGATTATATATAATCCACACTAATATCAGTAATAATTATAATTTTCTTTTAGAAAAAGACTTTCCATCCCAGCTGTCTGATAGATTTGTCTTAAAGTTCTCAGCAAAGAGCAGGCGTTTAGGGAAGGAACGGCTTAAGGATAGATTCATGGATCCTTTTTGGACATTACAGTCATTAGGGCCACAATTTGCAAGTCATGTAACTTACAAGTTTTTTGTAAAATGCTTGTTGAGTCAAATGAAGAAAAAACATATGTGAAATATTTCAAAATATCACAACATTTTTAAGTGGAACAATGAAGGGAACATCTGAAAGGGAAAAATGAGACAGGGTAAAATATTCATTATGGCACAGGTAGCATCAACTGGGCAGAGATTTACATTCTGAAACATCCTGGGTGGATCAGCAGTGAACCATGTTTGACAGCAAGTTCAAATAAAATGATTTCACTGACAGGCAATGAATCACAGTCACGATCGTCAATCTTGTTTCTTGCTAATCTACAAGTCAAGAGATGCGATAGGGGAAAGATGTAACCTATTAGTGATTGTAGCCAGTGATGTGAACATGACTCAATGAAATTCAGCAGTGAAATTTACAGCAAATTTCCCTCTTCTTTTCCAATTATGCAGATCAGTCTTTATCAGGTATTACTGCTTTACTAGATAAGAATACCGAGTGAATATGAAGAAACTTTTTTTTTTCTCTCTTGCCAGTTATATCCATCAATTTTCTTATCTCCTTTGTCTTTTGAGATTTCTTGGTTCTACAGTTATTGGTTATTCTTATTACCTAGCCTAGAAAGCTGTTATTCATGCCTGCTGCCTGGCAGTGACTCTGAGCTGTCAATTATATGGCTTTGACTTTTGCCATTAAACACTTTCCTGCCTCTGTCTAACTTCCATGCACATGTATTACCAGGAAATTATACTGAAAAGCATTTGGGAGCCTGGATGATTTTTCGACCTAAATCAAACAAAGCTGAGGACAATTACAAGCATCAATGTCTTTATTTGGCTGAGGCAAGTGGATAATTGCACATGATGCAATAAATGGCTTTTTTAATATCAAGAGGGCCGGACATAGTCTCTATTGAAACATGCTAAAGAGTTGACGGAAGATGTCTACACAGCTCCAATTGTATTTTTCATCACATATTAGCATGAGAGAATGCCATCTGGATGTGAGCCTTTAACAAACAAAAGTTAAAGCACATACGCTGGCTATATAGATAAGCTAGATTATAAAGATGTTTGCCATTTGTATGGACTAAGGAGATCACTGACAATCTCAGTTAAGAGGGTGAGTATCAGTTTTGAAGTGAAGCATTCAACAGTGGCAAGAATATTTCATAGCGTTGGTGTATTTCCAGCTTGTGTGTTTCCAGAGAATCAAGATTTAACTGCTGCATTCAAAGCTTTCCGCCATCTTCAACTGCGTTTGGTAGCTCAGCTAAAGAGGAAAAATACAAGACAATTAAGCTGTAGGAGGTAAGACAATGAATCCATGAATAAACATAAAATAGGAGGTGACTCATTTTGGATGGATAATGGATGATTTAGCCTCATTGTGATCCTTTAGGAGAAGTTGAGTTTTTATCACAATTTTTTTTACTCGTGGGATGTGAGCATTGTTGTCCACCTTTATTTATCCTTGAGAAAGTAGTGTTGAGCTGTTTTCTTGAACTGCTGTAGTCCATGTTCTATAGGTAGACCTGTAATGCTGTCAGGAAAGGAATTCCAGAATTTTGTTCCAACAGTGCTGAAGGAATAGTGATACATTTGCAAATAGACTGTTTGTTTATCCAGGAACCTGACCGTTATCAGCTTAAAAATATTGCTTGTTTTACGTTGGCTAACAATTTCTGTTCATTGATAGTAGGAACTGCAGCTGCTGGAGAATCTGAGATAACAAGGTGTAAAGCTGGATGAACACAGCAGGCCAAGCAGCATCAGAGGAGCAGGAAAGCTGAAGTTTCAGGTCTGGACCCTTCTTCGGAAATGGGGGAGGGGAAGGGAGCTCTGAAATAGAGAGAGGGGGATGTGGTGGATAGTGGAGCAGATAGGTGGGAGAGAAGACGGACAGGTCAAGGAGGTGGGGATGAAGTTAGTAAAGGTGAGTGAAGGTAGGGAGTTGGGATGGGGGGGTTGGTCAGTGAGGAGGGAGGGAAGATGGACAGGTCAAGGAGGTGGGGATGAAGCTAGTAAAGGTGAGTATAGGTAGGAAGTGGGGATGGGGATTAGTCAGTGAGGTGGGAGGAGTGGATAGGTGGGAGAGAAGGAGGACAGGTCAAGGAGGCGGGGATGAGACTGAGGGTTGGTCATGGGATGAGGCTGGGGGTGGGGGGATTTTGAAACTATGAAAGTCCACATTGAGACCATTGTGTTGTAGGGATCCAAGGTGGAATATGAGTTGCTGTTCCTCCAGTTTTCGGGTGGCATCGTGACACTGGAAGATGCCCAGGAGGGACATGTCGTCCAGGGAGTGGGAAGGGGAGTTGAAGTGGTTCGCAACTGGGAAATGTTGTTGTTTGTCATGAACCGAGCATAGGTGCTCCACAAAGCAGTCTCCGAGCCTCCGCTTGGTCTCCCCAATGTAGAGGAAGCCATATCAGGAACAGCGAACAGAATAGACCACGTTAGTGGATGTGGAGGTGAATATCTGTTTAATGTGAAAGGTTTTCTGTTATGTTTTGTTCTGTAGAATTCACTCTGCCCTCCTCTTTTACATCAATGCACCCTGACTCCCCACAATATTTCTGCTCTCAAATTGGCATATGTCTCTGTGTATTAACATGAATGTATTAATTATATATGTTAGTGAGCTTTCATTAATATCTGTTTTGATCTGAACTGTTCTTCTGTTTGAGGCTTTGGAAAGAAGTTGGCATTACTATAAAAAGAGAGCATTCCACTTGGATACTTGCTAGGTAAACATCTTTACAGTTCTGGTTGGTACAACGTAGTGAGCAACTGAAATTGACAGTACTGAAAATAAAAATTGCTGGAAATCATGGTGGGTCGGGCAGCATTTGTGGAGAGACAGCGAGCTATCGTTTCAAGTCTAAATGACTCTTCATCAGATTCTTCATTTGCAATAATTTGCTCCTACTGGAATTGATAGCAACAGAGTTTAAAGGTTAAGCAGTAATCATAACATAAATGCTTTGAGTTTGAGCTTATATAGAGATTTGATCTTGCTTTTCTTCTGAGCTGTAGTCAGGAGAATGAGGAGAGTAACATTGCTCATCAGTTTTGAGCTGATTATGTCGCTAAACCATATCTGAAAAACTTGAGGACCAGCACTGAACCTGGCCTGCTGCTGACTAACTGACTTAAAAACACAATGGAACACAATCCATTGTGACAGTCATACTATGCTTTGACATATTGATAAAATTGTGGTCATGGACGCTTTCTCAGGATAACTAAATTTTACAAATACCGACTTTTAATATAAAACAAACCAATTGAGAGTGTGTATCCAGAAATTTTAAGCATGTCATCTGAAAGCATGCTGTCAAAAAAGTTACTTTGAAGAATATGGCTTTGAATTTTGCCACAGTGCGCTAGCATTTTTAAAACTGTAATTTAATTAAATTCTAATACCACACATTTCAGAGCTGGTAACATTTGAAATGTCAACTTGCTTTTCAAGTGTAAGCATAATTGAAATAAGTATGTACCTGTTCGATATTTACTGTTTCTGACCCAAATGAATAATTGCTTCTGTGACTTGTAGTTTATTTGAGATTATTCTTGATACTTTATCATATAAAATATACAATGAAAAACAGTTCCATGATCTTCTGATTTGCTGGAAGTAATCTTATGCACAAAATTATACATGCAGCATTGCTGAATATCCTGAATTAATGGCAACTCTCTTCACATGGCCTGATATTTGTGCACTGTGCAGGTAGTAAATTCAATACAGCTGTTTTATACTCAACTGAGCATTATTAGGGAATAGATTGACAACCTATAATAATAAAAATGTTACATTACAAAACATATGAATTAGTAAAGTTACAGCATCACATGTTTCGCTGGAACAATTTGCCTGAAAATTTACTTTGGATGTGATATTAATATGAGGCTCTGAGAAAGAGAAATTGCCGTAGATGCTATTTATTCCTTAATCAGAATGACTAAAACAGATCAGCAATCTCACGGCTGTTTATAGAACCTTGTTACAAACGGCTCCCTATGTTGTAATAATGTCTACACAACAAATGTATTTTACTGATGGGGTTCTCTTACTTGGGAAGTAAGAATATTGCATGAGCAACTTCAGCTGCAAGATCTGCTGCCTGCTTCTCAACTCCAAGTGGCTACACAGTAAAAAAAGAAGTCTTGAGCATAAGGTTTTGAGATGGCTCTGTTGTTAATGCAGGGACTGAGGGTTGTCATCATCATCATCATCATCATCGTCATTATCATTACCTTCATGTGCAGTTGTTGTTGCAGGGTTAGGGCAAAAAATAGTTAATCCAGAAGTGGATGGTTGTGGCTCATTGCCTTCTGATTGTTTCTTTGGGGTTGGCTTAGAAAAGACATCCAGTTTTTGCTGCTTTGACCTTTTCCTTCTTTCATGAAGCAGCTGTTCATAGGTTGCCAAATAAGATCTTATTCCACGAACTGCTACCCTGCCATGCTCTGCGTTGTAATCTTTGAGGAAGTGACAAAGTTGGTAGATGAGGGAAGGGCTGTAGATGTCATATAAGTGGACTTCAGTAAGACATTTGATAAGGTTCCACATGGTAGGCTGATGGAGAAAGTGAAGTCACGTGGGGTCCAAGGTGTACTAGCTAGATGGATAGAGAACTGGCTGCGCAACAGGAGACAGTTGTAGTGGAAGGGAGTTTCTCAAAATGGAGAACTGTGAATAGTGGTGTTCCACAGGGATCCGTGTTGGGAACCACTGTTGTTTGTGATATACATAAATGATATGGAGGAAGGTATAGATGGTCTGATTAGCAAGTTTGCAGATGACACCTAAGATTGGTGGAGTAGCAGATAGTGAAGGGGACTGTCGGAGAATGCAGCAGAATATAGATAGATTGGAGAGTTGGACAGAGAAATGGCAGATGGAGTTCAAACCAGGCACATGCGAGGTGATGCATTTTGGAAGATCCAATTTAAGAGCGAACTGTATGGTAAATGGAAAAGCCATGGGGAAAATTGATGCACAGAGAGATCTGGGTGTTCAGTTCCATTGTACCCTGAAGGTGGCAACACAGGTCGATAGAGTGGTCAAGAAGGCATATGGCAAGCTTTCATTCATCGGACGGGGTATTGAGTACAAGAGTTGGCAGGTTATGTTACAGCTGAATAGCACTTTGGTTCGATCACATTTGGAATACTGCGTACAGTTCTGGCCGCCACATTACCAAAAGGATGTGGATGCTTTGGAGATGGTACATAAGAGGTTCACCAGGATGTTGCCTGGTATGGAGGGCGCTAGCTATGAAGAGAGGTTGAGTAGATTAGGAATATTTACATTAGAAAGATGGAGATTGAGGGGGGACCTGATTGAGGTCTACAAAATCATGAGAGGTATAGACAGGGTGGATAGCAAGAAGCTTTTTCCCAGAGTGGGGGATTCAGTTACTAGGGGTCACGATTTCAAGGTGAGAGGAAAAAAGTTTAAGGGAGATATGCGTGGAAAGTTCTTTACTCAGAGGACGGTGGGTGCCTGGAACGTGTTGCCAGCTGAGGTGGTAGAGGCGGGCACGATAGCATCATTTAAGATGTATCTAGACAGACACATGAATGGGCAGGGAGCAGAGGGATATAGATCCTTGGAAAATAGGCAACAGGTTTAGATAGAGGATCTGGAACGGTGCAGGCTTGGAGGGCCGAAGGGCCTGTTCCTGCGCTGTAATTTTCTTTATTCTTTGTTCTTTGTAATCGTTGTTTTCTAAGAACTGCAACTGCTTCTCAGTTTCTTTCGGGATAGAAGACAAAACAGAAGTGGAAACCTCATGTGGTGTTGCAATCTGGACTTCATCTTCCTCAACTTCAGCTTCCACTTACCCCTCAGCAACAGGTTGTTGTAGATCAGCTGTAGAGAGGTCTTCACAGTGGGACTAAAACAGGTCAGCAATCTCACGTCTATTTATAGAATCTTGTTACAAATGGCTCCCAATGTAGTAATAATGTCAACACAATAAATGTATTTTACTGATGGGGTTCTTTTACTTGAGATGTAAGAATATTGCAAGAGCAACTTCAGTGGCAACATCTGCTGCCAGCTTCTCAACTGCAAGTGGTTACACAGTAAAAAAGAAGTCTAGATAATGCAGAATATGGGACTTCACTTAAATTGTTATGACACTTTCCTGGATCCTTTTGAAGCACTCTCTGCAGCGTGGGGATATTGTGTATGTCCCACAGTTAGTATATAAGTATACCTTTAAGGGACATGTTCATGATATCCTCTCTATATCATGGTGTGTGAACTGAGGGTGAAAAAGTTCACTGTAATCTTATTGGGGGTCATTTAAAGCATGACATGCTGCTGGAAGCATACTACTCTTTCTCACTGAATAACTTAGTATGAGACCAGAAACTGTCCTGTGAAAGCAATACTTGTATATATTATTGAGATGTAATTAATGTCTGTTAATGTCACACTATCTTTGTTTAGTTTCTTCTGTATGGTAATCAGATTATCCATGCTTAGTTTCTTTAAGTATTGGCAAAGTCACCTGCTGGAGGCAAAACCCATAAAGAAGGGGACAACACTTCCACCACTGGTCACTTCAATCCATGTTCAGTTCACACTTGTAGAGAGCTTGTTTGATCACAGATCATTTCTGGGCTAGATATCGCTCTTAATACGTAAGAATAAGAAATCCTCTTATTTGTTTCAAGAGAAAAGAGACCTTTGGCTATTTCAAATTTCACTAGGAAGATGTTAGATGTCTCGAATTTGCATGGGAATATGTCACAGAAATTGGTGGAAAATGTTTGGCAGGGATACAGTTATGGAGTAAAAGTTTAATTATACCAATGGTCTCAGGACAGCCACCGATAATGTGTGAAAGGAATTCTGCAACAGAGATGTCACCTCCCTTGGAACCAGAACTTGAGTCTTTAACACTGCAGCAGGTGCTCTCCTTGTTTATAGTTAAGATCCCATAAAGGCCATTCATGTTCACTCAAGACTACAGATCTCATGTTCAACAATATTGGGAGTGATTGAAGAATTAACCAAATTGTCGCAGAGGGAAAAGCCCCTTCAGAAAACTGCTCTTTATACCGCAACAGTTGTGTACCTGCACAACATCACATCACAGAAAATCGCGCTTTAGAAATAATGGGGCCGATGGGAAAAGCGGGGTTAAGGGTAGATCACCAAAAAGTATCACTCAAAATCACTCAAAAATCACTCAAAAGCCTAACACAAAAAATAGCACAGTTTGAATAAATGTTTAATTCGTGTCTAATAATGAAATTAAAGTAAATTTAACCCCTTCCTTAAAAATGTCAAGATGACTTGATGAGGGAGGAGGTTTTGAGGTTGCTCTGTTGTTAATGCAGGGGCTGAAAGGCATCATCATCATCATCATCTTCCGGAGCAGTTGTGGTTGCAAGGATAGGGCGAAAAATAGCTAATCCAGAAGTGGATGGCTGTGGTTCATTGTCTTCTGGCTGGTTCTTGGAGGGTTGGCTGAGAAAAGACATCCAGTTTTTGCTGCTTTGCCCTTTTTCTTCTTTCATGAAGAAGCTATTCATAGGGTGCCAAATAAGGTCTTCTTCCATGAAATGCTACACTGTTGCGTTCTGCATCGTAACCTTTGTCGTCTAAGAGCTGCAACTGCTTCTCAATTTCCCTCAGGATAGAAGACAAAATAGAAGTGGAAAGCTCTCGTGGTACTACAATCTGCTCTTCATCTTCTTCATCTCCAGCTTCCACATCCCCCTCAGCAACAGATTGTTGTGGATCAGCTATCGAGAGGCCTTCACAGTGGGACTCAAGCAGCTCCTCAACATCCTCATTCTCCACTTAAGACCATAAGACCATAAAAGACCAGAAGACATAAGAGCAGAAATTAGACCATTCAGCCCAGTGAGTCTGCCACACCATTCAATCATGCCAGATAAGTTTCTCAACCCTATTCTCCCACTTTCTCCTCCTAATCCTTGATCCCCTTGACAATCAAGAACCTATCTATCTCCATCTTAAATGTACCCAATCACATGGCCTCCACAGCCTTCTGTGGCAATGAATTCCATAGAATCACCACTTTCTGGCGAAAGAAATTTCTCCTTATCTCCATTCTAAAAGTACTTCCCTTTACTCTAAGGCTGTGCCCTGGGGTCCTAGTCTTTCCTACCAATGGAAACATCTTCCTAACATTCACTCTGTCCAGGCCATTCAGTATTCTGTACGTTTCAATTAGATCCCCACCCCCCACCATCCTTTTAAACTCAGCCGAGTATAGACCCAGAGTCCTCAAACGTTCCTCATATGTTAAGCTTTTCATTCCTGGGAACATTCTCATGAATGTCCTCTGAACCCACCAAAGGGCCAGTACATCTTTCCTGAGATATGGGGCCCAAAACTGCGCAAAATACTCCAAATGTGGCCTGACCAGAGCCTTACAGAGCCTCAGATGTGCATCCCTGCTTTTAAATTCAAGCCCTCTCAAAATAAATGCCAAAGTTGTGTTTACCTTCCTGACTACTGACTCAACCTGAAAGTTTACCTTGAGAGAATCCTGGACTATAATTCTCAAGTCTTTGCACTTCAAACTTCTGAATTTTCTTCCCATTTAGAAAATAGCCCATGCTTCTATTCTTCTTACCAAAGTGCATGACCTCACACTTTCCCATGTTGCGGTCTATCTGCCACTTCGTTGCTCCCTCTCCTAACCAGTCCAAATCCTTCTGCAGCATCCTGCATCCTCAATACTACTCATCCCTCCACTTTTCTTTGTATCGTCTGCAAACTTAGCCAAAATGCCCTCAGTTCCTTCATTTAGATCATTAATGTATAAAGTGAAAAGTTGTGGTTCCAACACTGGTCATTGTGGAACACAATTTGTCACCGGTTGCCATCATGAGAAGGACCCTTTTATCCCCACTCCCTGCTTTCTGCCAGACAGCCAATCGTCTATCCATGCTAGTACCTTGCTCTAACACCAGGAGCCCTTATTTTATTTTGCAGACTCCTGTGTGGCATCTTGTCAAAGGTCTTCTTGAAGTCCAGGCAGATAACATCCATTGGGTCTCCTTGGTGTAACCTGCTTATTACTTCCTCAAAGAATTCCAACAGATTTTTTCAGGATGACCTCCCCTTGATGAAGCCATGCTGACTTTGCCATATTTTACCATGCACTTCCAAGTATTCCGAAGTCTCATCCTTTATAATGGTTTCTAAAATCTTACCCGCGACCGACGTTAGTCTATTCGGCCTGTAATTTTCAGTCTTTTGCCTTGCTCCCTTTTTAAACAGGGGTGTCACATTAGCGATTTTTCCAGTCCTTTGGGACCCTCCCTGATTCTAACAATTCCTGAGAGATCACCACTAACGCCTCCACTATCCCTTCAATTATCTCCTTTAGAACTCTGGGGTGTAGTCCATCTGGTCCTGGTTTTTTATCCATCTTCATACCATTCAGTTTTTCTTGCACCTTTTCCTTGGTGATGGCCACCATACTTAGCTCTACCCCCTGCCTCTCTCGAAGTTTTGAGATATTACTCATGTCTTCCACCGTGAAGACTGACACAAAGTAATTATTTGGTTCTTCAGCCATTTCCTTGTTCCCCACAATTATCCCTCCAACATTATTTTCCAGTGTCCAATGTCCCCATTTGGCTCTCTTTTGCCTTTTATATATCTAAAGAAACTTTTACAGTCCTCCCTTGCATTACTGGCTAGCTTACCCTCATATTTAATCTTCTCCCTCCTTATTTCATTTTTTTGTTGCTCTCTGTCAGTTTCCCACTGCCCTTCTCCACATTATATGCTTTGTCTTTTGCTTTTATGCTCTCCCTGACTTCCTCAGTCAGCCATGGTTGCCTCATCCTCCCTGTACCATGCTTCTTTTTCCTAGGGATGAATATTTGCTGTGTCTCTTGAATTACTCCCAGAAACTCCTGCCATTATTGTTCCACTGTCTTTCTGCTAGGCTCCTCTTCCAGTCAATTCTGCCCAGCTCCTCCCTCAAACCTCTGTAGTCACCTTTTATTTAGCTGTAATACCATTACCTCTGATTCTATATTCTCCATCTCAAATTGCAGAGTAAATTCAATCATATTATGATAACTGCATCCTAAGAATTCCTTCACTTTAAGCTCCCTTACTAAGTCTGCCTCATTGCACAACACTAAATCCAGAATTGCCTGTTCCCTCGTGGGCTCCACCGCAAGCAGCTCCAAAAAGCTATCTCATAGACATTCCACAAATCCCTTTTCTTGCAATCCACAACCAACTAATTTTCCCAGTCCACCTGCATACTGAAATCTACCATGATCACCATAACTTTGCCTTCCTTACACACCTTTTCTACCTTCTGGTGTATCTTGCACCCCAGCTCCTGACTACTGTTTGGAGGCCTGTATATAATTCCAACTATGGTGTTTTCACCTCTGCGGTACCTCAGCTCCACTCACACAGATTCTATGCCATCTGACTCTACTTCATTTCTTACTATTGATTTAATTTCATTTCTTACTAATAAGGCTACCCCAACCCCTCTGCTCACCTGCCCATCTTTTCAATAAGATGTATGTCCTTGGATATTCAGCTCCCAATCCTGATCCCCATACAGCCACATCCCTGTAATGCCCACTAAGTCATATCTGCCAATTTTGATCTGCGCCACAAGCTCATTTGCCTTATTCCTTATTCTGCGTGCATTCAGATATAACACCTTCAGTCTTGTATTAACTGTCCCTCTTCTCATTGTCACTCATTTACCCAGTATGCTCGAAGTTTGATTCTTAACCTTTTCAAACACTCTGTCCTGTTTGTGTCTGTGCTGGAGACTTTAATAACTTCTCCTGAGTTCTCCTTTGTTGTCATTTTTTCATATTTTTCCACACAGTGGAATCTACCTTGACAGGTGTTAGCCTGTTGCTTTGTTCTTCAAAGGGAGAGATTTTACCCTTCCTTCCCCCCTCCCCCCATCGCCCCAACTCCCTTGACAACACTCCCTGCACAAACCCCTGTTTGGTAGTGGTGACTGCGTTGATGCTAATCTTCGCCCCAACTGTCAATCAGTGTCATCGCCTCCCTCTGCTGAACCAAAATTGAAGTCAAACTACTGGGTATGGGATTCTGAGATTTTGACTCTCACAGAATCCCTACAGTGTGGAATCGGGCCATTCAGCCCATCAAGCCTGCAATGACCCTCTGAAGAGCATCCCAGTCAAATCCACCCCCTTCCTTGCATTTCCCATGGCCAATCCACCAAACCTACCCATCTTTGGATTGTTGGAGGAACCCAGAGCACCCAGAGGAAACCCATGCGGACGTAGAGAGAATGTGTAAACTCCACACGGGCAGTTGCACAAGGCTGGAATCAAACACAGGTCTCTGATGCTGTGAGGCAGCCGTGCTAACCTCCGTGCCATCATACTACTTCTTCAACTTGTTTTGCAAGATCAACACAATGTTCTTTGATTCTTAGGAGCTCCTCTGGTGGATCAAAGCCTTTAAAATTTTTAAAAAAACTGAGAGAAATTTCCGCAAAATTGCATGCAAGCAGTCCTTACTGATATCATCCCAGGCCATCACGATAATGTCAATTGCATTCTTGATGTTAAAGCTCTTCCAAAATCGAAGAACACTGTCCTTCTCCCCCTCAGAGGCTGCAGCAGCCACTTTGATTTGCACCTTAAATAATAAGCTTTAAAAGCTGCTATTGCACCTTGGCCCGTGGGTTGAAGGAGAGAGGTTGTGTTTGGGGGTAGAAATAGCACTTTGATATTTTCAGAAAGCTCACCAATGGTGGGAGGATGGCTTGATGTATTATCCAGGATGAAAAGAATCTTGAAATCCAAATTTTTCTCTCTTCCTTCAATACTTTCTGGAAACATCTTACAAAGCATCAACAATAAGGTCAGAAAAAAATTGCCCTGTCATCCAACCTCTTTTGCTTGACCTAAAGTAGATGCCTAGAGTAGAATTAAGGTAACCTTTCAAGGCTCATGGGTTGGCAGTGTGGCACACTAGCAGAGGGTTAAGCTTTAAATCTCCACTGGCATTGGCACCCAGCAGCACAGTCCTTTGCCAGCTTAAAGCCTGGAGTATGTGCTTCCTTTTTGATGACATTTGCTTCTAGTATAAACCTGTCTCATCCAAATTGAAACTTTGATCTAAGTTGTAGCCTTCATCATCAATTTTTTTTATTATGAGAGGAAACACCATCGCACACTCCTCATTTGCACTGGCAGCTTCGCCACATAACACAGGATAACACGGCAGAATTTGCAAGAAAAAAAAAATCATGGTAACTCTCAAAGAAAGTGCTTCACGACAAAGTCTGCAAAATGATGACATAATGCTGGCACGGAGACTCTTTCAGCACTAATATTGTGCATGTTCAGGACAAAGCCCATGAAACGATCATGTGCTCCTCTGTGCACTGATGGAATCACGTTATAGCCAACACAAGTTCGCATTTTAGAAATAGTGTTCCTCTAATTGTCAGTCATGTAATAGCCAATTCACATTGCGAGAACACACGCTACAGAACAACCAACTGTACTGAAGATCCTCTTTCTGTGATGGCATGATTCTGAAAGTAATTGAAATAGTGGAGGTTAATCAGTCTCAAATGTAGGCTGGTGGGGAACAGAACAAGGGAAAGCCTATCCTGATTCTAGATGAGAGAAGAAAGGGAACAAAAATGTGGGAAATAGAACATGTTTGAGGGTCTGTCAAGTGCAGTTGGGAAGGCAGTGTGGAAGAATTTATAATCTTTAGCGGATAAAAAGGAGGATCTATTGAAAGCATTGCATGGTGGGTAATATCAGAGACAATGTGACAGACAGGAGAAATGGAAGAATTAAGTAGAGTGCTTACAGAAGGGGGTCCAGGAAGAGATGAAGTCAAGATAGCAGTGGGAGTCAGTGGATTAAGGTGACTGCTGGTTGAGAATTCAAAGAAGGAAAAGTAAGATAAGAGTTGGAGATGGATTATACAAAAACAAAAGTGACAATTGGAAGCTAAAATAAAACAAAGAACTATGGATGCTGGAGATCTGAAACAAAAACAGAAAGCGCTGCAGAAACTCAACAGATCTGGCAGCATCTGTGGGAAGGAAGCAGAGTTAATGTTTCAAGTCTAGTGACTCTTCATCAGGTCTGTCATTTGATAGGAAAAGGTGGTATTTATGCTGAAAGCAAAGTTGGGAGGTGGGTTGGAGAGATGAGTCGACAGGTGGAGATGGAGTCCAGAGAGAGAGAGACAGAGACAGAGTGCTATGAAAGGAATAGGTAACCAAAGAGATTATGGATAACAGGACAGGACAGAAGAAAAACTGAATAAGTGATAATGAAGAAATAAGAGTGAGAAAATGGGATAGCTGTGCTGAGTACAGTCCATCTCCTGTAATCATGCCCCTTGGAGTATGTGGGAATGGATGACTGTGTTAAAAGCAACCTATGTCATAACAAAACCGGGTGTGAGTGAGTAAAACAACATGGAAGGATGGAATCAGGCTCTAAAGCTATTGAACTTGATGTTGAGTCCTAGAAGCAACGAGGTCCCCAAGCAGAAAATGAGATGTTGATCTTATAGCTTGCTCTGAGGCTTGCTGGAACACTGCAGCAGGCCTGCAACAGAAGTACTGGTGTGGGGACACAGCAATGTGTAAAAGTAGCAGGCAACTGGAAGCTCAGGATCATTTTTGCAGACAGAGCAGAGGGTGTTCTGCAAAGCGGCCACCCAGCCTGCGTTTTGTCTCCCCAGTGTAAAGGAGACCACACTGTGAACAGCGAATACAGTAGACTAGATTGCTGTACAGACAAATTGCTGCTTCACCTGGAAGGTATGTGTAGTGGATAATGAGGAGGGAAGAGGTAAATTGGAAACATTTGATGATGAAAATTCTCAGTTCAGAGCTGGAGCAGTCAAAGGCAACGTGTAATCATCAATGCACTGAGGCAAAAAATAAGAGAGTGTACCTGAGTAGAACTGAGTAGAGTAGAAAAGATGGGATAATGGGTTGAGAAGTGACGGATGGAGTTTTATTTAGATAACTGTGAGGTGCTGCATTTTGGTAAGGCAAACCAGGGCTGGACTTTCTCAGTTAATGTGAAAGCCCTCGGGTGTATTATTGAAGAAGGGGACCTAAGAGTGCAGGATTTAAAGTTCCCAGGGAGATTGGCTGTAGACAGAGTGGTGAAGAAGGTCTTCATGGGTCACAACATTGAGTATAGGAGATGGGACATCATGTTGCAACTGTACAAAATATTCGTGGGGACACTTTTGGAACTGTGTACATTTCTGGTCACCCTGCTAGAGGAAGGATGTTGTTAAACTAGAAAGGGTGATGAAAAGTTATTTACAAGGATGTTGCCGTGAATGGAGTGTTTGAGGTATAAGAAGAAGCTTGACAGACTGGAACATCAGAGGCTGAGGGGTGACCTTTTAGTGGTTTATAAAATCAGGAAGGGCATAGATAAGATGAATAGCTAAGGCCTTTTTCCAATGGTAGAAGAGTCTAAAACTTGAGGAAGTTGTTTCAGGTGAGGAGAAAGGCAAGATTTAAAAGGGACATGATGGACAAAGTTTTCACCCATAATGTGATGTATAGAATAAGCTGCCAGAGTAAGTGGTGAAGGTCGTTAAAGTTACAACATTTAAAAAACATTTGGACAGGTACATGATTAGGAAATGTTTAGAGGGATATGACCAAACACTAGCAAATGGAACTAGTTAAATTTGGGATACCTAGTCAGCATAGACAAGTTGGACCAAAGGCTCTGCTTCCATGCTATAAGACTCTATGACCCTAAACGAGGGGAGAAAAATCACATATTCCACACAAAGTCTGGCCTAATAACAAACCTCATAAGTTGCCATAGCAACACTTTATTTTGCGAAATGAGTGGAATGAAAGAATATAAATTGCAGTAATACTGATGTGCAAAATATGACTTCAGAGAACTACTACAATGTCAAGCACATAATAATTTGTCTCAATGTTAGTAAACAATCAGCAATTAAAACAATTAATATTGATAAATTTTTCTAGTACACAAATTAAAGAATTTGCAGTCAGAGAATTTGAAAAACTTGCAGATGTAAAGTTTATAGATATGTATATTGTTATAAAGGTTGATCTGAACCCTGAAGTTATCAAATTTCGACTTTTTATTTCAAAATACGCTTTTAATAAACTGGACTGTTACAACAAAAAAAAATTCTACAGGTGTAATTGCAAAAACATTTTGGCAAAGTCCTGTTTGAAGCCCATGGAATGTTGTACCTGTAAAGTGTCAGAAAAGTTTCGAAAAGGGAGACACTTTGCGAGAAGAGAAAATGAAGAGAATGACTACCCCTCTCAGCTGAAAGCTAGTTCTTGCAGATATGCCTCTTTTACCCAACAGGAATAAACAAAAAATGGGCTTTAAAATCTGGTTGCTACACTAGGCTGTGAGTGTTACTGGCCAGACGTCCTCTTGTGTAGACAAGAGTGCTTTGTGGGCCACAGCTTTTAAACACCCCTGCATGGCAGGTAAAACAAAAGGAAAGTATCTTGGTCGCTCTGAATACTGGAATTTCATTCACTGTCAAAAGGGATGAGAACAATAGAATTTCCCCCAACCTGCAAAACTAAGAATTTCAAAATTGGCAGTTGAGCAGACGATGTCATGCCAGCAGTACCACTCAATGACAGCAGTGATATCATTTCATCTGCTCTTCATGAACCATTCAGAATCTAACCAATACATTTTTTCTTTAATTTTGTTTTCTTGGACTGACATCCTATATTACTTTGTGCATTTGTGTTCTTTTACCATTTCTTCTCAACTTTAGTGATTAGTAAACTCACTCTTTTTGTTCATTCAAGTAAGCATGCTTACGTTGGCTCCCTTTAAAACCAGCTAATTTGGATCTGGGAGAAAAGTTTCCACAAAAGAATGTGTCATTTTATAAATTAATTTTCTTAAATGAGAGCTGAGTGAATAACCAAGTGGAGCTAGTTCATCCCTCTTCACCTGGGGACATTATAATTTGGGGTCTCCCAGCTGAAACTGTAACAAATTAGGGAACTTCACTGGGAACATGTCTGTAACAATGGATCCAGACTGAAAAGAGTGAAGGGGTAAGGGGTGGGATAATGGGACAAAAGGAAATTTCTATGACCAGGTGGAGGACATAAGTAACTAATTCAATAAATGGATGATGGTGCAAAACTATAAAGTAGAGGACAAGTAAAGAAACGTATAAATGTATAAATGGCAACAAGACAAGCAACACATTTGCACAACATGTGAGCAATGGTGACAGTCTGAAGTTGTTAAGCTCAGCATTGAGGTTGGAAGGTTTTGATTATACGAAGACATTCTGATTCTTTAGCTAGTATTGAGCATCATTGAACTGATGTTGGATGTCAAGGATAGGAGGTTGGTAGGATGGTGTAAGGAATTAAAATAGTGAGCAACCGAATGCTCAGGGACACATTTGCAAACTGAATGTTGGCACTCAGGAAAGTGGTTCATCGGATTTATTTTTAATTTTACTAACTTAGAAGAGGTCCCATGTGTTGGGTGTGGATCAGGCTGTTATAGAGTGAATAGTCCCTTCAGAAAGCTGAAAGATTAGTTAGGGTGTGATGATTGTGGTATAAGCTGATGGCAAAAGGAATCTCAGCATGCCTCAGCTGATTAGTTGAGCTGAAAAGATATTTGTAGAATGAATAATGAGTAATGTTCTTTATGGCAACATCATAAGAGTGATCTGTGCCATTGAGGGCTAAGCAAAACTTTTAAAGTGTTCTTGATGGAGGGTGAGGAAATAGGGAAGAAGGAGGAAAGGCAATGGCTGAGCAGTATTGTCACTAGACTAAGTCAATCTAAAGACTCAGGTAATGTCTAGGGAGTTGCATTTGAAACCTGCCAATTAAAACAAAACAAATCTGGTATTAGGAGACTAGTGAGATAATGAATGTCGATTGTTGAAGAAATAAAAAACGTGTTTACTAATCCTTTAGAGAAGGTAACTGCCATCCTTATTTTGTCTGGTGTCCATATGACTCCAGTTCTACAGCAATGATATTGACTTTTAACTGCCTTCTGGGCAATTTGGGATGACCAATAAATGCTGGCCTAACCATTGATGCCTAAATGCCATGAATGAACATAAAGACCTTGTGATGCTGTCTTCCATATTTTTCTTACTGGCTGACATATTTTGAGCCCTACCATTAAATAACTACATTTAGCATTATCGAAGTAAACAAACGGTGGCATAAATAACAAATGTTACCTTACAGTTTCTCTTTTCAGAGAACACGGAAATCTGTTTATCCATAAAGAGCAGAATTATCTTTCACTTGCTGTCTGTTGAACCTAGTACA
This sequence comes from Ginglymostoma cirratum, assembly GCA_024137785.1. Lineage (NCBI taxonomy): Eukaryota > Metazoa > Chordata > Chondrichthyes > Orectolobiformes > Ginglymostomatidae > Ginglymostoma > Ginglymostoma cirratum. Next base: position 36,396,030 of record JAHRHZ010000009.1, on the reverse strand, counting down.
CTGTATTTAAACTTACTTACATATTTTGTATTTAGCTTATCTGTCAATTCTCACATTTCCAATCAGAGATTAAATTTATCTTGTAGTTATATATTCCTAAATTCTGGAGCTCTTAGATATAAATAAATGTGTACGTAATCACTGAATTTCTTTCTTCTTACCACCTGTTTCAGGCTGTTAAGTAAAGGTAAAATGAAGGACTTTGACATCGAGACCCGACTTCAGGGAATGAGCAGTATGTGCAGTCCAATATTCTGAAATAAAATGTACTGAGGAATCAATTTCACTATGCTATCTGAATCATTGAGGAAATATTTCTCTCAATTCTTAATGGTTGCTGCACTGGAACTTCTTTGAAGATTCAACTGCTGTTGGTACTGGGTGGTAGGAAAGGTGACGTGTTAGATTGAAGCAGTGGATTTCTCAACAAGAATCCTGAGCTGTACAGAGGAATGTGAAGATATGGTAGAGGTAAGAATGAGGAGTTTCATAGTCAACAGAAGTCATGTTTTGTATACATGTAAATATCTGCTCAACAGAATTTACAGACCACACTGTCATAATTCTGTCATACCTGGAAAGAATACTCTCTCCCCACAGATTGTAGGTGTGGTGCTGTGGTAGGATGTAAACATGTTGGGCAGCCTACCTGCAGCCCATATGAATAAGGGGCATTTTCATGTTATGGTAGTTAATGTGTCCGCTCTCTTTATTTAGTTTTACTGTCATGTCTTTCATCGGCAGTTCCAGACAACCTTTGATTATATTCAGAGAAGTGTTCGCCGTCGTATAAAGAGATACTCATGAGTGCTCTTGTGAGAGGGGCCTGATTTTAATCCCTCACCATAGCATCTGTGAAACAAAGCAGAAGACCAAATAAGCTGTACGGACTGGCAGGGTTCCCACAAGTGCTCAGAGTAATTCATGGAGCTCATGTTGTGCTGAAAGTCCCAATTGACAACCCTGCAATTTCATGAACTGAAAAGCGGGGAGTTATTCATTAATGTGTAGTTAGTCATTTTATTCTGCCTGGTAACATGAAAACAGCCATGGTACTTTCATCATGGTGCTTCAATCCATCACAGCAGCCCTGTTGACTCAGAGACATGGATCAGCATGCTTGATTAGGGATCAAGCTTATTCCCTGCTGCTATGACTTTTGACTCTAGTTTGGCACCTCATGGCAGAGGAATAGGACAAATTGAATATAGCCCTAGGATTGCAAGAATAGTATAGAGCAGACTACCACTGTTCTGTTGACACATTGTGAGCTCTTAGAGACATCATTTGGACCCAGCAGTCCAGGCTTATGAGCTAAACAGAATGTCCAGGGCTACTGTAAATTGTGCTCTACATAATCAAAATATTGCTACTTCCTGAAGCTTAAAATATTAGTGATTGTGACATGAAAAGAGCCTCCAAGTCCATATGAGAAAGAGACCACATGGAGGAGATAGGAAATGAAGCAAAACAGCCACCAACCTACAGCTAGTTATCCTGTTCCTTACAACATTCATCACAAATCACATGGACACCTCAGTACATGATGCCTTGCTTAGAGCCTCAAGAGTCAGAACTTCTGTAATTGATGCTGAGTAATGAGGAAAGTACTTATCAAAAGTTGATTGCATCTGTGCCCAGATAAATAGGGTTAATATTTCAAGACCAGTATGCGTGACCCAAAGAAAGACTTTAAATATTAACTCTGTTTTTCCCTCTCCAAAGGTGCTGCCAGACCTGCTGAAATTCACTGGCACTTTTTGCTTTTTATTTTAAATCACTAGCATCTGCAGCATTTTGCTTCTTTTCAAAAAGTTTGATCACCACTTTCAATAAATAATGTCTCGCCTTCATAACCTATTGACTTACCAGGGCTTTTTCATTCCCTATGACACTCTCTTCGATCATACATTATCTCCTTAATTTGATTCTATCATGGAGGGTCTCTTCTACAGCACTGTAGAGTTCTCTGTGCTCTCTTTTCGATATCAGCCATGAGTGTTTGATTTCCCGGATGTAAACATTCAAATATATATTAAAATGAACTCATTGTAATGTTTGGCAGAGTAGAAAGTTTAACACTTAGCACAGATGGCAAATTTGAATTGTTTCAATAGATTAATGCATACAAACTGTATTCTCCATTCACATTAAATGAATATTTTCCCGACTACATGCCTACATCAGGAGTCTGGCTTATGTATCATTACTTTACAGAACTTATTAACTTTGTGTAACCACATGATTCCTTTCATGTGTCCAATGTTGAAAGGACTTTCAGCTGCAGTGTACATCACCATGCTGTTTTCATACATCTTTGAACCTGTCATTGGCAAATTTTTATGCTTTGTCAGCCCGAAACTTTGCTTGTTCCCCAACACTGGCCCTTCACAAATTTTACCTGTAAATAGTCCTTTTGCCCTTACTAAATGCTCTTAGAGGAATCTGGTCTTTGTGTCTACAAAGTGCAAAAAAAAATTCTCTGTCATTATCCCAATTGTTTAGATTTGTGGCAACTAACTCTTTAAAGTGGAAGACTCATACTTTGATGAGACTTTGTCCACTGATATTTTTACTATCCATAATAAGAAAAAAGAAAGTTTTGCATTTATAAACCACATTAATCCTCAGCAAATCTCTCAAAACACTTTCTAATGAATAACATAATTTAAATTATAGATATAGCAAAAAAAGAAATGTAACCATGATTTTTTTGCAAACAGACTCAACTGAACAGCGATATGATGATGACCAGAAAATCTGTTTTTGTCGTGTTGATCAAAGAGCAAATGCTGTTCAGGATATACAGACAGGATAACTTTTGAAATAGCATTGCAAGATCTTTTACACTCACCTAAGTGTGTAGATATGGGGCCTTAGGTTAATATCTCCCACCTGAAAGACTGCACCTTCAATATTGCAAACTTTTCTCAGCGCAGTCTCAAATATTTTTTCCCACATTTTGAGCAGGAGTTAATTCCTGAATTTTGTGGTGATAGTGAACCCAAATAAGCCATGACTGGCATTTCTCATCTCTTATACTAGCCTCACACAGTTCAGCAGGGTTTTTAGCTTTGACAATAGAGTGAGAAAATTGTCCAGTAACCTTAGGAAAATCTGTTGTTTTTTTTTCCAACAAGTTCCTAGCTAGTAATACTTATTGAATACTAACAGAAGCATCAGATTTTGTTCAGGAGTTACAATAATGTCCTGGTGGGTAAAACCTAGGTTCATTGACATTTCAAAAATAATTATCATATTTCATGGAAGGTTCACTTATCAGTATAGGTACCACATTAAAGACTACATTGGCACTTACAAAATGGCTTACTCTAAATGTTCTACAGGAATTTACGACTCTCTTTAGTGAACTCACTGTTCAGTCATTGACGAACTAAACAAATAATACCTTTATGTGACATAATCTGGCATTGATCATCACAATAAGGTAACACTTTAACCAATCTGTTCTACATACTATTGAAATGCAAACATTATCTAACACTGCATAGCCAAATGAGCCAGTTACTATCACATTCAGTGTAGGACTAAAACTCATAGTGGAGAGTATAATTTGTTCAGATCCATTATGATCTTCATCCGCTTCCTCAGAATGCTGTTCCTCCTGTGTCATTTCAAAGACTGCCCCATGATTAAGTAGTTTGTCGCATAATCATGCTAGAAGAAACATCTGAACCAATTATTAACTTTTCCCTCGGTATCCTTGAGACACGTTGGCCTGTTGTTTCTGTTCTAGTTCTGCCTTCTGTTGAAATAATCAGAACTGCTGAACGTATTTTCATCCTCGATCTTTTCTTCTATTATTTTGAGGATTGCATTCAGCATCCTGACCATTTTGAAACCTGGCAAAATCAGTTCGTCTATTGATTGTGTCAACACAGAATGTCTCATTTATTCAATGAAGGCTAACTGAAATGGCTGTTCCCACAGGATTGTTTCCAAAGCAGCTGGCATCTAATCCAACACATTGGCCCTCTCAGAATTGAGTAACAATTAACCTTGTGCATGAAATACCCAAGGGTACTCCAATAATTTATGATTTAGTATTGATCTATGGAGCCCAAATTTTATAAAATCTTGATAATGTCCATGGCATATTCCTCAATGGAATAATCATTTATTTTTCAAAATCTATCAAATTCTGTAATCTATTACATTAATATTAATTCACGTATCTTCCTATCGAATTTATCCTACAACTGCAATAGTAATTCCAAATCTTCATCACTGCTCACTTGGGGTCCATCTCAACAAATACCTAACTTCTAATTTCATTTTAAGAATGAAGCAGCACATGAAGATCATACCTTCTTTTCTCTTCATATGGGTTGAACATGCATCCATCTGTCCACTTTATTCTTCTACTTGATATTTGGTTCAGACTCTGAGAATATTGGAATGTAGTCAAATTCCAAAATTTTAAGCTTGCTCTTTGTTTTGTTCCACACTAACTGCTAGGATTTTGGACTTCTATTTCTTTTCTTTTCCCTTAACTTAATGGAGTTAAATACCCAGTTAATAAAACCACTCGTATACAATGAAATACAATTAATATATAATTCATCAGCCTACCTCAATATTTGTGGCATTCTCGTCCAGTTTTGGACAGAATAATGGAGTAAAGACCAGTGAGCAACGTTGACCTTAACTAAGTAAATCATTTGCTTGGCTGCACTTTAGTTAGTTTATTTGCTGCTTACCCTACAGATCTAAAGAATTTAGGGTACATTCTAAGGATGTTGTACCGCTGCCTATTTTCTGTAAGGAACAGATTGAGTCCACTCCCAATTAGGAATATCACATTTATACCCTAGTGATCCTTTAGATTTTTCTTGAGGGTTTTTATTTTGAAGTAATGCATATCTCAACTACTTTGATTTACTCCATGCTGTAATTAATATACCATCATCTTATTTGCCTGGGAAATCTTTTTCAGTTTGATGCTTCCATTATTTCTTAGCCAGTTCTGCTTATTCAACATTATAAACATGCAGAATTTATTCAACATCAAGATCTCTGATGAAGTTCATTTAATAGTAAATGAATAAATCATCATAATACTGTCATCGACTGTGTGATTCTTTGTAGAGATTGTATAGGGAAACTTACCATTCTATTGTTCCTTCAGTAGCATTGATACAAGACATTTTTCATAATCTGGTAATGAAAATTTGTTGTGTTTTGATGTATACTGTTTGGTTCAGGTTCTTGAGCAAGGACCTGCTTTTGGAAATAGAATATCTTTATTTTTGATGTTAAGGGTTGTGTAAGCCTACACTGCTCTTGTTAAGTTGACAGACATAGTGTTATTAGGCAAAGACATGAAAGTATTTTAACTTCAAATTGTCTCAGTCTTATAGCTCGTCTGCTTTGTTTCTGGCACTGATACAACAGAAAGCACAACAGTGGTTTCGACCATGAGTTGCTATGGTTACAGTTGCTACTCATTGACGCTGAGAATTTGCTCCTTTATCCCCAACTGCAGCTCAGAGGGTCGTAGACTGAGAACACAAAGTAATTTGGGTGTTGTCTTACATGCACATAACAAACTTTATATTGTGTACTTGTGATTTTATAATTGATATCAGAAACGATAATTTATAAAATAAAAAGGGTCTTTTTTAAAAGTTCACTCATGGAATGTAGGTGTTGCTGGCTGGGTCATTTCAGGCTACAAGACCCTCACTAGTGAGAGGGAGGTCAGCCATTGTTGGTACTTCTTCAGAGAGTCAGTCTGCAGCCAACACATTTGTCTGATACTTTTGCAATTTCTTTTGTGTGCTACAGCATTTCAATACTTCAAACTGCTGATATTCACTTCCTTTTTTTTCGCCGTATCTAATACACGACTTTTCCACTTAGCCTTGATCTAATTGTGAACAGTTAACAGCTGGGATTTTAGTTCAGCAATTTCTCTTAGATAGTTTGATTTCTCCAATCCTTGCTTACTATTTTCAAACTCTGCTTGACAATCTGCTTTACAATACTCCAAGATACGATTCAGCTGCAGAATCTCTGTAGTTTGGAACTACTGTTTGACTGAATGAAAGCTTGAGTGCTTTCATGGCTTGTTGATGCGATTCAATTGAAGAATTCTGCATATGTTTGTTCTATGTCCTTCCGAGATAGCTTGTCCCTTGCTGCTTGCGTTTGATGTTGCATGTTATCCATGAGCTCAATGAAATAAGCAGAATAATGCATCTCTTTACCTTCTCCAATAAAAGGGTGATTCTCTTCAAAAGAGGCAACAGAGACTTGTTACAACTGAGGGCAAACGGCGCTGCAGGATCCCCTTTACCTACATCTGTGGGTCTTTATTCTCCACAACCTTCTCCTGAAGGAGGAAATTATGGTCTAGAATGTCCTTTTGTGGCAGACAATCTTCATTCTTGTACATCACTTTCCTATTTCTTCCTTTCCAAGAAAAGTGAAAAATCTGCAATATCGTCCTCTGGTCGGAGGGAATGTGTTTCTTCAATTAAACTTGCAATGTAATGAATCACCATCATCTTTGCTGTTAATGATGTATAAAGATGATCCAATGCTGCACAAGCATCTCTGTTTGATAAAGAACAGGTCTGATTGGGAAGGATATACATCAATGGCCTCTCTCCTATTATAACCTGTATCTTCCTATACACTTATTATTCTGATGCCTCTTGTACTCTAAAGTATAATGAATGATAGTTAGTGAAACTGAGCCAATAACCACTATATTTCATTACAAAGAATCCACCCTTCTGTAAACAATTCAAAATTAGCTTTCTTGCCATGGAACATGATATCTGCAAGCCAGAAGTTGTCTTTAAAGTCAACTACTTTTCACAGGGAGAATACATCCAGTTTTTGGAAATATCCTATTGCTTCTTCCCAAAACCATTTTAAAATGGTCTCTTGTGCCAAGTGAGGCACGGAGGTACTCAGAGATATAGGAAATGATTGAATGAACAGTGCCCTCTTCCCATTCTGTTGACTTACTGACATGATGGCAGCTCTTTGAATGGAAAACTGGGATGTGTCAGAGATGTTTTCGCACTAGGCATGTTCCTAAACTGATGGCTGATTCGTCTGCTTCGAATACAAAGTTTGGCTTGTTTGGCAAACTTCAGTGCCTTTATCAATAAAAGGTATTCATTACACTGTAAAATTTTGACAGGACTTCATCCAGTGCCCCTGCTATGATTTGGCATGAGATAAGCTCATCTCTCAAAGTTCCATATTGGTATTATTAACGACATGATGCAAGTTATCCATAATAAAGAACAGCCTCCTGGTTCTTGGTTCCTTCAAATAAACTATTCCCCAATATATGATGGGGTGTGGCATAAACTAAGATAAGAATCAAGACCTCAATGACATGCTTGTATTTGGCAGTTTCTGCTTCTATTCCTAGTTGCAGTTGGTATGGAATTAACACTGTTATCAATTCTGTACAGCAGTACACTAACCAATCCTGATCTGATTTTTGATCAAGGCCAGAGCCAAATTAAAATGTTGATGTAGGGTGATCTAATTCACATTCTGGTTCGGCTCTCCATAAAGGATGGGCTTTTTTCATCCTCGGGTGAGACGATCATTGGTTCCACAGACATTAAGCTGATCAGGTTATTGTTGTAGGTGGGGTTTTTTTGAGGTTTTTTTGAGGTATAAAAGTCTTTATACTTTCTCCATCCTTTGTTACCATTGTGGGCAACTTCCCTCTGTGGTTTCAATTGCTGGACTCGCCATCAGCTCCTTTACTTGTTGCTGCTAGGTTTCAATCCTTTTTTTCTGTTGTTACCAGTTGCCCATTTTACTCGGTCTGCTCATCACTTGCCCCTATGTAGAATTATCACTTGGAACCCCTAGAGCATTAGGGTTGAACACAAGGCTAGTGCATATTGTTAAAATTTATTTTGTACATCAGAAACATCCTATGTGATTTAAAAAAAATGTTTATTTAGTTCCTTTGACCCAGAGAAATGTCCCAAATTACTTCACAGAAACATGAGTGAATGTGATGTTGAAATTGGGTCAGGTGATTAAAAGCTTGATCGAAGGTTGTGTGAACCAGGGATCTATGGTAGGATCTTTACTCTTTTAGACATATACAAACAAGTTTCCGAGCAAGTTCAATGGTAAGGTGCATCCGACAGTGAATAAAATATTGTGATGTCACATCCTTGATGAAAGATTTGGAACATCAATCAAAGTGCTCAAGTCAGAAATATTTGAGGACTACTACTCTGGACTACCTGAAATCCTGCTCCAGTTTCTCAAACAGCTACTTCCGTCTGCCAGATTCAGGATGTAGACCACTAGAACCAATACAGGCAAGGCAAGGATGTTAATACCTCCGCAGGCCTCATGCTACAAAGGCTATTTTCCACTGTATCTCAAATTAAAATCAAGCCTGGAATGTTAATTAGAATGATTTTTAATTTGAAAGGAATATAGAAGGGATAGATGTAGAAATTGGTAGCTAATTATATAAAGAAGGGGGTGACACATGGCATCAGGTAGTGAAAAAGGGTAAGACATACTTATTTGAAGCTGACACCAATTTAGGAATTACACAGGAAGACAGGACCATGAAAAATTTGTAAAATGTAAGTTGTTTAACCTCATAGTGACACAATTGTGGTAAACAAATTGGAAACCAATTTAAAATCACAAAGGGAACTCATAGTGTTGTAACAAACTAATCACTATAAATAGATAGAGTAGAGAACTGTTCTGAAACATAAAGAGGAATGATTATCATGGAATGTGTAACATGGAAGAACTGATTAACCTTAGAATGAACACGATTACTGTAGAATGTGCTGACTACAGACTTGTCTGGTAGAATTACAAAATACTTATAACGGATTCAGGTGACTTAAAGCAAAATGTTAATCAGGACTGCCAGATACTTGGTGGAATTGTAGGGCGCATAAATATGTGGGACAACTATGACACACACAGGAATAGACTCTGTTCACACTTGTGTGGGTATTTTAATCAATCTGTTCAGAGATATTATGGCATTTTTATTTATTTCAAAAATATACTTCATGAATAAAGTTTTCAATAAGTATGTGCAAGATCCTAGAATAGGTCTGTACAATCTTTGCAGCAAGAGAAACAAACACTTTGGCATTTGACATTCCTCAGAGCTTCCCTGTAGTTGAAAAACAAAGGCATTTTCTGCTCATGTAGGAGTCCATTTACATACATTTTGAGGTAACTAAGGGTCTGACAACTGAGCAGTCCCTCATTAATACTTTGACAGAAAATCCTTAGCTGGTGGTCTTTCCCTACTGCTTCTTTGACAGCAGCTCCCTCAAGCTTTGATGCATCCCTCAGCAAGTAGCCCTGGACCTCGGAATGTGCCAGCCTGCAACACTTGGTCGATGTGTCAAGTCTTTACACTAGAATTCAAACAGGATTTGGGGAGACCAAAGAGCATCTTACACTGAGATGTTGATCCTCCAGGAGGAGTCAATGTTAGTCTTGGTGTACGTGGAATAGACTACAGAGCAGAGTCCTGCTTGGGGTGAACCTTGACAAAGACCCTGCATCTCTCTGCAGTCTCCTTTGCTAAGGCACATTCCAGAAGGAGATGTGTGTCAGTCTCCTCACCAGGGCAGCCGCTTCAAGAACAACATATAGTGGGACTTAGATACCAGATGTCTATGATGATCTGATTGGGAGTGCCCTTCTCACGACCAGCATCCGTCCTGATAAACTCAGCAAAGGGTTCTGTGCTGTACACAGACAAGACAGCAGAGAGTGGGCAGCTCTGCCTGACTTCAGATCTGATCAGGAAACTTTTTAATTCCCACCTGAAGATTTAGACTGCACTGTTGATGTTTCTGTAAAGCAGTCTGATCCAATTGCAGATTCCATCCCCAAGTCCCATTTTGGAGAGCACATCCCATATGTATCTGTGCGATATCCTGTCAAAGGCCTTCTCTTGGTCCAGCCTAATGAGGCAGGTGCCCAATTCCTGTCTTGCACATCGCCGAATGCATCCCTCAGGAACACAAGGCTCTCAGGTCTTTCAGCCCAGTACAGTGCAGGTTTGATCAGGGTGAATCACCAACCTACAGCAGACCTAACTCAGTTGGCAGTGATCTTGCAGGGGATTTTGTAATCAGCATTCAGCAGTGACACAAGTTGCCAATTTCTGATTTTCCTCTGGAGCAGGTAGGACTTGATCTTGACTTTCTACCAAAGGTTGGGAGAGTCCCTTTGTATGCACTTTATATTCTGAGCTGTTGACTTGTGTAGACCCTCAACTCTTTCCTCGCGTGTCTTGTTTGGACATTACAACAACTTGTTTAAAATGCACAAGTTGCATGGCAGTGCCACTGATGTAGTAGCCAAAATGGTTAACAGTTCCCTGCCTTGTGCAGGATGATAAGATATAAACAGGATCTGACAGTTATTGGCATAAGACGGTAATGCAGAGCATTAGATCTTCAATTTTGTAATTGCTGTTATTAGCATGTAATTTATCAGATTATTATAATTAATTTGGTGTACATTTGTGTCCAGCAACTAATGTTAATATTAGTAAAAATGCTGATCAATGATTTTATGCACTAGTGTTACATATAACCTTTAGCTGGTCTGCAATGACTATTCCATTAGCATTTGAATTGAACTAAATGATCAAATTTATTTGATTGAATCTCTAAATAAATTGAATAATTGTTCTGATTGGAAAAGCTACTAATGTCATTTATGGGCACAAAAAGAAGGAAAGTAGCATCATTTCGGCTAAAGTTGTCAAAAAGATAGATTGTTGAAAAATTGTCAGTGCAGTGTCATTAAATTTGAAAATGTATGCTCCGTTTCAAGGATTTTACAATCTAACAATCAGTGGGAAGGTGAAAAGTGCATCTCAGAAAATATTGCAGACGAGCTCATTAATTCTCAAGCCACTGATCACAAATCACATGTTGCAGAACCATTTCATTCTCTGAGGTGCTCTGCAGCCCTCTGATCTGAACATTGATTTCAGAACTTGTCTACAGCTTGCAGTCGCTATTTAATAAGGCTGCTCGTTATTTGGAGTGTTTCTGTCATGTGTGAGAAAGGCGATGGAGGATAGTTGTGGGGAGGCCTTTCCTTTGGGTACAATTCTGAGAGTTACAGCAATCCTCATTTAGGAGCGGCTTCCTTGCATCTTTAACTCAGGTACTGGCCTTAAAGGGATGAGACTGAGGACTCCCATCTCAGCAAGATACTGTGCAACTCAAGCATATGTGAAACTCAGTCTAAAATAATAGGTTAGTGTGGTGAAAGAAAACAGTCTGTTATTTCCATTTCTTGTTGCAAATAAGCCTCATTGGGATCTTTCTTTAGTCCATATTCTTCTTCTAATGTTGGATTGTTAGTAAAGGAAAGTCACAATAGTCTTACCAGACCATTAAGCTACTCTTTTGTTAGAGAGTTCTCTTTCGTTAAACCTCACCTCAGGTGAGGGGAGAGTTTGAGAAGGAGAGTCCTTCATGGTAACCTCAGCTGGTGTGTGAATTGATCCTATGCTGTTGGCATCACTCTGCATTATGCACCAGCTATCCAGCCAACTGAGCTAACTAATCCCTTGGAGTGTTAATAGACAATGTCCAAATATTATATTTTATGCAGCCTTATCTGGAAGGAAAGTGTCATTGAATGTAGATTGTTCAATATTGCAGACACTGTGAATATTAACCATGAATACAGTTTCCTCGATTAAGGGAAGTATTTCCATTTTAACAGAGAAACGGTGAGGCCTTCAAAGTTGAAGGCATTAATTCTCCCCGTTCCTCCTCTCCCAGTTTCTTTCAAACCTTCTCTCCACCCTGCCTAGTTAAGAGTTAATTTTTGAGGCTTAGGAAAGGATCTAGCACAAATGGAAAGAAAGATTTACTTAGAAGCCTCTAAATAAACAATGGTGGTTTTTCAAGATGGAGATTGTTGGCTACAAACCAAACACATGTCTATAAAGTGGAAAGATATGGTATCCAAAGATAGAAACCCCAGATGACAAAGAAAGTCAAGATAAAAAGAAAATTAAGCTTTGAGAGGACAGAATGCAGTAGAAAACCAGATAATGCAGGGAAAGCGATAACAGTAGGGTGGAGAGGCTGTGTGAAAAAATGTTAACCAGTAATTTAAAAGGTAGACCAATTTCTTTTGTACACAAGGGAAAAACAAAAGGATAATAAGTGGAAGCTAGAATGCTAGCCTGTACTTTTATAGTGATGTCACCATTATAGGATTGATTCCTACCCTAGTAGAGGTAGATTTAGGATCTGCTTCCTCATCCTACCCCAAAAACTGAAGGCAGTGATAAACCATAATGGATAAGAGATGGCCTAAGGATGTAGCATCTGCAAAGGATAAATGAGAAAGCTGTCTTTGGCAAACTGAGTGTAAGTGAATAAAAGAATAATAAAACGAATAGTCAGAATAGTTGGATAAAACAACACATGCCAGTTGATCAGGGATAGCAAGAACTGCAGATGCTGGAGTAAGAGACAACACAGTATGGAGCTGGAGGAACACAGCAGGCCAGGCAGCATCAGAGGAGCAGGAAAGTTGACGTTTCGGATCAGGACCCTTTTATAAAAAGAATCAGGATATTAAAAATGGTGAAGACGGAAAATAAATTCAAAATAAGTTGGCATCAATTAAACTTTACAAGTCACTCAGACCAGAAAAACAAATGCATCTGACATTATTGAGAGATACTAGGGACAAAGATTTTGTACCCAAAATCTTTTCGTCCTCTATTTTGTTTTTAATTGACTTATGTGATGTGGGCATTGCTGGTTAGGGCAGCATTTATTGGTCATCCTTAATTGCTCTGTAGAAGGTGATGGTGAGCTGTCTTCTAGAACTGCAGTCCTTGGGGTTTAGGTGCAGCCATTGAGTTCAGAATGGAGTTCCAGAGTTTTGAACCAGCGACAGTAAAGGAACAGTGAGATAATTCCAAGTCTGAATGAAAGGGACAAAATGCTACATCATCACAAAAGTTTGGAAGTAGAAGGGCCGGCTCAAATTATGGTTGAGAAATGTATCTGATACATGGTTTTGTAAATGGGGGAATTAGATGTCAAATCAAGGAAGTTATGCTAAAGCTTTAAAATTACTGCTAGACTTCAGCTGGAGCATGGTGAACAATTCTGGGCAGCATACTTTAGGAAGGAAATGAAGACTTTTTAAAGGGTACAAAAGTAGTTTACCAGGTAAATACTGAGAATGAATGATTTCAGTTATCTGTAGAAATTGGACAAACTGGGATTGTTCTCCTTAGACCAGGCAAGGTTGATGGGTGGCGGTGCATGACAAAGATATTCAAAATTATGAGGGGTTTTGATTGATAATGGAGGGAGAGATTCTTTCCTCTGGCAAATGGGTCATGATCAAGAAAGCCACCACTAGCTGACAGAATACCAGCAAGAGCGTCAATTTTTCTTGAATTCAGCAAGTAGTGTATTGAAATTGCCAACTAATTGCTCCTGAAGAAGGTGCATGCTTAATGTGTTCTGTGGAATCTAGAAGCTGATGGTCTGGAACCAGCTTCCCAATGTACTTGCAATTTTCCAGCAATCATTCCCAGTGACTTCCAAATCTAGGCACCCATCCACTTTAAAATTTATGCCATGATCTATTTCCTTCTCCAAGGAGGTTGTCTGGCACAATGAATGCTTTCCATGTTTTCCAATTTTCTGTCAGATTTCTGGCATCCTCAGTGCTTGCTTCATTTTATGTAAAGGCTAGTATGATTTTTGAACAAGAGGAGAGCAAAAGGATATACCAACATGTTTTGACCTGGGATTGTACGTGGTGGATTTTGCAAAGGATAAACATGAGTACTGACTGCCTGAGACATGGCGATTTAAAGCACTTCTGTAGTCAATTCTTAGATTTCTTTTCACGAGGAGGCTTGTGCCCTGGCTCAATCTTGCACATAAGTGTGTGAGTTGAATCCTTCCTGCAGTCCTAATCTAACTGATAATGCAAAATTTAGTTTATAATACTCTCTCTCTTCCCTTGTCCATGATATTACTGCAAATATGTTGCAATTTTTCGGCGACGAAGAACCCAAAACCTGATCATTCCAGCCCCAGCCAGATCTCAATTTCAGACAATTCCTTATTCTTGGGGCTGATCAGCGCAAACTGCAAGTCAAGCCACGCGTCCCACCACCTTCCACCTGAAAGGGATAGAACACGGATGGAGAAGCCAAGAGTAAAAAGCAGAAGGTAGAAAGAAACAGAGAAAACAAAACTAAAATACAAAAGAACAGGATAGAGAAATCAGGCAGATAATAGCGACACATAAAACAGATTGCATGTGCCAATTCATCATAAATATTGTCAGAGGAGATCTGCTAATATCAATATATCAGAAGAAAGAACAATGAAAAGAGTTGGAGCTGTTGAAGGGGCAGAGTGTTTTTTTTTCTCTCTGTACAATATGTTGCAGTAACTATGGTCAGGCACCAGTGGAGCAGTAAAATAACATAAAGTACAATAATGATACAGCAGGGAAGGATATAATTAACATGCTTCCCTCTAGTTAACCTCGGCCGTGGTAATCAATTTGCAATTGGTCGAATTAGTAACCTCCCTCCCTCACCTGTGCATGGCTACTTTAAAACAACAATGCATGCTATTGACAAGACATCATGCTGCCTCAACCAAACTTTGGGAAATTGTTTTACTTTTGTACCGCAGAAATGTCCTCTTGAATTTTAGCTCTTAGTGATTAGTAAATGGTCAAAGCGGTTACAAACAAAAGCAGTTCTACTGTCACCTCTCAGCAATGGCAAACCTTATTGGAAGACCTATTTTACAGCTGATCACACCTACTGGGAAATGCTTGCTAACCCACTGTCTGCATCATTCAATCACTTGACAATGGTCATCAGTCAATACCCCTGAATCATAGACTGGCAACTATTTAGTAGTTCTTAAGAACTGATTTAGATGTTTACAATCTTGTGACTCAGTAACATCAGAATTTTTTCACAATCTTTTTGTTGTTTATTTTAATAAAACCTCATTCTGATGATTACCTTTACAAAATATAAACAAAGTGAATATGAGACTGCAAGGCATAGGAGCAAAAGTAGGGTATTTGGCTCATCAGGTCTGCTCCAGCACTCAATGTGATTATAAAAACTGAATGAACTACGGATGCTGTAAATCAGAAACAAAAACAGAAATTGCTGGAAAAGCTCAGCAAGTATGATGGTATCTGTGGAGAGAAACCAGAGTTGATGTTTCAGTTTGAGTCATTCAACCCAAAATGTTAACTGATTTCTTCCCACAGACACTGCGAGACCTGCTGAGCTTTTCCAGCAATTTTTCTCAACGTAATCATGATTGAATAATCCTCAACTCCACTTTCCTGCCATCGCTGCCTTATTGCATCTGAGTACAATCAGAATTTTCTGAAACAAGAGCTGAGTGAAAGAGCGAGGAGGTGATCAGCCTTTCCTCTTGTCTTATCGGTGAGTATTTTTGCCCCTTAATATAAAAGTAATGTCTTAAGGAATTTGAGACATAAGAGGAAAAGGTAATCTTAAGGAACTCTTACAGTACAGAGCACTGGAGGTCAGAGAGAGTGAATCTGGCAAGGAACAGCTGAGCAGAGCAGTGGGAAAACTGTTATCAGAGCTGCCCAGTGTTACCTTCACTCAAACCAGAGGCAGAGCCCCTACAGGAACATCAGGAATAAAAACTGATGAGGGCCAAATAGAAGCTGCTCATTGGGTGAGTACAAACAGTATGTGTCCGACTATTATTACTCACAGTTTGTAACGTTTTTATTGTGACTTATATTTTGAAAGGGCTATGCTGTTTCAATGAGATCCAGGGAAAAGGGCTATAATTGATATTATTTGATTTTAAGAGTCCTTTAAAGATTTAATATAAAGAGGTAAGCCAGGATAGGAGAGCTCAAAACTGTGGTGTTCTCCTCCTGCTCTATGGAAGAAGCTGAAGACATTTCTGATGCCCAGGAACGGCATGCATGCAGAAATGTCTCCAGCTGCAGCTGGGTTTCAAAGCTGGAATGGTTGGCGCATCACAAAGTGGAGAGTGCAGTGGATGGTACTTATAGAGAGGTGTTCACACTGCAAGCTAAGACTCCAAAGGTAGAAAGGGAATGGGTGATCACCAGGTCAAGTTAGAGGACTGGAAAGGCAGGCAGTGCAGGAAATCCCTGATGCTAACCCCCGTGTAAAACAGATATACCACTTTGCTATTGGGGGAAATGGTCTCTCAGCGGAAAGCAGTAACAGCCAAATTTGTTGCACTATGGTTGGCTGTATTGCACAGGAGAAAGGAGGAAGTGTGGACATGCAATAATTATGGGGGACTCAATTGTAGGGAGAATAGATAGGTATTTCTGTGGCTACAAACAAGACTCCAGGATGGCATGTTGTCTACCTGGTGCTAAAGTCAAGGATGTTTTGGAGCGGCTACAGGCCATACTGAAGGGAGAGGATAAACAGCTCGTAGTCATGATTAAAAATGGGATGAGGTCCGAAAACCAGAATACGGGGTTTAGGGACTAAGTTAAAAAGTAGGACCTCAAAGCTAGTGATCTCAGGATTACTGTCAGTGCCATCTGCTGGTCAGAGTAGAAACAGCAGGATATATTGGATGGATACATGGCTGGAAAGATGGTGCAAGGAGGAGAGTTTCAGATTCCTGGGACATTGGGGCCGTTTCTTGGGGAGGTCAGACCAGTACAACCTGGACGGGTTACACCTGCGCAGGTCTGGGATTGGTGCACCAGGGTAAGTATTTACTAGACTGATGGAGCAGGTTTAAACAAGAATAGTAGGGGGTGGCAACTTAATGAAGGTGACAAGAGAAAGTGAAACAAGAACAGCAATGAAAAAAAAAGTAAATGTGTAAACAGTAGGCAGGGTAACCAGGGTTGAGATGTAGATGAACGTAAAGTTAGGATGATTAAAAATGGCAAAACGGCTTTGTGTCTTAATGCAAGAAGCATTCCGAATTAGGTATATGAACTGATGGTGGAAATCGAGGTACGTGAATATGATCTCAAAGCTGTCTTGGATCATAGCATGAATCAAAGTGGTTCTTTTCAGGTTTGGGTAAATATGACTAAGAGAAGGCTTGACAACAGCGATTTGCTTAAATATGAATGTTTATTAATTAATAATAAATAATATAGTGGTAATAATAAATGGAAGAGAAAAGAGAAAAAGCAACAAGTCTCACACCCTTCTGGCTGTCAGGAGCCCCTTGATTGATGGCTGATCTGGAGGCTTATGCTCATTCCCGGCACCGTTCACAATTTCGAGCTGAGGTGAAGTCTCACAACTTGGAATGAAAGTCTCTCTCTTATGCAGTGTAATTAACAGCCAGCACAAAGAAAGCGGATACAGAAGACAAAACACAGCAACAGAAAAACAAGTTGCAGGTGCCATCTTCGGCCCTTAAAGGAATGTTAACAAGAGTCATCCAAAGTCATGCAGCTTGTCGAGTATCAACCACAATTTTAACCATTCAACCCATCTATACAATAGCCATTACAGAGACACAGGAGGTGGGTATAGCTCTTGTGGCTAAAGGGATCAATGGTGGAAGAGTGAGTTTAGGATATTGAGTACGAAGATCAGCTATGATTATATTGCATGGCTGAACAGGATTGAGGGATCAAATGGCTGCTCCTAATTTCTATGTTTCTACATGGTTACAAGGAGGTCAGAAGGAGGAACTTAACATTCAGTGCTATTCAAACTTTCGGAAGGACAGGAGGGAGAGAAAGTGTAGCACTGTTAATAAGAGATGAAATGAGACAGTTGTGAGAGATGATCTAGGCTCGGATGGTGTAGAGTCCATTTGGGTGGAGGTAAATAAGGAAAAAAAGATTTATTACAGGAGAGGTGTATAGGTCCTAAACAGGAGTTATACTGTAGGAAAATGTATAAATCAACAAATACTAGGAGCATATAATAAGAATAAAGCAATAATTATGAGTGATTTTAATCTTCACGCTGATTGAGTCAATTAAGTTGGAAAGAGTAGCTATGACAATAAATTAATTGAATGCATTAGGGATAGTATCCTTGAGGAATATGTCATAGAACCGACCAGGCAACATGTTATCCTGGGTCTGATAATAGCTACCGAGGCAGGTTTAATAAATGGCTTCCAATGAAAAGATTCTGTTAAAAGAAGTAGTGATCATAATATGATAAACTTTAATATTCAGTTTGAGTGTGAGAAACGTGGGTCAGATACAACTGTGTTTAACTAAAATGAAGGACATGCCAATGAAATGGGGATAAAGTTAGCTAAAGTGGACTAAGAGGATTAATAAGCAGCAAAGACAGTAAGCAAGCAGTGGCAGACATTTAAGGAGGTGTTTCATGACTCTCAGCAAAAATATATCCCAGCAGGGAGGAAAGATTCTGAGAGAGGAATAAACTAATTATGCTAATCAAGGAAGTTAAGGAGAGTATAAAGTTGAAATAAAAAGCTTACAAGAAGGCAAAAGTCAGTGATTGGCCCAACGACTAGTATAAATTCAGGATCCAGCAAAGGTGTACTAAAAAGATCATGAAGAGGGAGAAAATGAACTACAGGTGCAAACACACAAGGATGATAAAAACTGACAATAAGAGTTTCTTTGAATATATAAAAGAAGGAGGAGAGAGATTAAAGTGCATATATGCTCCCTCGAAAATGAACCTGGGTACACAATTACGGGAACAAGGAAATGGTAGAAGAGTTAAGTGTATATTTTGCCTTTACAGTGGAAGACACTTCAAACATCCCATTGGTACTGAGGAATAAAGAGGAATAATTAAGTAACATCACAATCTCAAGAGAAATAATATTTGACAAATTAACGGGGCGAAAGACAGACAGATACCCTGGCCCTAGTAGTTTGCATCCAAGGATCCCAAAAGAAGTAAATACAGAGATAGAGGATGCACTTGTTATATTTTTGCATAAATCCTTGGATTATGGAGAAGTCTTGGAGGATTAGAAAACTGCCAAATGTGACACCTCTTTTCAAAAAAGAAACAGAAGCAAAAAGTGGTTAACTATAGGTGAGTTAACTAACATCTATTGTAAGAAAAATGTTGGAATAAATTTATTAAAACAGTAATAGCAGCACATTTGGAAAAAAAAACATAATTTAACCAAGGAGGGTCAGTATGGTTTCTTTGAAGGGAATCATGGTTAACTAATTTATGAGAGTTTTTTTGAGGAAGTCTCAATCAGAGTAGATAGAGCGGAACCGGAAAATATGTTGCTTTTGGACTTCCGGGGTGTTTGACAAGATATTTCACAAAAGATTAAGACATAAGATAAAAGTCTACCAGATAGCAGGTGTTATATTGGTGTGGATAGAGAGTTGGCTCATGAGCAGGAAACAGCAAATGGGGATAAGGTGTTCTTTATCAAATTGGCAACATGTGACCAGTGGGATTCCAAAGGTTTGGCTTGTTAGTAAGAGATGAAGTGAGGACAGTTGTGAGAGATGGTGTAGAGTCCATTTAGGCGGAGGTAAATAAAGTGAGAAAGGTATTGATAGCAGAGGTGTATAGATCCTAAACAGTAGCCATATTGTTTGCAGACCACTCATCCAATTATCTAACTTAGTAGATTCCTCACCCACCTGGCACTTTATGCTTACCTACTTTGCACCTTATACCACTCACCCACCTTCCTGGCACCCTACTCCTCAGTTGTTGCCAAAGCAGATTTGACGCTTAAAAAAAATATTAACTCCTGAAATATGCTGCAGGTTCTGTGAGAAAGGTTTGTGCCGTGCCTTGCAATATGACTGCTGTGCTGAAATGATTTCTCAAGTTTCTTCAGATGGACACATGCCTGACAAGTTCGACTTCAAATTTTGGCTGGAAAATTTACCAATAGGTCAACGGGTAATTGCTGCTTACTCCGAACTGCAGCTTCTGGGCGTAGAATGTGCCTGAAGCAAGTGAAATGGTTCAAAGCGGTTGGAAATGAAGCAACTATTTCCTTAGGTGCAATCAGAACCAGAGGGTGTACTGGTTGAACTAATTGAATGGTGGAATAGGCTCAATGTCCTAAAGGGCCAATCCCGATTCTAAGCTCCTAAAAAACTGTTTGAGCACCAGGAGTCTAAGAGGAAGGATAATAAGCAAAGACTCTAACTGGAAGGCTGTGATTAATAGTGTCCTGCAGGAATCCCTGTCTACTGTAGGAAAGTCTATAATCAGCAAATAATAGGAGCACGTAATAAGAACAGAGCAATAGTTCTGAGTGATTTTAATCTTCATGCTGATTGAGTCAATTAAGTTTACAATATATATTAATGATCTTGAAGAAGGAAGGCCATGTACTGTAGCCAAATTTGCAGATGATACAAAAGTAGGTGAAAAGTTAAGTTGTGAAGGGGATGCAAACGGATCACAGAGAGATATTGATAGGTTAAGTGAATGGGCAAAAAGTTGGCAAACGGAGCATATTGAGGGAAAATGTGAAGTTCATTTTGGAAGGGAGAACAAGAGAACCATATTATTTAAATATGGAAAAATTGCAGAAAGCTGAAAAACAAAGAATAGAATAGAAAAGAAATTTATTGTGACATGAGATAACAAGGTGTAGAGCTGGATGAACACAGCAGGCTAAGCAGAATCAGAGGAGCAGGAAGGCTGATGTTTTGGGCCTAGACTCTTCTTCAGAAAATGTCGTTTTACATGGAAACTACAGTGAAAAGTCTTTTAAGTCGCCCACCATAACCACCTCGATGTTGCCTGCGAGTCCAGGTCAGGGGAATCAGCCTGGGACCTGTTCCTAGCTCGCTGGAGACCCTGAACTAGGGATGTATCTGTGTCCAATTCATCCTCGCGCTGCTACTGCTGCTAAAGGCATCCTCCTTCACCCGCCACTCACCATGCTTAAATGTAAAGAAAATGGAGAAAAGACAGAACAAGAGAAAAAGAGCATAAGTAAAAAGAAGGAAGAAAGGAGAAAGAATGCTGATGGGAGTGAACGATCCCTGGGCTTAGACCCACCACCCCCTCCCCCCCCAACTCTGGTGCCATCTTGAAAGAAGTGTGAAAGGAGTTTGGGGGTCCTTGTGCTTGAAACACAGGAAGCTAGTACACATATGCAGCACATAATCAGAAAGGCTGTTGGAATATTAACGTTTTTCAAGGAGATTGGAGCATAAGAGTAGAGAAGTCTTACAGCAATTATACAAGCTGCTGCTGAGGCCACATCTGGACTACTGTGAGCAGTTTTGGTCCCCAACATTTAAGCAAAAATGTTGTTTCATTGGAAGCATTTCAAAGAAGGTTCACCAGGATGATCCCTGGTATGCAGGGATTGTCATAGTATCAAAGTTTAAACAGTTGGGATTCTACTCACTGGAGTTTAAAAGAATGATAAGTAATCTCATTGAAATGTACAGGATACTTAAGGGGCTTGACAGGGTAAATGCTGAGAGGATGTTTCCCCTCATGAAAGGGTGTAGGATCAGACGGTCCAGTCTCCAAATAAAGGGTGCCAATTAAGACTGAGATAGGGAGGAATCTGTGTTCTCTGTGGAGTTGAGAGTCTCTGGAACTCCTTGCCACAGAGAGGAGTGAAGACAGAGTTCTTACGTAAATTTAAGGCTGAGATGGTAGATTCTCAATCAGTAGGGGGATCAAGGGTAATGGGGAAAAGGCAGGATAGTGGACATGCAGAATGTCAGATCAACCATGAACCTATTTAATGATGGAACAGGCTCAAAGAGATGAACAGCCTACTTCTGTTCTTGTTTCTTATGATCATACCTTGTGAAATCCTCCAAGAATCCTCCTTGTATGTATCAATAACTTTACCCTTTTTTTCTAAACACAAATGCGTACAAGCCCAATCTACTCAACCTCTCTTCATATGAAACTTCCTCCAATCCCAGAATCAACATTCTCTGGACTGTGTCCAATGCCAGTATGTATTTCCTTAGAAAAAGAGATCAAAGTGCCTTGTATAGATTTCATAGTACTTCCATTTCCCTATGATTTTATTTTATTAGCTTTAGCATTCTATTTGCTTTCCTTATTCCCCACTGAACTTGGATGCTGGCTTTTTGTGATTTATGAAGGAGATCCCTCTGTTCTGTAGCTTTCTGCAGTCTTTCTCTACTTAAAATTCAGCTCTTCTAATTTTCCTGTGAAAGAGCATAATCTCACATGTTTCCACATTACATTACATCAGCCAAGCTTTTAACCACTTGTTTAACCTGTTTATATCTCTCTGCAAACTCTGTGACACGCAAGCCACTTGCCTTTCCAATTATTTTTGTTTCAACTGCAAAGTTGAATATAGTATATTTACTTCCCTCAACCATATCATTAATTT
The DNA here is from genome assembly GCA_024137785.1 of Ginglymostoma cirratum. Lineage (NCBI taxonomy): Eukaryota > Metazoa > Chordata > Chondrichthyes > Orectolobiformes > Ginglymostomatidae > Ginglymostoma > Ginglymostoma cirratum. The sequence goes on along the minus strand of JAHRHZ010000009.1, from coordinate 36,373,657 downwards.
ACATTCTAAAAAGCTGTGGCCCAAACACTGACCCCTGTAGCAGTCTACTAGTGCAGTTAGCCTATTTGTTATTCAATTCTGTATTCATGATAACATGCAACCTTCAACATTATTGACTCTGAGCTTGTTATTTAACTTAACTGGTATGGTATCTAGAATTACCTGCAGTACTGTAGATGTTGTTTATGAGGGGCTGCGTTTCACAATAGCACAGTGTCGATCACCTTCTAATCCAGTGATCTAATAAAGAACTCAATACGTCAGCTATGCTTTTGATTATGTTCTGTAACAATCCGGGACATTTTAATTATCTGTGTACATTTACGTCTAAGTCTTTTGGATATTTCACTCCTCTCATTTTGCTATCTTTTCACGATTAGAAAGTACTCTGAGTTACCCTTTCATGTGCCACAGTTTTGGTCATTCATTTAATGGATTTTAGTTAGTTTATGCTACATTCTGCAGTGTTTACAATGTGCCTTCTGTTTATGTCAGGAGCAAACTTGGATATGTGACTATCTATCTCATAAACAACATTGTTGATGGCTCCGGTGAATAGACAGGGATTCCTGCAGGACACTATTAATCACAGCTTTCCAGTTAGAGTCTTTGCTTATTATCCTTCCTCTTAGACTCCTGGTGCTCAAACAGTTTTTTAGGAGCTTAGAATCAGGATTGGCCCTTTAGGACATTGAGCCTATTCCACCATTCAATTAGTTCATACTTAATCAGCACCACAATTTTATTCTTAATCCTTTTGTAGGAAACAAAAATCTAATCTAAAAAATCTAAAACAATTAAAAAATTCTAATAATTTCAGTTTGAAAATTCCAATGGACCAGCATCCACAGCTTTTTTTTGTCAGTAGGAGTCTTACATTTCAATCATTCTTTGTACGGAAATGTGCTTCACAATTTCATTTTTAAATATCCTCATTCCATTGTTAAGTTTACACCCTCTGGTTCTGATTGCACCTAAGGAAATATTTGCTTCATTTCCAACCGCTTTGAACCATTTCACTTGCTTCAGGCACATTCTACACCCAGAAGCTGCAGTTCGGAGTAAGCAGCAATTACCCGTTGACCTATTGGTGAATTTTCCAGCCAAAATTTGAAGTCGAACTTGTCAGGCATGTGTCCGTCTGAAGAAACTTGAGAAATCATTTCAGCACAGCAGTCATATTGCAAGGCACGGCACAAACCTTTCTCACAGAACCTGCAGCATATTTCAGGAGTTAATTTTTTTTTAAGTGTCAAATCTGCTTTGGCAACAACTGAGGAGTAGGGTGCCAGGAAAGTGGGTGAGTGGTATAAGGTGCAAAGTAGGTAAGCATAAAGTGCCAGGTGGGTGAGGAATCTACTAAGTTAGATAATTGGATGAGTGCTTAGGGTGGGAAGAGCTGTGGATGCTGTTAGGTTTGCGGGTGCTTGGGAAGTGTCATGTTGGTTGGGGAGTGGTGAGGGTTGAGGCAACAAGATTGGTGTGGTTTGTGATGCGTGGGCTTCAGGTATGGCACTGCTGTCTGTTCAGGTCACGGGAGTGGATGTCAGCTCTAGCAGAATGATGTCAGGTAGGGTTTGGTTGGATTCGGGGTATCACAGTTCGATCTGTGGGAGAGATAAAAGGTACTGCAGATGCTGGAGAATCCGAGATAACAAGGCATGGGGCTGGATGAACACAGCAGGCCAAGCAGCATCATAGGAGCAGGAAAACTTGACGTTTCGGGCCTAGACCCTTCTCGGCCTATCGGCTAGGATCTGTGGGAGGACAGGGTATGGAAGCAGGTCATGTCCAGGGCTACTGTTTGGATAGTTAGTGATGAGTTGGGGAGTCATTTTAATAATTGCTTAGCCATTAGAGTAGGTTTCAATCATCTAACATCTCCTGGTTAAATATTAAGTTTTAGTGGGTGAGGACACTCCAAATTCTCTTACTTTAAGAGCATTTTCAGAAGGTTCCAGAAGCAGGGGAATAGCCCCTACATTTTCCAGACAAATCACTCAGATGCTGCAGTCTGAGCCCAGAAATATCAGGACTTCTACACAGGTCTAATGCATAACTCTAGTCTAAGCTATTCCAACAAGCTGTTAGTAATGGAGGTGATAAAACCCAAAAAGAAGGTGCAAAAACCGGCAGAAGGGCACTTTATCTGAATGCTCGGAGTATATAAAACAAGGCGGATGAGTTGACGTTGCAAATCATGGCAAATGGGTATGATTTCATGGCCATTACGTAGACATGATTGCAGGATGGTCATGACTGGGAGTAACATACCCAGGGGTATCAAACTGTTCAGAAGGACAGACAGGAAGGTAAGGGAGGTGGTGTTGCTCTGATTTTTAAGGATGATATCATTGCGGTAGTGAGAGATGATATAGGTTCTACTGAACAAAAGGTTTAATCCATTTGGGTGGAAATTAGGAATAGGAGGGAGAAAAAGTCACTGATAGGTGTGGTCTATAGGCCACCAAATAATGACATCATGGTGGGGCGGGCAATAAACATAGAAATAGCTAATGCATGTAAAAATGGTACAACAATTATCATGGGGGATTTTAATCTACATATCGGTTGGTCAAACCAGGTCAGTCATGGCAGCCTTGAGGAGGGGTTCATAGAATGCATCCGCGATAATTTCCTTGAACAATATGTAATGGAACCTACGAGGGAGCAAGCTATCCTAGATCTAGTCCTGTGTAATGAGACAGGAATAATTAACAATCTCACAGTTAAGGATCCTCTTGAAAGGAGCGATCACAGTATGGTTGAATTTAACATACAAATGAAGCGGGAGAAGGTTAAATCCATTACCAATGTCCTGTGCTTAAACAAAGGAGACTATGATGGGATGAGGGAGGAGTTAGGTAAGGTAAAATGGGAGCAAAAACTTTATGGTGTGTCAATTGAGGAACAGTGGCAGACTTTCAGAATGATTTTTCACAGTGCTCAGCAGAAGTATATTCCAGTAATAAGGAAGAGTTGTGGGAAAAGAAATAGTCAACCATGGATGTCTAAGGAAATAAAGGAAAGTATCAGATTAAAAAAAACACATTCAAAAAAGCAAAGATTAGTGGGAAACCAGTAGATTGGGAAATCTTTAAAGGCCAACAGAAAGCCACAAAAAAAGTTATAAAGAAAAGTAATTGTTTCAGAGATAGTAGGCACTGGAGATGCTGGAGAATCTCAGATAACAAGGTGGAGAGCTGGATGAACACAGCAGGCCAAGCAGCATCAGAGGAGCAGGAA
>JAHRHZ010000009.1:36357923-36370011 GCA_024137785.1 Ginglymostoma cirratum | reverse complement strand
TTCCTGCTCCTCTGATGCTGCTTGGCCTGCTGTGTTCATCCAGCTCTACACCTTGTTATCTCTTTATAAAGAAAAGTAAGATAGATTACGAGAGTAAACTAGCTCAAAATATAAAAACAGGCAGCAAACGTTTCTATAAATATGTAAATCGCAAAGGAGTGTTGAAGGTAAACATTGGTCCTTTAGAGGGTGAGAAGGCCAATTTAATAACTGGGAATGAAGAAATAGCAGAGGCATTAAACAGTTATTTTGTGTCAGTCTTCACTGTGGAAGACACAAATAACATGCCGAAAACTGATGGCAAGAAGGTTATTGCAGGTGAGGACCTAGAAACTATCATTATCACTAAGGAGGCAGTGCTGGGCAAGCTAATGGGGCTAAAGGTAGACAAGTCTCCTGGCCCTGATGAAATGCATCCCAGGGTACTAAAAGAGGTGATGGGGGAAATAGCAAATGCACTCGTAATTATGTACCAAAATTCACTGGATTCTGGGGTGGTTCCCGCAGATTGGAAAACAGCTAATGTGATGCCACTGTTTAAAAAAGGAAGTAGACAAAAAGCAGGTAACTATAGGCCAGCTAGCTTAACCTCAGTAGTGGGGAAAATGCTTAAATCTATCATTGAGGAAGAAATAGTAAGACTTCTGGATACAAATTCTCCCATTGGGAACACCCAGCACGGGTTCATGAAGGGTAGGTCATGTTTAACTAACTTGGTGGAATTCTTTGAGGACATTACTTGCATGGTGGACAATGGGGAACCTGTGGATGTGGTGTATCTGGATTTCCAGAAGGCATTTGACAAGGTGCCACAACAAAGGCTGCTACATAAGATAAAGTTGCAAGGTATTACAGGTAATGTATTGGCATGGATAGAGGATTGGTTGACCAGTAGAAAGCAAAGAGTAGGGGTAAATGGGTGTTTTTCTGGTTGGCGGTCAGTGGCTAGTGGTGTGCCTCAGGGATCAGTGTTGGGACCACAATTGTTTACAATTTACATAGATGATTTGGAGTTGGGGACTAAGTGTGGTGTGTCAAAATTTGCAGATGACACTAAGGTGAGTGGTAGAGTAAAGTGTGCAGAAGACACTGAAAGTCTGCAGAGGGATAGAGATAGTCTAAGTGAGTGGGCAAAGGTCTGGCAGATGGAGTACAATGTTGATAAGTGTGAGGTCATCCATTTCGGTCGGAATAACAGCAAAATGGACTATGTTTTAAATGGTAAAAAATTGCAGCACGCTGCTGTGCAGAGGGACTTGGGTGTCCTTGTGTATGAATCATTGAAGGCGGGATTGCAGGTGCAGCAGGTAATTAAAAAGGCGCATGGAATTTTGTCTGTCATTGCTAGAGGGATGGAGTTTAAAAACAGGGATGCTATGCTGCAGCTGTATAGAGTCCTGGTGAGGCCACACCTGGAGTACTGTCTGCAGTTTTGGTCTCCTTACTTGCGAAGGGATATACTAGCACTGGAGGGGGTGCAGAGGAGATTCACTCGGTTGATTCCAGTGTTGAGAGGGTTGGATTATGAGGAGAGACTGAGTAGGCTGGGATTATACTCATTGGAATTCAGAAGAATGAGGGGAGATCTTATAGAAACATATTAGATTATGAAGGGAATAGATAAGTTGGAGGCAGGGAGGTTGTTACTAGCAGGTGAAACTAGGACTAGGGGGCATAGCCTCAAAATAAAGGGAAGCAGATGTAGGACTGAGGTCAGGAGGAACTAATGTCCATGAGGGAAGGGAACTGCCATCCTTACCTAGTCTGGCCCATACGTGGCTCCAGGTCACAGTAATGTAGTTAACTCTTAGGCAATTAGGAATGGGCAAGAAATGCTGATTTAACAAGTGATGCCCACATTCCATGACTGGCTTAAAAAAAAATTTATCATTAAACACAATCAGTGAAATCTTTGTACAGTTATTCTATGTTCCTTACTCACTTGCAGTTCCCCCACACATATGTAATTCTGCAAACCTAAACTTGCAAATCTTTATTCCTTCATTGAAGTCATTGATACAAAGTTTGAAAACCTGAGTCTCCAGCACAGATCCCTGGAGAACACTGCTTGACATAAACCACAAATCAGAGAGCAAACCCTTTAGATTCATGCTGTCTATGACCCACATACCAAACAATTAATCATTCCATTACAAATAATCTTTAAAACAATAAGTTCTTATCTTTGTGGATAATGTCTTTTGCATTGTATTATGAAATCCATTCTGAAAGTCCATTCTGCAAAACAGTCACTTTTCTATTCATCATGCTCGTGGCCTCTTCACAAAAATTGCATGGTATTTAAGTCAACAAAACCTACATATCACAAATCAACACTGACTCTATTTGGTTAGTGGATTATTGTCTGAATGTTCAACACATTATGTAAAAGGTAAAGTCACCATAGTCCAAGCAGAACACTCATTAGAGAGAGGTGGCTTGATGGTGATTTAACCTGAATATCACAATGCCTCAGGTGAGGAGAGAGGTTGAAAAGGAGAGTCCTTCATGGTAACCTTAGTCAGTGTGGGAATTGAACCTACACTGTAAACATTACTCTGCATCACAGACCAGAAAACTGAATTAACCAACCCACTACTGTATATAATAGAATTCAGTAATGTTTTCACAGGTGACTTTAAACTGACTTATTTGTGCTACCTGGTTTCCAAACCAATCTTCATGCCTCACAGCACTGTGTGTGTAGCCACACTGCTCAAGAATTAGCCCAAATAATGAAAAGTCTGATTTTTTGCTGAAAGCAAAGTGGTATACATTTTAACATTAAGGCATTTTGACAGTGTTACAAAACTCAGAGACATGATTTGATCCAAAAGCATGTGAAGAAAACAAAAGGCCATATATAGCTGTTCTACCAAACCAAGGGATTTCTTTGAATCTGACTTTTACTTAAGTATCAAGGTCAAACTTGTTTGATCAAACAAAGAATGAGGATGTAAAGAGACAGCCTCTTAGCTGAGACCAGGCAACAACTATGATTTATACTTTGATTGTTAGTATAGTCTTGGTATATTCTAGTTTAAATATCCTTTATAAACTGGATTTGAATTCTTCACACTTAATTCTAAGTGTATTTATTACGTTACATTTCTTTTAGGTGAGTTTATTTATCATTTAGTTCTCGATAAGTTGACTTATTAAATTATTCCATTTGTTACTGTATGTTAGCCATTACTATAATGGAACCTAGGATTCATCCTTATCATAAAATGTTATTAAGAAATCATTATAAAAGTTGTAGATTCATATTTCAAACCTCAGGATCTTAAAACATCCCTCAAATTCTAAAATGTGGGACTCTGTGGACTGAAAGTGGTTAACTCAGGTGAGTTTATTATATTATACCAAACACTTATATGTTTTTTCTAATTTGAATATTTGTGTAAGGACATTTTATTGTAGGAACAAATCTATAGCTAGTAACACTGATTAACTGCCTATCATAGCTTAAAATCGCTTTTCATCAAAGATTGTGATTGACAATAAGTTGACAGAATAAATTTACCTTGCCATAAAAAGAGTGATTGTAGAACTATATCAACACTGCAAAGGATTGCAGCAGTACAAGCAGCTAGCTCTTTCAGGTTAGTACTGGTGCCTTGCAGTGCTAAGGACCCAGGTTTGATTCCACACTTGGGTGACTGTCTGTGTGGAGGTTTGCATGTCCTCCCTGTGTCTGTGTAGGTTTCCTCTGGGTGCTCCAGTTTCTACCCACAGTTCAAAGATGTGCAGGTTAGGTGGATTGGCCATGCTAAATTACTCATAGTGTCCAGGACTGCTCAGGCCGTGTGGTTTAGCCTTGGGAAATGCACAGTTACAGGTGTGGACTCAATAGGCTGACTGGCCAGCTTCCATGCTGTAGGGATTCAATGACTATCACCTTTCAAAACAAAATTAGGGCTGATTAGTGAGATGCCACCCGAAGGCTGCAGGATCAGCAAATCATATTCAGCCTGGGAACCCTGCAGCCCAATGCTATCAATGTCGATTTCACAAGCTTCAAAATCTCCCCTCCCCCAACAGCATCCCAAAACCAGCTCATCTCCACCTCCCTAACCTGTTTTTCCTCTCACCTATCCCCTCCTCCCACCACCTCAAGCCCCACCCCCATCTCCTATCTACTAACATCATCCTGCCCCCTTGACCTGTCCGTCCTCCCTGGATTGACCTATCTCGTCCCTACCCCCCCACCTACACTCACCTTTACTGGCTCCACCCCCGCCTCTTCTACTTGTCTGCCTCCTCTCCACCTATCCTCTCCTCTATCCATCCTCTATCCGCCTCCGCCTCTCTTCCTATTTATTTCAGAACCCTCTTCCCCTCCCCGATTTCTGATGAAGGGTCTAGGCCCGAAACGTCAAGTTTTCCTGCTCCTATGATGCTGCTTGGTCTGCTGTGTTCATCCAGCCCCAAGCCTTGTTATCTCTAATTAGTGAGAAGTGCCCTTTTCCCATCGATAAATGTTTTTGTTTTAAAGAAGAAGAAGAGCTTTTTCACCATGCTTTCCTATTGGAGTGTACTGAATCCTGTTTTGTATGCAAAAATTACAATCCTGTCCTTGCTTTGCGAGGCAATTGTGATCATGTTTTAAAGCCTGTTAGTACTTTAAAATGTTATGCATCCTTTCAATCTTTTTTTCTTTCATTGTCCTTCCAAAGGAAAGCAACTGGTGAATCAAACTTGTGGAAATTTGACTAAACAGAGTCTACCAGAGGGTAGTCTCATAAAGTTATTGGACCTGACCCTGTATCAGTGAAGGTGAGCAGATAAATTTCTAGTTAAGGATGATGTGCGATCAGAAAAAGAAACTTGCCAAAGTTTTTGTTCCGACATGCAATTTGATACATGGCATCGTTAGAACTGGTGAGAGCAAGACTTTTCTGTGGTCTGGCTAAGCACTTCTGTGATGAACAAGCTGAGGGATGCAGATCGTAATAGCATAGCAATATACAATAGGAACTGGCTTAAAGAATGAGAGCTGACTAAGACAGTGCAGAAAGAGTAAAACTAATTTTTTTGTAGATTTCCCATTCAGTGGTGATATTGGAGTACAACAATGTTTAAGGAGTCACCACGAGTATGAGAGTGCAATAGCCAGCAGAGATTGTATAATTTCCGACCAGCTCAATCAGTAGTACTGCTGCCGAGCCATTCTTGGTGGTGGACATTGAGATCCCCCATCCACCTCTGCTGGGTCTGTTCCCCTGCTAGGACATAATATATCTAGAGGTAGTGATAATTGTGTCTGGGATATTGTCCATAAGGTATGATTTCATGAGTATGATTATGTCACATTGTTGGGGATAGCTCTCCCAATTTTGGCACTAGCCCTCAGACGTTACCAAGGAGGGTCAACAGGAGTGTTTCTGCCATTGGCATTTCCTGTGCCTAAGTCAATGCCAGGTAATCTGTCTGGCTTCATTTCTTTGAGGCTTTGTAACGATTGATACAACTGAAAGGCTTGCTAGGCCATTTCCAAGCACAGTTGAGAGTCAACCACATGACTGTGACTCTGGAATCACATGTAGGCCAGACCAGGTGAGGATGAAAGATTAATGAGTCAGATGAACTTTTCTGACAATTGAAAATGGTTTCACGGTTACCAGTAGATTCTTAAGTTCAGATTTTATTTTATTGAAATAAAATTCCAGGATTTGGGATTCAAACCCCGGAAATTTGCTGAGTTTCTGGATTAATAGTTTAGTGATAATGCCATTAGGCCATTGCCCCCTCTCGTTACGCCTTTGTCTTTTATTGCCTAACTAATCTTATATCTAAGTCTTTTATTTATCTACAGTTGCATGTAATTTAATTATACTTTACTGTCTTTTTTGATCGACTTGGACCAGATGGAGTACCATGAGTAATTTTCTTTTTAAGTTTGTTTAAAAATTCCATGAAATCTGTAATTATTTTTGAGACAGTTAGAAATGGTCCTCCAAAAGTTTTAAGGGAATCAATTGTCATTTTCTGAAATAATATGAAACATTGGTCTGTGTGACATGATGACCCTTAACATGGCTGGAGTACTAACAGAAAGAAACTGAACATAAATGACAGAATAAACAACACAATTATTCTGTGGAGAAGCGAATGTCTTTCAGGAAGAGGTCAGTTTTTCTTTTGGGCAGAAGAGACAAGAAATCTTAGAGGTAATATGTAAGGGAAGGTTATGTTTTATGTTCTTTATGTTTTACTCGATTTTTCATTGAGGAAGTAACAAAAGGATCAATGAATAGTGCATTGGATATTATCTCTGTGGATTTTTGTAAAACAGTTGACGAAATCCCAAGTAGCACACTGGTGATAAAACTTAAACCTGATGAGATTCAAGAGGGTGTGGTGAGTTTGATTCAAAATTTTCTCAGAGACAGTGAACAAAGGAAAATGGTTGACATATATCTTGCAAATGGAAAATGGTTTCCAATCATGTTTCAGGCAGTTCAGTTTTGGGTCCCTTGCTTTTTGCAGCCTGTAGTTAGAATTATATATTGATGATTTAGACCTTGAACATGGAAAATATGGGAAATTTGCAGACAACTCAAAAAATAGTTGTTAGTGAAGATGATGTTTGAGGAGTGAGTTCATCGATGTATACAAAATGAGGGGACTGGATTGAGTTTACAGAAAAGACCTGTTTCTTCTAGCTGATTTAAGATGACTGGCAGAAGGATTAGAAAGGACATGAGGAAAATCTTCCCTCATCCAGTGGGTAGTGGGTATCTGGAATTCACTATCCAGTTTAGCAATTGAGGCAGAAACCCTCAACTCTTTTAAAAGGAACCTGGATCTGCATCTGAAGCTCTGTAACATGCAAGGCTTCAGACTAAGTGTTTCTAAATGGGATGACAACTGGAAGAAGCCAGTACAAACACGACAGATCCTCAAAAAATGTCCATTAGGTTCATCAGACATGACTTAGCCTTTACAAGTCCATGTTGGCTCTATATAATCAACTCAAATGTGTGTATGTATGCGGTAATTTTGATCTTAATTGAACGTAGCTGGAGTTTCCAAACTATGTTATCAAAATCCTAGCACCCAACAGACGTTATGCTTTTACCTATAAAACTAACACTTACTCCACTTGTCCTGTGTGCTCTCAGGCATTCTCCACTTGTTGTTAACATCTAGAGAATGGCAAGTGATGGCAGGAAACACAGCTCATGGTGGACTCCATCAGTACTGGTCACGGTCTGGTCAAGTTACCCTCCAAATCCCCAGCAGCCTCTGTGTCCCTTTTTGTTTTGCTCTATCCCAACAGCTCATTTCCACCTGTTATGGACCAGACCAGACCATGCAAAGGAGGCTAGGAAGATTGCCTAGACTCAACTTTTATATTTTTAAAAAAGCAAGTAAAGGTACTGTGTTCCAGATATGATTCAATTGGTCCACTGCTAAGCTTTTATCAAAACCCACTTTATTCTCATAACACAATTAAAATACAACAAAAATAAGAATTGGCATACCTTTACTCCATTGAAATACTTAACAAGATAATGTATTATTTAACCACTAATCACCAACTGTTCAAACATAGGCAGCAAACCACAAACACACCCTTTGGCAAAAAAAAATGCAATTCAGCAACACCGTAATTATTCTGATGTGCTGTCTTTCTCCAGTTCAGTAGACAGAAACACTGAAAGAAAACAATCTGTTTTTTTTATATTTGAGAGGAAAACTCTTCGTCCAAGTCTTCAATCTAGCAGCAGAGAGAGAGCTATAGCTGTTAGTTCCAGCAGCTTCTAGCAGAAAAATCAACTAACTCAAAGCCAAAGCAAAATACTTTTATGTTTCTGTGAGCTTGACCCCAGCAACCCATGACTTTTTCATCTTAATTTAAAATAACATACCTCCCAGGGATAACTTAAAGCTGTTTACCACCTACCTGTCTGAAGGAGACACTCCAGCAACACTTTACATACCCCTCTGCAGGAGAAATAGCAGAGAACACAGATGGACAGGTGAAGGAGGTGGGGATGAGATGGAGGCTTGGGCATGGGATGAGGCTGGGGGTGGGCAGATTTTGAAACTCCATCTTAATCCTCACCTATCTGTCTCACCCTTTCCACTGACCAATCCCCACTACCCCAAACTGCATCCACCTATTGCCAGTCCACCTACCTTCCCCCAGCCCCACCCCTCTTCCCTCTATTTATTTCCCAGCTCCCTTCCCCCTCCCCAGTCCTGATGAAGGGTCGAGGCCCAAAATGTTGACTCTCTTGTTCCTTTGATGCTGCCTGACCTGCTGTGTTCCTCCAGCTCCACACTGTACTGAGGCCACTATTGGGTAAATGATTCTTTCGTGTTAGATTATCAACTAAGCTTGAAATGGGACAATTCAACTTCACTCCTGTTATCAAGATCGAGATACATCAAGGAAGACAAAGGGTGGCAGTAACTCCCAACCTTAAGTATACTTTAAAGTGATCATATTTGATCATTGCAATTCATTGCAGGCACATCAAATACCGACTGACTGGAACCAGCACACAGCTGAAGAAACAGATCCAATACTTCTTCTTACCGTCCTGCACACTCCATTGACTTTTGTTTTTTTCCATCAAGCAAGATGTGTTTTAAATCAAATCCCTTTCTGAAACAAAGACCCTTATATGACAAATAACTGGAAACATGCAATATTGAACTCTTCAACAATCAACAAAGTCAAAGAAAGTAAAAGGAAATATTCTGAGCATTATTTGAGAGTAAATATCTTGACCTTGATTTTGAACTCTAGTATGTCTAATTGAGGCCTAAATTCCTTACTGACCCAAACAGATCACAGTGTCGGCATTGTGTAGAGACTCAGAACTTAGAATACTTTGTTGCTAAAGAACAAATAAAAAGAATACCATTTTTGTCCTGTGCTGAAACCCAGAGATATATTTGAAGCCATTATTGGGAAAGAAGGATGCAATCAATAGCCAGGTGAAGCCCATAGCTGTTTTGTGGAACCAAGAAGAATGATCTTACTCCTACCAGTTCATCAAAATGCAAATATTTTCAGAATTTTCAGACTTTTATTTTCTGGCTTTCTGGCTGGGTTGTTTCAGACCCAATAGTGTTAGTCGTAAATTGTATTTCACAAGCCCTGACAACGGTAAAGCAGTTCATCAATTTGGATCAGAAATTATCTTTGCAGTGTAATTTTAATACCAAATGAAACCTGTCTAGGATGCAACAAGATAAAAGCCATAATAATTTTAACAGTGGTGAGATTACAGATGTAAATTGGGTGTGGGGTTTAGCCATGTAAATTTGGCTCATTATATGGTCATTTTAAGGCCCTAAAACAATGTTTAACTGAGACCACAATATGCCCAAAAGTCAGTTTTGAACTATTAGGGAGGATATTCACACAACAGCCCAGGGATGGATTTCTTCACAACTGTTACTTGCTGTGTTGGAGATGTTGGGTTGTACGTGGTAAATTCATATACTGACACCACTAATATAGAAACTTAACAGGATCAGATATGGGACCTTGATTACTCCCCTCATGAACATGGTAAGAGATATCTTCAGGAGAGTTGAAGGAAGAAAATACCAAGCGAAAAGAGAAATCGCTGCTTGGCCATTGATACTTTTGAATATTTTCGAGGCAGGCAATTTGAACATAATGTGTTTCAGATTAACTTGGTAGAAGTGTGCAGAATCTGCACACTCTCACTGGCGTTTGAAAAAAGTCTTGTAAAGCAGCCGGGTACCTCATGGGTATTTACTTGCTATCTTTGCCAGTCAGAAGTATTAATCAAGAATGAGGATGCACTGTACTCACAAATTTCTATTCACCCAGGTAATAAATGTAATATTATGAAAGGGGTGTGAGCAGCATAGTGAAACGCCTGACAAAGGCATCATCTTGTCAGGAGGTAAATTTGAGGCAAGTACCACTGAAAAGCTTTACTGATTTCTATCACTTTATTTAAAAAAGCACAAGGTATAGTTTTCATAAGGCATTATTTTTGAATCACAGGAAACCACAAAACAGAAATTATTTTTTGTAATTTGTTGCGCCATTAATTTATTTGTCACTTTAAGAGAGTCATCACTAATTTGATTGTAAAAGGTTCAAAATTTCTGCTGGAGTATTTGATGGAGCAATCCCTACCTTCCCCCCAAGTCTGGTTGGCTGCTACCAGTAGGCTTACTTGATCACATGTTTTGTATAGCTCCCCCGTAAAACATGGAGTCACAATTAAAGATCATTCCCACAGGTAGCATAGTGCATCAAAGTGAATTACAAGGGAGAGAGATAATTATTGTCACTATAAACATTTCATTTCACATGAAGAAAATACATTAACTTACAAAAGAAAAAGAATTACAGCATTTATTAATAAAACAAGCCATAGTACAATCAAATAGAATGGATTGACTTATATGACATTACCTCTTCACAATCGTTTTGAGAATCAAAGATAATTATGACTAGATAAAAGAAGTTTGATTTTTAAATTGGTTATTTAAAATCTAGACCATTAAAATATGCTGCCTTGACTTTTTCAGAAACATGGAGAACCACGAATACAAATAACTTAATTATACACACAAGATGGTGCTTTAAGGAAATTGAATGGCCGATGTGTATGCCCAGTGTAATCTGACACAATGTTTTATACATATGGACCTATATACTGCTGACCAGTCCCGGTTATCATATTTATGATAATAATTACTTGGAAAAATTGCATCATCCTTGCAACTATGGCATAGTACTTTTGGCAGATAATGGGATCTCAAAATGTCGCCTTATGTGGCAAAATGGGGTTTTGTATGTAGTTATTCGTTTTCCTTCTATAACTTTTATTTTTTCTGTGGCTAGAATGAGCATTCAAAGCTTTAATGTTTGCAGTCACACAAAATTACTCTGCTAGTGGAAGGTGTCAGTTTTGATTAAAACGTTGTCTGGAAAAGAATGCATTTCTTTTCAGCCTACACCTCAGGTGTTTGTCTAGAATTCCCGTCTTTCAGTTAGAAAGGTATAGCTTCAAATTCCATTGCAAAGCGTCAGCATCAATTCTGTCTGATTCTTCAACACTGTAGGCCAGAATGTTGTTGAGGCAGCAGGAGACTCAAATTTAGCTGGGTAGTTGGACAGAGAACCAACGTATTCCTGTGCTGCTGAAGTGGATGCCAATTGGCGTGCAATGAGATATTTGGCTTTTCACTGAAATGAAACTCCTAGGGCAGAGGTCCTGCTGAGTTAGAGCTATTGATCAATCAGATCCCAGCAGCTCTTGTACTCAGCAGTACCATGGAGAAAGTCATGGCTGCAGTTGGTGGACTATTTTTGGCTGCCAATGATAGTAGAAGATCCAGGACAACTATAAGTTTCTTCTCACCCACATTGACCTATTGGACACATGGCATGGTGATAGACCTTCTTGCAGCTGGATTAACCACAGTGATGGCAGCCTGAGCCTCCTAAGTGCTTTTTAATTCACTGTTTAGGGCCAGGCATGAAGGTTGATTACAGGCCTCTCCGCCCAAAACCTGATTCTGGTCTGTCTATTCACTATGACAGAATTTGTAAGAAAACAAAGCGTTATTGTGACTAACATTTCTCCTAGAATGAAACTACCGAAAGAGATTAAATGGTCGTTTATTTTAGTGCTGATTTGTTCAAATTGACTATTTGATTTGCATTAACACCACAATTTGATCTGCACGTCTTTGATATGGAAGCTGGAAACTATGTTGGTGTAAATTAGTTAACTGTTTATTGGTTATTTGCACTATTTACAAGGTAGATAGTTGCTTTCTCAGATTACAGCTATGAAATCACTGAGGATGCACTCTAACAATTACCATTAAAGTTTTTAAGACATTATACAATGCCATGCACACAACTTTATTTTCAGCCTGCATGTATCGGCAGTCCCCAAACTTAGTTGTGACTTCCAGACATTATGATAGTGGCCTGTACATCCTTTATTGAGGATCCCAACAGGTATGAAAAGGCAAAAAGCAATTCAATTGGCAGAACAGACATAAAAGGTACTGCAGATGCTGGAGAATCCGAGATAACAAGGTATGGGGCTGGATGAACACAGCAGGC
>JAHRHZ010000009.1:36304620-36332923 GCA_024137785.1 Ginglymostoma cirratum | reverse complement strand
CTGCCCTCCCAACTCCCCACCTCCCTTACCTTAGTTGGCCAATACTTAACCTCAAGCAACATTTTCAAAGCAGAAAATTTGGACATTATCATCTTGCTATTTGTGGAATCGTGCTGTGCACAATTTGGCTGCAGCAGACCCCAAATCACAACAGTGGCTATATTTCAGTAGCACTTCACTCCTTGCAGCATGTGTTTGGGATGATCTGCAGTTGTAAAAAGGTGTTGTAAGTTCCTTCTTTTTTTTTTAATTTAAAAGTTTTAAAGTAGTTAAGTCATGAGTTAATGGGTAAATATAAACTGACTTATTTTGGGTGTTAGAACATATCAGTGTAGTGCTTGTTTATGCTCATAGATGAGTGAGATTACTGAGAGGAGTGTTCCAATTCAAAACAAAGGTAAACATTTTGAACATCCATGTTCGCTGTCAAGGCCAGCACTGGGTCTGAGAAGCAGGGATATGAGGATCACCAATCTGAAGCGTGATAGCAGGTGTGGGAGCAATATCAGAGACAGTGGATAACAATTCAAGAAAAGGAAGAGAAAATAAATCAGTGACAGATGACATGAGATGCCAGTAACTGATTAGTAGATGAGTACTACAGAATTTTTGTCTACCTAAGTTTGGGTTATTCAGGTTTGGTACTAGGTGCCTGTGAGGACAGTGACAATGTCAGCTGGTAAGACAGCCATAATACACAAAAGGTCCAGGATTCAGAAGTCAACCTAAGGCAGAAAAAAGCAGAACAGAAACATGGTAGTGGTAGAGTTTCAACAATTACAGGATAGTGGCAGTGGTAGAGTTTAAAATATTACGGGAACATGGTAGTGGTAGAAGATAAACTATTACACGAACATTGCATTCTATGCAACCAGAGGCAAAAAGCCCTTGCAAATTTTGCCCTTTAGGTACCTGTGTGAGTGATATCTAATTTCAGCTGGGAGTAGGGAGTTAATCCAGTTGTTTTTTTTTCTGTCAGGACCTGCAACCCAAATATGACTAGGGGAGAGGGCCTGTTGAGGGTCTATCAGGAGTAGCGTAAAGTGCAGAATCTCAAAGGTAATAATATCTGCATTAATGTGCAAATTGAAAATAGAACTGGAGACTTAACAACTGACAAAGGAGCTGCTATGGGAAAGAGGATACACCTTTTATGGGACCTGGTACAAGTTATAGGACAGGTTAGGGTGGCACCATGCAAATGGACCCCACTGAATTGGATGAGACCCGTCCAAGCAGAAAGATTAAGTAGAGTGGCAGAAATAGAGACTGAATAGACAGGGAACTAAATCAGTCTAAATAGAATTAAAAATAAACAAAACTGAGTAAATTGAGCACGAATTTAGGTGGTTAAGGGATAATTAGAGTAATGGAATGAGGTTCTAAATATATAGATTAAAGCAAAGTAACAGGAATTGCAATTAAAAATTAGTTAAAATACATCACGTACACAGTGTTCATCAGACTAAAATTAGGCAAAATTCCTTTGCAAGGAACCAGGCATAACCAGGAATGTTGAAACCTGGTTATAGACCAATTCATGCTGAGAATTCCTGCTATACATGGGAAAGGTGGGAAGAAACCAAAATTAAGTGGAGTTGCTTTACTTAATACAGAAAACCTAAGGAGTAGCTTGAAAGAAAGATGTAATGATCAGCAAGATAGAAATAAAATCCTTTTACATAAAAACTGTCTAAAGAGCTTGTAATATCAGATATGTGGAGGAAGATGAGTGCAAACAAATCAGGGAAATGAGTAATATACAAGAAAAAATGATAATCATGGGTAATTTCTGCTACCCTGATATTAGACGGTCTGAAGATGTAGTTAAAGGGAATAAAATAATAGACCTCCTGGGTCTATACACGACTCTTCTTGAGAAGCCCAACAAAAAAAAAAGAATCATTACTGCATCTCATAACGAGGAATAAAATAAAGATGACAGAGAATTAAAGTTGGAGGAACATTACAGCAATAGTGATACATTAAGGTAATCATTGAGTAAGCATGAGCAAAAGCAGGGTATGAGTTTGGAGAAAAGCCAGCTCTGGGGGGCTGACATTAGAAATTTGGGAAAATAAAATGGACAGAAGTGTTGGAAAAGTGAGATGTAGAATAGTAATGGAAATATTTGAAATGGTGTTTAACAGAAAAAAGGAAAAGACTTGCAATTATATAACACTTTCCATGGTCACTGGATGTCTCAAAGCACTTTCCAGACAATGAGTACTGTTGAAATGTAATCCCTGTTGTAATGTTTGAATTGTGTCAGCCAATTATTAATAGCAATTTCCTACAAACAACCATTTGGTAATGACCAGATGATCTGTTTTCGAGATGTTGATTGAGTGATCAATATTGCCTGGTCACTGGGGATCGCTCCACAATTCTCTTTCAAAATAGTGCTGCTGGATCCTTACATCCACTGAAGCAAGCAAGTGGGAGTTTGTTTGAGCGTCTCAACCAAAAGACAACACTCCCTCTCTACTGCACAAAAATGTCAGCCTTGATTACTGTGCCCTGGTATAAGAGTCGAGCTCAAGAACATAATGATTCAGAGGTTAGAATTCTACAAACTGAGCCACAGATTAGAGACACATTCCACTGAAAAAAAAGCAAGAATAAATTAAAGTCGAATGACTCACTGTGGATGAAAAGGTCACAAGGTTAGTAATGTTGGTCAGGAGAGAGACATTCAATAAGTACACGAACAGCTGAGGAGTACAGAAAAAGGAGAATGTATAGGAATGAGAAACAAATTTTTGTCTGAAAAGAAGAGATCAGGCATGCAAAGGGCAACAATGAAATTAAATTCTCAAGGAACATAAAACATAATTGTAAAATATTTTACAGGGTTCATTTTTTTAAAAAAAACACAGCCAATAAGGGAATAAGGTCAGTTTATGATGCATAAAATAATACCATAGGCAACAATAGAGAAATGACCGACATCTTAAATAATCATTTCAACATTTATTAGGAAACAGAACAGTTGGGTATGAAATTAGAGGAACGTATTTTAAATTAAATAATTGGACTTGAGATTAAAAAA
Source organism: Ginglymostoma cirratum (assembly GCA_024137785.1). Classification (NCBI taxonomy): domain Eukaryota; kingdom Metazoa; phylum Chordata; class Chondrichthyes; order Orectolobiformes; family Ginglymostomatidae; genus Ginglymostoma; species Ginglymostoma cirratum. The sequence continues at coordinate 36,329,871 of JAHRHZ010000009.1, read as the reverse complement.
AGTGGTATATTCAATAAACCAATCTAACCAATCAAGTATAAAACCCTTGCTCTGGAAATATTATAGTTTCATATTTTAAAATAATCAAGGAAACAGCATCGATGTTGTTTCAAACTTTTCATCCATTAGTGAACTGGAAAACTGGAGGATAGATAGTGTTAAATCTATGTTTAAGAAGTGAGATAGAACATGTCAAGCTGACTGGTAGCAGTGGTAGCAGTGAAAATAATAGAATTCCAAGAATAAAAACTCCTGGAATAGAAGATGAGACGGACATCCAGGAACTAAAGGTTAGTGTCTGTACAGGGCAATTGCAGAATTGAGTGTTTTATAAATGGAATGGTAATTTGGAAGTTTGGAAGTGACAATTCATTCTGGATGGAATGAAGTTGTTGCTTTCATTTTCTGTTTTACCTCCAGTAGTTGTGTTTGTTCTTTTGTCCTGACTTTAAGAATTTGTTACACATAAATTTTGCTAAATGGTTAATGTTTTAATTAATCAAATAAACATATAAAATTACTTACTCATAGAGGATAGGTATCCTGCTTTAAAAACAGCCTGTGGGAGTTTGTGAAGGGCATTGTGATCATGACCAGTCATATCTGTGGTAACCATTTCAAGCTTGAGTAAAGTTAGTTCAAAGTTGTTGAGTTGGATATGACTTTGTTGCATATGATTTTGAGTGATGTTTGTTTGGAAAACTCAATACGCAGATGGCCCAAATACCCAGAAGTCTTGACATGCCACCTGCTAAGGCCAGGATCACTCTGGATTGTAGCATCATACAGAAAATCTTTAGAGATTATTTTGTATTTTCAGTACCTGTTTAATTATAAATAAAACCACCAGATACAGTCAAGCAAACAGAATCCATGTTTCACATTCGTGTTACATTTAGATAGCATTAGACCATACAATGAAGCTAAATTTGGGGTTGTTCACTTTAAAGTGAATAATCAAGACAAACAAGGTAGCAGTATGAGGTTGAAGATCAAGATTAAAAGAAACAAACATGATATAATAGCAATCCTAGGAGCTATAAGACTATAAGATGTAGGAGCAGAAGTTGGCCATGCAACCCATCAAGTCTGTTTGGCCATTCAGTGAGATCTTGGCTAATCTGATAATGCTAAAATCTTATTCCTGCCTTGTCCAAATAACCCTTAGTTTTCTGACTGATAAAAAGATTTTTAACCTCAGCCTTGAATATATTTAACAACCCAGTCACATCAGCTGTCTTCAGTAAAGAGTTTCACAGATTCACAACCTTATATCCTAAATGGGCAACCCTCTACTTTAAGATTATGCTGTCTGGTCCTAGAGTCTCCCACAAGGGCAAATAACCTTTCCGCATCTACCCCATCAAGACTCCTAAAAATTTTACATTTCAATAAGGCTGCTTCTCATTCTTCTAAATTCTAAAGAATACTGTAGTGATTGGAGCAATATTACCTTGGTAGATCCATAGGATATGAATTCCTTGATTGGGGCTGTTAGCCTGGTTCAATCAGAGTCCTGGCTGACAGATATGAAAAGGAATGTTAATGGTTCTGTTTGCTCTAAAAGCTAGCTTTTTGCTAGCTTGGTCAGTGTCTTGTACAATGCACATGTAAATAAAGGATGGCTTGGTGACAGGATACCAGTCATCATCGAGTTCTTTCAAACACAAGTCCAACCTATTCAACCTCTCCTCATAAGAAAAGCCCAGTGACACCCTCACGAATCTTCTCTGGACTATCTCTACTGCTGCTTTTTTCTCTTAGATAAGGAATCCAACACTGTTCACTTTATTCCAGAACTCCAACAGCTCAGGAAACTGAATAAATTGAGTACAGAAAATAGAAGCGATCAAGGGTCAATTTGCCAACTGTGAGTGTATTGAGTTGGATAAAGCTGGACAGGCAGCTAACTGAAAACCATGTTACCTAAGTTCTTAATTTTTCAGCGAGAAATAGAAACTGAATGATAAATACAGCGCTGAAGGCACATAAGCATTGCACAGAGTAAAATATGGAAGTAAAAATCATAGAGCACAGCAGAAAAAAAAAACTGTTGAAAGTGCACACAAAGTGTACCTATAGTAATACAATTGCTGAAATATTTCTGCATATCAATCATGTCTAAAGAAGTCGAAAGAAAGAAATCACAGGACAGATATCGTCACCTAGCATGAACTAGGAGGATGGCAATGCATAATCCAAATGCAAACTTTTCAAATAAGGAATACAACTATGTTTCATAGATTAAGTATCCATTAAACAAGTTGCAAAAGTATTGATAGAAGTTAATAACAAGGATTACACAGGCTTCCTTGAAATTTTCTGAAGATAACCAAAAATATCCGACAAAGATATGGAAAGTGTTTAACGATCAGCTACATTTAACAGTCAACTTTAAAATTCATCTCTTAGAGTTAATTTCTTAAAGGCAATTGTCATAGGAATCAATAAATCAGTTTGTTAGTAGATGTTATATCTGAGGTAATTAATGTGATTTTTCAGAGACTGAACTGTCAGAGTTTGTGATTGCCTCAATCAATACACATCAAAATATTTTTGTTAGTCAGGGAAATCAAGGTCTCTCAGAGACAGATGGGAATGTGGAATTCAGAACACAAACAGATCAGCCATTATTGCATTAAATGGCTGAGTGGGAGCTTGAGGGGCTGCATTGCGTACTCCTGTTCCTAGTTCTTATGTTAAATAAGTTACTTAGGTAAGATCATGGCTGATCTCATCGCAGCCTCAAATCCACTTTTCTGCCCATTTTCCTTAACCTTTCAGCCACTAATTAAAAATCAATTTCCTCCTCAAAATTTACTCAGTGTCCTGACGTCTGCCACAGATTTATGACCTTTTGAGAGAAGTAATTTTTCCTTATCACTGTTTTGACTCTGTCACTCATTCTCCTAAACTATGAACTCCTTTTTTAAATTGCCCACATGAGGAAACATCCTCTCTACATCTACTTTATCACTTATCTTGAGCATCTTGCATACCTCAATTAGATCTCCTCTAATTCTTCTAAACTTCAGAGAGTGTAGGCCTAAGCTGCTCAATCTCTCTTCATAAGTCAAACCCTTGATCTCTGTAATTAATATAGTGAACCTCCTCTGAACTTTCTGCAATACAACTGCTTCCCTCTTCATGTAACGTGACTAAATAATCCAGGTGCAATCTCACTAATGACTTATCTAATTACAGGAACAAATTCCTACATTTATATTCAATTGCATTAGCAAGAAATACCAAAATTCAATTGGCCTTTCTTATTACCTGCTGTTCCTGCACACTAATTTTCTGCAATTCATACATATGGACACCCAGATCCTTCTGCACTGAAGTACCCTGAGGTTTCTCTCCATTTAGATAATAAGTTGCCTTTCCATTCTTCTGACTAAAATGGATTACCTCACACTTATCCAAACCAAATTCCATCTGCCAAATGTTGGCCCATTCATAAAATATATCTGTATCCATTTGTAAGTTTTCTATTTCTTTATTGCAACTTATGTCCCCACTTATATTAGTGTCTTCCTCAAACTTGCTATAATATCTTCTATCCCTGCATGTAATTAATTAATATAGATTGGAAATAGTAAATTCTTGGAGCCCCAAGGTCCAAACCCTATGGCACCCCACTAGCTACATCGTACCAGTCAGTAAAAGATCCAATTTTATTCATGCTCTATTCTATTAGTTACTCAATCCTCTATCCAAGATAATAAATAAATCCTAACCCTGTCTAATCTTACCTTGTGCATTAAACTTCTATCAAGTGCCTTCTGGAAGTCAAGATAGACCACATCTACAGGATCCCTATTATCCATTTGGTTTGTTACATCTTTGAAGAGATTTAGCAAATTAGTCAAACATGATTTAGCTTCATAAAACAGTGCTGACTCAGATGGCTTGTATTTTGACTTTCCAAATGACCTGTTATTACCTCCTTAATAAATTCTATTTCCCAATGATGGGTGTTAAACTTGCTGGTCTACAGTTTCCTGCCTTTTTGAATAAAACATCTGAGGAATTTTGGAATATTATAACCAATGAATCTGTTATCTCTGCTGCCACTTACTTTGAGACTTTAGGATATAGACCATCAGGCCCTGGGACCTGACTGCCTTCCATCACAATAGTTTGCTCAGTACTTTTGCCCTCATTATGATGATTATTCTAAGTTTCTCCATTTCAATAACCTCTGCATTATCTATTACTATTGGGACAGTAACAATGTCCTCCACTGTGAAAACTGATGGAAAATATTGATTTTGTGTCTCTCCTATTTCTGTGTTTCCCATTATTAACTCCCCGGTCTCATCCTTCAAGGAACAACATTCACTTCTGTTATCTTTTTCGCTTTTATATATCTACAGAAGCTTTTGCTAACATTTATATTTATATTTTGTGCTAGTTTTCGACCATACTTTACTTTGCTTTTCTTTTAACTAACCCTTTCTTGATCTTTAAAACTTTCCCAATCTTCCAGCCTACCACAGGCATTTACAATATGGTGCGTCTTAGTTTTTCTTTTATCATTATGTTCTCTTTAACATCCTTGCTTAGCCATGGATGTTTTCAAACCCCTTCTTCCAATCTTTCTTCGTCTCTGCAATATGCTTTGATTGGAGGAATTGAATAACTCCTTAAATATCTGCCACTACTCATAAACTGTCCTACATTTTAGCCTTCCTGCCAGACCACTAGGGCCAAATCTGTCCTCATAGCTATGTAATTACCTTTGTTTAACTAGTGTGGGACTCCGTACACTCACCCTCAAAATGAATTTGAAATTCAAGCATGCCACAATCACTTTTCCCAACAGGACCCTTTAGCTGTTTTCAAGTCAACCTCTTCACTGATGTTATTAACACCTCCAGTGTAGAAAAGGAGAATTTTGACCTTCTGGCTGAGAGATAAGATCACTACCACTTTGCCAAAAGAGACCACTATGAGATCATTAATTAATCCAACATCATTACACAGTACCAAATGCAGAATAGCCTGCTCCCTCATTTGTTTCCCAAAGTATTGCTCCAAGAAAGAATCTCTAGTACATTGAACGAACTCTCTCTTGAAGTGACCCTTGCCAATTTAATTAATCCAGTCTATATGCATCTTAAAATCACCCATGATTATTGACAAGCTCTTTGAATCACTGGAACAAAAGACTCGCAACTGACTTTGTTAATGGATTACCTATTCTTTGCATTGACACTCTACTAATACAAAGTAGCTATGCCTATTTGACATTTTATGTGGTAGACACGAGCAGATGACCAGTGTCAGGACTACTCCTGTTTATGGATCTTGACATTCTGTTTGTTCATGAGATCACCAAAGTAGCCATGCCTGCACTGTGGGTACTGATTTTCCCCTGTTCACCATGTGTGGGGCAAACAGAAGGAACAACAATGAGTAGCTTCAGACTGGCAGTGCTCGTCCAGATGCACAACGGGCATTTTAAATTGGCATGCTATGCGATGCCAATGTTTCAGCGGACATCTGCTCAATGGTGATTTTTTTTTTAGAAAACGGGGTGTGTTCGGATAGGGTGGAAATCAGACATGAGAAACAGCATAGGGGCATGCCATTTAGGGGCAGGGTAAGCAATGATGTTAGATATGGTGATAATACCGTCGTGGTGGTGAAAACCACACAAAAACACTCAGCACAACTCAGACTTAACCAAAAAAAGCCAAAAGATTCAGCTTTGGGAAGATTCCACTTCAATTGTTTAATATACTGAGTAGGTTGAAACAGGAAAAAGGACAAACTCAATTTTGGCTTGAATTACAGATTTTGATTATATTGACTTTATCTCTTTTGAAGCAATTTAAAATTATTCAGATAAATTTAAATATTCAATTAATTAATGCTAAGTAAACAATGACTAATATTATATTTAGGCATATCCTTAAATCCAAATAACTACCCAGCTATCTCTACAGAATTGTCATAGGAATGTGGGCCAATGCAATCGTCAGCCAGTTTTATTGTTTATATTGAATGTAGTGCTTGTTGGAATTATTGAAATTCCATTTCCAATGTTTCTGTATCGAACAATGTGGAACCTGAAAATTTGGAACAAAATCTGCACAACATATTTTCTTGCGTTTTAAAATATTTGCAATGCCTCCAAAAATGAACGGTTTTGGCCCACATTAACAGTTATACTAAATTCCAAAATGCTGGGAAATGCATCTAATAAAAAATAACATATTTTCATGGGGTTATGTTCTGCTCAAAATTCCCAAACATAAAATGTTACTTTTTCATACCCTTATTTCCTCCCTTACATATTACAATTGGTTTTCTTCCCTCTCTTATGCAAGTATTGAACTGCTGGATATCCCAATAGGTTATCTTAAATTTATATTGTGATACTGGCTTTGTATCTGAGCTCTTAGTTTTCATTGAATTATAGCTGTTTTCTTTCAGCTGTTTGGCATGCTTGGCTAATTTTCTGGCTTGGCATCTTAAGTCCTAAAAGGTACAGTTAATTTTGAAGTGCATAGCTTTTTTTTTGAAGTGCAAATTAGCTTTACAATTTTATTAATCAGATTAACACTTGCCACATTTCTTACAGACTCAGAACTGAAGCAAAGAAAATATTGGAGAATCAAATGGCTGAATCATCCAGTACTTTATCACAGAGTGACGAATATTTGGAATTATTTACTGTAGAGGGCTGTGGACCCTCATTTATTTGGCATGTACAAAATACAGATCAATAGATTTCTATATATTAAAGGTACCAAGGAATATGGGAGTTGTATAGGAAAATGGTGTTGAGGTAGACAACCAGCCATGATTTAGTTGATCATTGAAGCAGGCTTGAGGGGACAAATTGTATACTTTTGCTCCTATTTCTATGTTCCTAGTACAGGAAGAAGCATTTGTATAATTGAACAATACTTGTTGAGCAACTGTGTGTATGTTCAGAAATGCACAACCATTCAATTTAAGATGATCAGTCAAGATCACAATTATATAGCTCAGTTTCATTTGCTAGATATTACCTAGATTAATATGTAGTAGAAAGGAATGTGTATAGGCACTACACCATCTGTGATTTAAACAAAGGTCAATGAAACAATGATTCCTGAGTGGTTGAGGCTGTGGAGAATACAATCAGAGTCAACTTGTCAAACAATCTGCATTCTTTTCTCATGCAATTTAAAATGGGGTCCATTTGAAATTTGGCATTCTTGAGTCTGTCCTGATGAGCGCAAGATGAAAAGCTTTAACAGTATGCCTTCTTTTTAGGCATTGTTGCTCTCTACCTTTCATTACAATCTATGAAAATACAAAGTAAGGGGCATATTTTTAAGGTGAGAGGAGAAAGGTTTAAAGAGGACACGTGGGAAACAATTTTACACGGGAAGTTGTTCATGTGTGGAGTGAACTACCAGGGGAAGTGGTGGATGCAGACACAGTTACATCATTTAAAACACTTCTGGATAAGTACATGAATAGGAAAAGTTTGGAGTGATATGGGCCAAATTCTGGCAAGTGGAACTACTTTAGTTTGGGAACATAGCAGTTGTGGATTAGTTGGAGTGAAGGGTCTGTTTGAGTCTATGTCTCTATATAATGCTGGTTAAGCAGCATCAGCAAGAAAGAGTAGCATTTCATGTTGATTAACATTACATCAGCAACATTGGTTTTATGTAAAGTTATACATATCAAGCCTTATTTCCAGTCAGTGATTGGTCAATACTTGAATCTGAACATTTGGTTCAGTGTGATTTAATTGAGCAATTTATTTAATTTTCAACTTGGTCTTTCTCTTACGTAAGTAGACTGGCACAAAGTGAAACTTTCCAGGTAAGAAGAACCAAAAAGGTTTCAAAATGTCGCAATGTTAAAAGGAGCTAAAGGTTTGCTTGCTCCTAAAAAGATCTTTCTAACTTATGTAAGGCTTGTGAATGTGTGTCAGAGGATTAACAATGAACAGCATTTCATAATGGTAGCTGTGTACTGCAGGACATAAATAGTTATAGAGTCACAGAGTCATAGAGATATACAACACAGAAACAGGACCTTTGGTCCAACTCATCCATGCCGATCATTTATCCTAAATAAATCCAGTCCCATTTGCCAGCATCTGTCCCATATCCCTCTAAACCCTTCCTATAAATGTAGTTATCCAGATGCCTTTTCAGTGTTGCAATTGTACCAGCCTCCACAACTTCCTCTGGCAGCTCATTCCATACATGCACCACCCTCTGCGTGGGAAAGTTGCCCCTTATGTCCCTTTTAAACCTTTCCCCTGTAATCTTAAACCTGTGCCGTGTAGTTTTGGACTCTCTCACCTGCATTGTTTCAAAGAATATGCCATGGTGATTTGCGATAGAGGGATCATTAAATAGGAAACTGTTGAAGAATGGGCATTCGGGGTTGGGTTCACTAGGGCCTCTATCAGATGGGTTTTTCAGCGACAGTGCAACTGGTAAAGGGATCAGTTGGTTACCCCCAAACTCCTCCTGCTCCTCCTCTACTTCTTTGTTTTCTTTTACATCATACTCTAAATCACCAACTCTACTCATCACATCTGTAGTGAAAAAGAATTGTGCTCTAATGAGGTCAAGCTCATTTCGCATATACCTCCTGTATATGCACCCACCACCCATGTTTGCACCCTAGGCTGCCTGGCATGGTCCGTGCATCGTAGACCCTATTTTGGTACCAAATTAATCATAGAATTATAAAATCCCTGCAGTGTGAAAGCATGCCATTTGATCCATCATGTACACACCGACCCTCTGAAGAGCAGCCCACTAGGACATACCTCCTACCCTATAATCCTGCATTTCCTATGGATAATCCACATAGACTGCACACCCCTGGACAAAATAGGCAAATTAGCATGGCCAATCTATCTAACCTGCTCATCTCTAGACTGTGGAGGAAACTGATGCACCTGGAGGACATGGGCATAATATGCAAACTCCATACAGACTCCTGAGGATGCAACCGAATCCAGGTCCCTGGTGCTGTGAGCAGCAGTTGAAACCACTGTGCCACTGTGCTGCCCCATGGGAAATTAGTATCCATTCCACCAAGGTTGTGGCAATGGGGCTGAATTGTCTGGGCATTGACTTTTAAGCTAGGAATGAGCTAAAGTGCTTCCAGTTGAGTATCAGTACTATTGAAGTGTAAGCTTACCCTGCTCGTTGATCCACGTAATGGCTTTGTCAACAGAATAATTCAGGAACTCAGCCAGTCCTTTCAGCTGTGCTCCTTTTGGGAAGTTCCTGACGGTGAAATTTAAAGTTAATTCATCGTAACGTGGCAAAACTGTAAGAAAGGGCTCTGCTATTTTTCCTCAAGATTCAATTGAGTACGAATTATTGCATTGTTTATGAGTATCATGTCTTTGAAAGGCAGCAAAAGACATTTTGACCGTTGCTAACAAATTCAGCAAAAGCATTTCTGAAATAAGTGGTGTCATGAAATGGGAGGAAAGAAAAATGCAGGAGCTCCTTTTCATTGATTTTATTTACTCTCATTTCGTTTTAGTCACATGTCCCTGGTGTGGTGTCAGTCCAGGTGATCAAATGCTCAGAGGGGCACTGTTAAACTGCCTAAGCACTTTATAAATGAAAGCAGTGCTTGTGTTTTTGTTCCCTTAATTGAAAGTGTTCCAGCAATCTCAGACGGTTTCAGTCTGGGAACTGAGCTCGGCTCTACATACTCGTCTTTCCCATAGTAGATCAGCCCTGTTTGCAGCCCCAGGCAAGCTGCAGTGTCATTCTTGCAGTGTCAGTTATCAATGCATCTTTAAGATATTTTCTCAGATGTAGTCTAATGTCTAATTTATACTTTTGATCTCTTACAGATACAAAGTATAAACAAGAAAATTAAAAGAGAAGACATGCTGCGATGACGGTAGGGGTGAAAATTGTGTGTGTGTGTGTGTGTGTGTGTGTGTGTGTGTGTGTGTGTTGGGGGCAGGTGGATGGTGTGGGGAGGGGTGGCAGTGCTGATCTAGATAATGTAGCATTCTAAGTGCTCCAACAATTGTGTGCCACTTGAGAGGTATGACTCAGAGGTGACATTACAGAAAAATGGACACTTAACAGACTGGTTGAACTACACAATCTGTCATCCTGAATACTGCAGATCATACATCAAATAGGAAGAAAAAAGGACAGTAATCAAAAATCTGCTGATAGAATTCAAGTGTTGCTTAGATGGATACAAACACTGTCATTTGTAATGCCTCTAAGGAGTTTTTATGCCTCATAAGACACAACAGAAGAGAAAAGTAATCTCCCCTTATTCTGTGCAGATTCTGAAAGATGCACATAAAGAGAATAGGGTTGACAAGATAAATTGTACATTGATTTAGATGTTCCGAACATTTTCTATATTTAAAAAAAGGTCAAAAACAAATTTTAAGTGGAATTGTGTTTTTCAGCTACATTGTTGTTTACCATGAAACAGCCATAAGTTTATTCCTTGGGATCTGTTACAACACAATTCGTCATGTACAATTAAATTCTCTATAAGTTATGTTCTTACTAACATTTTAAATCCACAACATGTTCTTTCTTTGTATGAGTACACTAAACACGCATAAATAGAAAGCAATTACAAGATTCCCACTTTCCCTTTGGCAGACACGGGCTCTGTTTATGATAATCAGGGCAATCAATTGAGCATTTTAAAAATCACATGAACAATTTCTAATTGGTAAATACACCAATTAAACTAGCATTAATTCATACAGAGCAGAAGACATTTCAGATCTTGGAAAGAACAATCCAGGTCAAAAACACTGCCTTGTGTTCATTCCACAAGCTTGCATTTCCCTCTAATTCAAATACCTATTTAAAATATTATTATAATTTCAAATATTTATTCAATTTTCTCTTGATGAATGAGATAGAAATTTCATCTACGATGTAAAACTATCCACCTAATTCTTCCCAACTCTTGTCGTGACAATTTCAAATTAATGGCCCCCTTTCACTAACCAGGCACTGCCTTTTCCAATCATGATCAAAACCTTTATTACATCACCTATTAGCCTAACTCCAATGGAAATAGCCTCACTACATCACTATCTTCCTATCATCTGGCTCCCAGGTCTAACATGTTCTTTATGAATCAGCAATACAGCCTTAATTAAATGAATGTTGCTTCTTTAAGGAGGCACTCAAAATGCTCTGAACTCATCGTTGCTAGTTCAAGATTTATATGTCGTCTTTCTTTACAGTTCATGTCCCTGTTTAGAAAGCCTAAAGCCCTTGACCATATTTATTAGTGTCAAGATCATGGACAAGGTCACAGTTAGATTATTATATGCTTTTGGAATCCACATTATCATATTTTCACTCAGATGATGGTGGAAATCTAGAACTCGCTGCCTGTAAGGTTGGGAGAAGCAGAAACCCTCACAATATTTCAGAAATATTGAGACATGCACTTGTGGTGAAAGGTATACAAGGTTATGAGTTTAGTGCTGGAAAATGGATCTAGAATAGTCAGCTGGTTGTTTAAGACCAGCGCAGGCTGAAGAGTCTTTTCTGTGCTTTTGGCCGATATGACTGTAAAAGGTACATACTGTACACAAAAGGCAGGACAAATCCAAACCAGCTGTTTAACGTTGTATATAGGGTATTCTCCATCATCGGCCAAAATGATGGAAGGTGTCAGTGCTATCAAGCAGCACTTTCTCTTTAATGACATGTTCAATAATCTTACTTTTGGTTCCACGAGGTCCAATCAGTTCCTGATCTCATTACAGCCTTGAGCAAACATGGAACAGGGGAGCCAAAATGTAGTGGTCAGGTGAAAGTGACTGCTCTTAACTCCAAGGTTGCATTTGACTGAATGTGTTACCAGGAAGCCCTAACAAAATTGGAATCAATGGGAATCATGGGAGATCTCCCCTCTGATTGGATTCACAACTAGCACTTAAGAAGGTGGTTGTGGTTGTTGGAGGTCAGTCATTCCAATCGCATGAGATCTCTGCAAGGATTCCTCAGGGTGGTGTTCTGGGCCTAACCATTTTCAGTTGTTTCATCAACAACTTCCCTCCACCATAAGGTCAGAGTGGGGATATTCACTTATGGTTGTACACTGTTCAACACCATTTGTCACTCCTCAGGCACTGCAGCAGCCTTTACCCTCATGTAGAAATATGGAGAAGGCAGCTAGTCTTGGGTTGATAAGTGGCAAGGAACAGTTACCCCGCACCAGTGCCATACAACTACCATCCAAAACAAGAGAGAATCTAACCATTGGATCCCGACTGTCAATAGCATCATCATTACTAAACCTAGGACCAACATCTTGGGGCTTACCATTCACCAGAAACTGAACTGGGACCAACCTTATAATTGTTTTGTCATCCAAAGCAGGTCGTTGGCTTGAAATTCTGTGGAACTCAGTGCTGTAAGCCATCTACAAGGCATCAGCAGTGCAATGTAATACTCTTCACTTGCCTGGATGAGTGCAAGGTGAAGTCACACCACATCCAAACATTGAACTATCATGTTGTTCCTTCACTGTCACTGGGTTAGGTCTTGAAACTTCTTTCCTAACAGCATTGTGGGTGTACTTACAGGAGAAGCACTACATCATATCAAAAGGGAAGCTCACCATTACTTTCTCCAGGGTAATTGGGGATAGGCACATTTGCTGATCTAGCCAGCAACATCCATATGTCATTTTAAAAGTCTCATCCCAGTTCAGCTGGAATTTTAACTATGTTGGAGGGAGGCCTACAACAAGAGGGATGTCTGGAAGCTTCAGCTGCTTAACTGGTGAGGGGGTCTCCTTTGATCGTCCATTGCTAGTGCTCAAGGTTTTCCTGTCACCTTAACTCTCCTCCTCTGTCTTGAAGTTGGCAGCCCCACACCCCCTCACTCTGCTCATCCTCCTCATTGAGACCCTTAACCCCAGAGTAATGTGGGCTCCTTGTTGCAATGGGATTGTCTGTAGTCACAGCAGTGGCTGCAACTTCCAGTGGCACTGCTGGAATCACTGAGCCAGTATCCATCCCCTTAACCAGTTGCTTTCTAAAGTCGGCTTTATTCTAAGAAAGTGACTACAGTAATGAATTAAGTTACTCACATCACACCCAGTTCTGAAGAAGAATCATATCAGACTGGAACCATTAATTGTGTTTCTCTCTCCACAGATACTGCCAGACCTGCTGACTTTCACCAGCGCTCTCTGTGTTTGTGTCAAATTGATCAAGATCACTTGTTTCCACCTCAGCTTCAATTTTGACTTCTACCTCTTCATCGCCTCCCATTGCTGCTGTAGCTTTACTAAGCACCATTATGTGTTTTGACTGAAACTTAACCATTTTCCTTCTGTCAATTTGTTTCCAGCTGCCAAAAATGATCACCTCTCATGTACTAGATCTTACATAGTCACCAAATCTCCTGCTTTCTCAAGACCTGTCCTTTTCAAACTCCAATAGAAGCATAGAGTCATTGAGTAATACAGCATGGAAAGAGGACCTTTGGCCCACACTGATCCATGCTGACCATGGTGTCCACTCAACTAGTTCCAATTGACGATATTTGCTCCATATCACTCTGAACCCTCCTCATCCTTGTACCTGTCCAAATGTTTTTAGATGTTGCTATTGTACATGCCTCAACCACTTTCTTTGGCAGCCCGTTCGATATACGAACCACTGTCTGCGTGAAGAAGTTGCCCCTCAGGAACTTCTTAAATCTTTCCCCTCTCACTTTAAATGTATGCCCTCTAGTTTTCAATTCCCCATCCCTGGGAAAAAGACTACATGCATTCATTCTATCTATGCCCCTCATGATTTTATGCACCTCAATAAGGTCACCCCTTATTCTCTTACATTGCAAGGGATAAAGTCTTATCCTGGCCACCCCTCCCTACAACTCAGGCGTACTATCTCTAGGAACATCCTCATAAATCTTCTTTACACACTTTCCAGGTTTACTATGTCTTTCCTATAACAGTGACCAAAATTGTACAAAATGCTACAAGTGCAACCTCTCCAACAATTTATACAACTGTAACATAATGCCCTAACTCCTGTACTCAATGCTTCGACTGATGAAGGTGAACATGCTAAATGTCTTCTTCAGCACCCTCTCTACCTGTGACACTGCTTCCAACGAACTTTGTACTTGTACTCCTAGGTCCCTTTGTTCCACGACACTCCTTAGGACTTTACCATTTACTGTATAAGTCTTACCTTGGTTTGACTTTACAAAGTGCAACACCTCACACTTATCTGTATTGAATTGCACTTCCCACTTCCCATTTTGATCAAATCCCTCTGTAAGTTTTGATAACCTTCCTCAATATCAAGGATACCTCCTAATTTTGGATCATCCACAAACTTACTAATCATGCCTTATACATTCACATCCAGATCATTTATGTAAATGACAAATAACAAAGGTCCCAGCACCACCCCTGTGGCACACCATTATTCACAGGCCTCCAATCCAAGAAAAAAAGCCTTCAACCACCACCCTTTGCTTCCTACCATCGAGCCAGTTTTGAATCCAATTATCTAACTCTTCCTGGATCCTATGCGACCTAACCCTCAAGACTAGCCTGCCGTGCGGGACCTTGTCAAAAGCCTGACTAATGTCCTTATAGACAACATCTACTGCCCTGCCCTCATCTTTCCTTCTTGGGTTCCTCTTTGAAAAACTCTTTAAAAATTTGTCAGACATGAATTTCTGTGCACAAATCCATGCTGACTATCCCTAATCAGACCTTTACTATCCAAATGTTAGTTGATCCTGTCCCTCAGTGTCCTCTTCAAAAACTTGCCTACCACTGATGTCAGGCTTACGGGCCTGTAGTTCCCTGACTTGTCTCTGCTATCTTTCTTTGGCAATGGAACAACATTAACCACCTTCCAGTCTTCCGGAACTTCACCAGTGGCTAAATATGAAGCAAACATCTCTGCAAGGCCTCTGCAATTTCTTCCCTAGCCTCCCCACAATGTCTGAAGATGGATTTTATCAGGCCCAGGGAATTTATCCACCATAATGCACTTTAAGGCTGCAAAACCACCTCTCTGGTAATATGTATGCAGTCCAAAACATCCACCATTGTTTCCCTCATTTCCTTAACATCCATGATTCTGTCCTCAGTAAACACTGAGGAGAAATATCCATTAAAAATCTCCCCTATGTCCTGTGGCTTCACACATAGACAGCCATGCTAATCTTTAAGTGGACCTATTCTCATCCTGGCCACTCTTTTACTCTTAATATAGCTATAGAACCTCTTGGGATTATCTTTAACCTTACCTGCCAGATCCATCTCATACCCCTATTTGCTCTTCTGATTTCCCTCAGAAGTGTGCTCCTACACATTTTGTACTCCTCTAGGGATTGACATGAGCCATATGGCTTGAAACCAATGTCTGCGTTCTTCTACTTTTTCCTGACAAGACCCTCAATATCCCTCATCATCAAGGGATCCCTAAACCTGCCAGCTTTTCCCTTCACCCAAAAAGAGACAAACTGTTCCTGGACACATGATATCACACTTTTAAAAACCTCCCATTTACCAGTCATTCCTTTTCCTTCAAGCAGATTCACCCAATCGACCTCTGCTAGATACTGCATAATGGCCCTAAAATTGGCCCTGCTTCAGTTCATCACCTTAACCCGTGGACCTGTTCTATCTTTTTCGATAACTATGTTAAAACTAAGAGAGTTATGATCACTGGACCCAATGTGCTCTCTGACTGACACTTCAGTCACTTGCCTGGCCTCATTTCCTCAGAGGAGCTCCAGTGCTGCACCTTCCTGAGTAGGACCCTTTACTTATTGATTTAGGAAACTTTCTTGGACACATTTGACAAATTCTACCCCATCTGGGCTTTTTACACTCTGGGTGGCCCAGTCAATACAAGGGAAATTAAAACCTTCAACTAATACTGATCTATTATTCCCATAGGTATCTGCAATCTCTCTACATACCTGCACCTCTAATATCCTGCTGTCTATTTGGGGGTCTATAATACAGCACCAATAGAGTGACCATCCCCTTCTTGTTTCCAAGTTCTAACCATATGGCCTCATTAGATGATCCCTTAAGAATAGCCTGTCTAAGCACTGTTGTTATGTCCTCCCTTATCGAAAAGGCAACACCCCTCCTTGCTTACTTGTACTTCTGTCACTCCTGTAGCTTCTGTATCCTGGAACATTGAGCTGCCAGTCCTGCCCTTCTCTCAGCCATGTTTCTGTTATGGCTATCATATCCCAGTGGCCTGAGCCAATCCATACTTTGAGGTCATCTGCCTCACCAGTCAGGCCTCGTGCATTGAAATAAATGCACTTTAAGCCAAAAGTCTTTTCTCTCCGTTTACTGTGTCCCTGGCTATCCTGAATAGTAAACTTGCTCTCGATGGCTAATGTATTTTGCCCTGACTTCTCAATAGTCCCTCTCTTATTCAGAGTTCCACGCCCCTGCCAAACTAGTTTAAGCTCTCCCAGGTAACACTAGCAAACCACGGTCTATATGTGACACAAACTTCATAGATTTATGTACCTGCATGCCAAGGTCCCTCTGTTGTATAAAACTACCCAATCTTCAACAATAACTTTAAGTAAAGCTTTCATTAAAATTACAAGTTTTGCTGAGCATGCGAAGGTCAAGTCTTGGTTTTATGAGTATGATCCTAAGAACACCATGGTTGTAGGCTTATCCCGATGCAAGCATTTATTTTCTCAAGAAACTTATGCTATTTTGGGATTTCAGGAGCAGAGGCACCTAGGCATGCATATTCACAAATCCTTGAAGTTAGTAGGGCAAATTACTATGGAGGTTAAGGAAATTCATGGGACACTTAGATGTGTAAATAGGGACATTGATGGACCAAATGGCCTCCGTCTGTGATTGCTTTATCACGTGGAACTTCAATTGAGTTGTTTTATTTGCAACACTTTGGTGTCTGTATGAAATACGTGGTAAAACTATAACAAACACAACTCTTTATTTCCTTATTTTTCTGCTCGACAATCAATATTTGTAATTTAAACCTGGAACACTCTTTGCAGTACAATCCCTTCCAATATTTTTGCTTTCCAAACCATTTCATCTGTTAGGCCTTCATCGAACCCTTCCACTTCTGGTCAATTTATGGCAAGAATTAGTTGTTGATGGCCTCGTCATGAACATAGAAAGCTACAGTGTTTACTTAATCACACCTTTATGTTTTTTTACAGGCAGATTTAGAAAAACTCTATATCAGACGTCAACTTTCAACATCCCTGAACTATCATATCATTAATGTTTGTTGTTGCATCATGTACACTAAGTACTTGATGCTATGTTATTTCTACACCTGGGACAATGGTAGGGCATGTGAACCAAGCACTTTCAACTCACCTTTCTGCTGATTTTATTGCCACAAGTGACCTTTTTTCTCATGCAATCTCCTGAGACCAGCAAAGACAAACTACAGAGGCTTGTGTCATCAGTTCAGCAATCATCTGTCAAAACCTCCTTTGTTCTTTTACTATGTTCCTTTACTATGTACATTGCCCAGCCTTGGAGTCACGGCTGATGATGAACAGCATTGAACTGATGGCTTAAGTCCCCGACTGGGTTTAAGGCTCTATTTCAATATTAAGCTTTTCAGCTTTTGTGGGAATCTGCATTGATAAAGTAACTCGGAAAGGAAATCTGAATGCAAATTGCTTTGAAGAATCTATAAATGGCTCAGAGCCAGACATCGCATTTTGTGTGTAAAGGTTGGTGGCATTTTGAATGTTTTAATCTTCAGGGGCTTGCTCCAATTGGTTTCTGTCTTGTCCCTGAAGAGATTTGAGACAATGCTGAAAGATGGATCTACAGCAAGAACCTTATCTTTAGAGTGACATAATAGTTCATCTCTGGTCTATTTGACAATTCTTGACAACTGTCATCCACAATTTGATAACAGATTACTTTTCTCTTCATTCCATTTTAAAAGCCATTTTGAAACTTGGCCTTGACTATTGACCAAATGCAAAGTGCTGTAGTTTTGAATTGGCCTTTGTACAATTAGAAAGAGCACTTTTGAGTACTAACATTGCCTATCGCAGCTAGACTTCAAAGGATGTGTGATATTTTAGTTGAGGTTCACAAGAAGTGAGAAAAAAGCTTCTAGCTATTATAGACTGTCAGAATATCATGTGGCAGAATTAAATTACACACAGTGGAGAAAAGAAGCAATGGAATTTGATTTAAATAAGATGAATTGTAAATGTGTGACTATGGAAAATTAAAGTTACTGTAATTATTTTTACATTGCTGTTTGCAAAATAATTTATAACAGATGTGCTCTATTTCTTAAATTCTGCCATTTACTGTATGAGAATAGATATGTTTTGAATATTTCTGCTAAACTTGTTTTGAATCGAAAGGAACCATTCTTCTGGTGAAACCATACTTTTACGTTAGGGTAAACAGATATAATTGACAGTGAAAGTAAAGCAACAACATAGACGCTACTGAGTGCTGAGATTGCAACGTAAGAACAAGACTAGGCCAACCAGCTCATCAAGTCTATCCTGTCATTCTAGATCATGGCTAATCATTTCTTCAATGTCATATTCCAAACTGTTGTCTTATTCCTTTACGTGATTTGTCTCCAGAAAATTATTAATTGTTGCTTTGACCCTGTTGAATGATTGAGCAGGTTTCCAACACAGGAGCATTCCAAGGATTCACCATTATCTGGGTAATAAAAAAAATCATGATCTCAACCTTAAATGGTTTGCCCATTATCCTGAGAATATAAACATACCTTTTACATACTTTATACTGGGTTCAACACCATTTATCCTCTTGCTCCTCCACTGCCTCTGTACAAAAGACAGAAGGATTGTTAATGGTGGTGAAAGAGAAAAGGACATGTAAAATGGGTGTAAGTGAAGGTGTGGAAGAGAGCAAATGGGTCCTCTCATTAAGAGCAAAGAAAACAAGTTACAAACAAGACAAACCTGTTTTTATTTCAGGAAGGGAGGGGTTTAGGGATGGTGGGAGGAGAGGAGAGAATGCAAGATAAATGGAGACAGACATGATGTGGTCAGTTTCTGAAATTATGAATTCAATGTTGAGACCTAGTGGCTGTAAGTAAAGTCCGTAAGGGGAAAATTGCTCTTTGCACTTGCATTGTGCTTCGTTGGAGCATTGCAACAAGTTGAGAATGGAAATGTTAGCATGACAGCAAGGTGATTTATTAAAATGGCAAGCAACCAGGAGGTCGAGCTATTTCCTATGGATGAAGTGGAAGTGTTCTCCAATGCAGACACCCACCGCTGCATTGGGTCTCACCAATGTAAAGGAGACTGCACCATTAACAGCCCTTTTGTCTTTTGCACTGGGCCTCTTCACCTCTCCTCCTCTGCCCTGTTGAAAGTTTAAAATAAACATTTTCCAGCACCTTTCAGTTCTGGTGAAGAGTCATGCTAGATTTGAAATGTTAACTCTGTTTCTTTCTCCACAGATGGTGCCCAACCTGTTGAGTTTCTTTAGTGCTCTCCGTGTTCGTTTCAGATTTCCAGCTTCTGCAGTATTTTGCTTTTATGACAGGCTAGGTATCCTGCAGCAATTAACTCACCTCTTGACTCCCTCAAGCCTGTCCACCATTTACAAGGCACAAGTCAGGAATGTGAAGGAATTCTCCATGTTTGTTGGAATGAGTGCACTTTCTACAACACTTAAGAAGCTTAGCACTGTTCAGGAGAAAGCAGCCCACTCAAATGGTGTCACATCTACAAGCATTCACTTTCTCTATCACAAATGTGCAGTATAGCAGCGTGTAGAAAATACACAGCAAAAATTCTCCAAGGATCTTTAAACAGCCCCTTCCAAACCCATAACCGTTTCCATCCAGAAGAACAAAAGCAATTGACAGATGAAAACACCTGCAAGTTCCCCTCCAAGCCATTCAATATTTTGACAAGGAAAAGTTCCTCCACTCCTTCAGTGTTGTTCGGTTAAAATCCTAGAACTCCCTCCTTAGCTTTGTGGGTCTACATACACCAAATGGATTATAGCAGTTCCAGAAGTTTATTCACCCCCACCTTCTCAATGGCAACTCATGATGGGCGATAAATGTACAAGGAAGCCTACATCCTATAAAAATAAACGGCCAGCCACAGAATCTTTTCAAAATCAAATAATTTGTTTTAGAAAGTGAAAATAACGTTCTTAAAAAGCACTTCATTTGACCTTTGCAAACCATTGTTGATTTGCCTTTCCCTTTGAGCTTTTGTAGCCTTGTAGAATATGTATCTGCTTGTATTAGCCATTGTTTGCATATTTTTGCAATCCATCCTAGGTAACATGCCTCTTATACCTTCATAGATTCCTTTCCTCAGATTTAAGACCCTTGTTTCACAACCAAGTTACGTTCAAACTTCATGTAAATTTCTATTGTGTTATGGTCACTATTTCCCAAAGTGTCCTTTACAGTAAGATTATCAATTAATCTGTCTTATTGTACAATACCAGATCCAAAAATAGCTCAATTCCTAAATGGCTCCTCAATGGACTATTTCAGAAATCTATTTCAAACAAATTTCACAAACTCATCTTCCACAACATTCGTGTTGACCTGGTTAATCCAATCTGTATGCATCTTAAAGCTGCCCATAATTATTCCATTATCCACTTTATGTTCATTTCTCACTTCCAGATTAATAGGATGCTCAAAATTAGCTCTATAGTTTCATGTCTATATATAACTTCCACCAATATTTGCTTGCCCCTGCTGTTCCTTAGCTCCATCTAATTACTTAATATATTTTGGTTCTTTAATCAAACATCCTCTCTTACTAATGCACTGATGTCATCCCTTATTGGAAAAGCTTTCTCATCTCCTTTTCCTTTCTTCTATCCACTAAATGACTGAGATGTTCAATTCCCAGTTTTGGACATCCTGTAGCCACACTTCTGTAATGGCAATTAAATCAAAGTTATTAACCCCAATTTGTGTGTTTAGATTATCAAATTATCCATCTATTTGTGAATGCCATACACATTAAGATAAAATGCCTTTAATGTTGCTTTTTAAGTATAATTCTCCAATTTGATCCAATTTGACACTGAACATTTCTTTGTCTCCTATTTTTGCTTGCTACTTTTTTGTTTCTTTTTATTAGTTTGCTTCCCTTGAATTTGAGCTCCCTTTTAGTTTCCATTCCCGTGCCAAATTAGTTTAAATCTACTCTGACAGAACCAGCCAATTTTCCTGTGAGATTGTTAGTCTCATTGCTGCCAAGATGAAACCTATCCATCTTGTATAGGTCCTACCAGCCCCAGAACTGGTCTTAATGCCTCATAAATCTGATGCCCTCCCCTCCTGACCTAGTTTTCCAATCACATATGCAATCACTCAATTTTCCTGTTTCTTGCAAACAGCACATAGGACTGGGAGTGATCCTGAGATTACTGATTGGGAAATGCTACCTCTCGATCTCCTTTTGTGGGTCACTAAAATCTGCTTTCAGGATCTCTTCCCCACTTCCCACCTTAGTCATTGGTACTGCCATGGACCATGACCTTTGGTTGTTCACCCTTCTCCAGAAGAACAATCTGCTACTATTTTAGAATCCTTGAGTTTGGCATCAGTGAGGCTATAAAACATCTTTAATGCATGTTTAAAGCTTCAGATTCTTGTGACTCTTCCCCTAACTTAAGACTCTCCAACAACATTGCCCTTTCATTCTCCATACTTCCTCCTGGACAGTTGAGGTACCAGTGATGCCAATGGGCTAGCTCTACCTGCACTTCTGAGGAACCACCTAACTCACCAGTATCTAAAGTGGAAAATCAATTTGTGAGCTAGACCATCTCAGGGAACTCCTGTACCACATGATTGGTTTGTTTGGACTGCCTGGCAATCCGCCAGTCCTTATCTGCCTGCATACTTTTAATTTGCCAAAATGCACCATCTGTGTAGCCCTCTATTTTGCAGATGCACAAAAGTAACAACAGCTATTGCTCATTTTCCAAAACTCAGAACTCAAGCTTTTGTAGACAGTAACACATTGTATAGATTTTGTTCCTCTCAAAACATGGTGCATCCACAACTTCCCACATCCCACAGCCTGTACCTTCCACTCAGCTATGCTACCTTTGCACATTTTAGTTGTGCTAACTGTTGATTACAAGTCAAATAGCTTACCAGTCACTTCAGCTGCATTAAAGTAGGAGCCTAAGACTAGACAGTGAAGAATGTAAATTAAGAAAAGGGAGATAAGAAAGTACCCCCTCCCCACCTCACCTAACTCATCATTCACCAACCTGACTCTGTTTGGAATCTGCAATTTGCTTGCAAGCTTCCGGAGACCTGTGTACTTGTAACCTTAGTATCTACAATGCAAGAACTAGACTGCAGCAGTTTACCTAACCTGCTAATCAGCCACACTCCAGAAGAGCCTGTTTACTCTGTCTAAGGCTGGAAGAAACTTACGTTGTTGCCTTACTTTAATTCTTAGCCCAGTCTAAAAATGTTACCTATAGACCCCATTTTCAGAAATATATTGTCACTTCATAATTCAGCACTCAGCGATGAATAAAGAATAAATAGTGCAGAATTTTATGGTGCATTACATATACATACTGTATTTCCCTTTTATCAACTTGTTGAATGTGTTATTACTTAACGCCATGACCATCACATCCTGAGGTGAACCTTAAACCTGTGTGTCAAGCATTGTTGGAAGTCCACAGCAATCTAAAAGTAAACAAGACAATGTTTAATTTGTATAATGACAAGATTTATGCTCGTGCACTACCACTCAATATTGGAGATTCAGAAAGCAAATAAGTGAAACAGTATAATCTCATTCCTGTAAGTATTAAATTGTTCAGAGGATTCAAGAGTTTAAATTTGACTTTTCAAATACATTTTCCATTTTGTATCTTTCGTTTCTTTCCATTAATCAAATATTTCCTTTTTATTCCTCTTTCTTATACCCAGTTTGAATCTGCTGCAATTCACATCCATTTCACTGTCATTGGCTCTGTGCACTTCTTTATCATAAATCTCACTAGTTAAGGAGATGTCCCCAGCATTTGCCAGCTCTCATATGTCCTTTTTCTTGTGTTGTGCTGATATCAGCTCTCATTGCCACTGATATAACAATCAAAAATAATATTTTTAATAGAATCCCTCCAGTGTGGAAGCAGGCCATTTGGCCCATCAAGTCCACACTGACCCACCCCACTTACCTTATCCCTGTAACCCTGTACTTCCTTTGGCTAACCCACCTAGCCTGCACATCCCTGGACAATGGGCTATTTATCATGGCCAATCCACCTAACCTGCACGTCTTTAGACTGTGAAGGGAAACCATGCAGACATGGGGACAATGTACAAACTTCTCACAGACAGTCGCCCAAGGGGGGAATTGAACAACTTAAGCGGTGCTTATTTGTTCACACAATGAAATGATGTAACAAATCCCCAACGCATGTAGCAGCAGGACTCAAACCCACACCTCCATAGAGACCGGAGTCTAACGTCAAGACCCTAGACCATTCAGCTACACTACTGCTGAAGGATGATAAATAAATCCACAAAGAGGGCCAGCCTTTTGATGTTGCATTCTAACACATTCTGCGCTACCTGCTGTTTCCACCCATAAATATTTTGAGGAGATTGGAGACTAAATATAATATTTAATAAATGGTTCTGAAATTTACAATGAATGAATGCAGAAGAACAAATTGGCTTAATTATCACATGCTTACTTTTTAAACCACAGCATAGAATTTGATTACATAAACAAGTTAATTTTATCTTAAAGTTTTTTGCTACTGCTTCACTTGAATTAAACTTGACACAGTACCGTATAGCATCAAACTGCTAGAGCTGATCTTTAAATAGCATCATCATCCTGACCTGACTAACTTGTCACACAGTACTTCCTTAAACACTCCTGATTAATATCGTGGCTGTAATCCTCTGCTTTAATAGTATGCTTTGATGAATGAAATAGCTCTTTGACCAGCTCTTTATGCACAATGATTAATGCTAAGATTCCTTTATTATGCCCTCAGAATGAGTATTGCACGTTCAATGTTTGCCATATGGTACACTTGCATATATTGACTTATCTTCCCTAGACACTCTGATGCACTTGTTTCTGATTCAGTCACTGGCATTTCATGGAATTAGCTTTAGTCCTGATTGAATTCCATTTGCAGTTTTGCTGCATCATTCATGTTAGCAACAACACAGAACTTCTTTGATTAACAAATATGTGACTGGGGCGCTGAGTAGTCAATCAGACAGTCCCTCCGAAAGGAAAAGAAAATGAATAAAATGGGAAACTGTTAATTAGCTAATGCTTCCAATGAGACAATGACTGAACCTTGTTTGATGGAAAGACTATTTCTTCTGCCTTTGTTTTTTAGGCATTGTCTTTTGTTTATTAATCGTATGGATTTGGCACATTTTATTGTCAGGTTCCTAATCTGTAGATTTGATATACTTTGTGTCCAATGTAACTGCTTTCCAAACTCGTTTACTATCTTCACTCACAGCAAGTTCTGTGTGTGCAATGCCTTTGGGATAAAACAAAACACTTCTCTGTAATCTATGCCCTTGGAAATCCAATTGGCAACAATAGATATGCTGACAGAAATTGAGTGAGAGTCAGTAGGGTTGCTTGGGTTGCACACATATCCAAATCTGGTTGTTGCCACAGTCTGAAAATCAAAAGTTACGTTTGCAGAATTGTGATGTCAATTAAGGGGTCAGATCAAGTATTTATATGTGCTATTAGTTCTACATAATCATCACTCAGATTTTGTGTCAAAGCCTCATTTAAAAGTAAGGTGACTGAAATTTTTATTAAAGGTTTTTGAATTTCTATTTATTGTTGGTGCTTTCTTCAAACCATGTCAGAGAAGAGTCATATTGGAATTGAAATATTAACTTTGTTTCTGCCTCCACAGTTGCTGCCAGATCTTTTGACCTTCTGCAGCCTTTCTGTTTACATTTCAGGTCTCCAGCATTCACAGTACTTTGTTTTATTACCTCTATTACAGAGTTGAGCCGGCAAAGAAACACAGGCACAACATTTTCCATAAGTAAAGCACTGCTGCCTGTATTCAAAGTCAGCATGGTACCAATTTTTAAGTAGCAGGCACTTCTTACTCACAGGACAACCTTAGTGATAGACAATTTGCTTCACATCAAGGTCACAGATGTCTTCAGCAATATGGCCAATGAACTCATTTTGTGATGAGCCAGTAGCTAGGTGAGAA
>JAHRHZ010000009.1:36257427-36304220 GCA_024137785.1 Ginglymostoma cirratum | reverse complement strand
GGAATAAAGATGATAAGACTGATACAAAGGTTACCTTTTAAATTTGTACTTCATGTTGCCCATTCATCAACTACAGACAGAAACACACAGCAGATGAAACAGTGCCTTTGGCCTACCAGAGTCTGCAGACATGCTTTTAATATCGAGAGGTAGACCTATGTAGTAGACCATATAGAAAACCTTACCATATACAATTTACCCAGACACAAAGTAGCACCCTGTCATCCATCCCAATACCTGTAATCTAGCCACTGAAGCTTCCAGAATGACTATTAGCCACTTACATCATTCTGAAACGGAGCCATCATACTTTTTTTTATCACCTGTATGTCAAAATCATGACACAGATGAAAAAAATGCCATTAAAGAATTAGTAGCAACATCTGTATCAAGGAAGACAGTGTAACTAGTTCCAGTCCCTTCTCTAATAATATGATGCCATATCTTATCAAGGCAGACTCATTTGTCTAATATCAGTGTCAGAAACATGCTCTATTTATGTATATTCACATCTTTCTGAGATATTAAACCAAGATCTTGCCTGTTGTCCCTAGTGAATGTATGAGAAGCCACCGCTGTACTTCAAAGAGCAGCACCACTCCCTAATGTTCTCGTCAAATATTTAATCCTCGTCCATATAATATATTCCCTGATCATTATCTCATTACAACATATAAGATCTAGTTATGTGTGAATTGCCTTTTAGCAATGGTAACTGTACTTCAAAAATGCAACTCTGTAAAAGCTTTTGACATGTCCTGAGGTTGTAAAACATGCTAAATGCTGCCCACTTCAAATTTCTGTGCACCTTCAGCTCCCCATTGGAAATCTAACCATCTTATGCTGACTTGTTAATGGGCAGGAGATTTTTTTTTAATGTGAATGTGTTGATTGTTCAAGTGCATTCAATCCTGATGTGTTTGTACCTCGCATCCACAATGTCAATGTGAATTACATGTGGATAGAATAAGTTTTCTGACCAGTTGCAGGATGTACTGGCAACCCCTTGGAATTCCAGTAGCAGTAGGTTTCTTCCTGATCAAAACATATTTTCTTTTTCTTACTCATCAGTTACATCCAAGCCAGAGCAATTCAATATATAATCACATTGCTCCCTTGTGCTATAACAGATGTTGGTCCTCTTTTACAGTTCTCCTGGACTTAAGTGGTCTTGTCTCATCTCAGCAGTTAACAATGGAATCCCTGAAGTGACATTGGAGCTGACTATCAGCCCATGGACTGCAATATAAGAAAAGCGATAGCTCTGAAGACAGCAGAGAACTTCCACACACTGTCTGGCAAAAAAAAGACTGAAGGCTACAAAAGTGCAATTTTCAATCAAATAATTCCTGACTTTAGTTACAAATTTTTATCACACTATAGTGGCATTTATGAGTCTACAACAAATTTGTAATGAGAACTTCAGGTGTAAGCATCTGTTGCTGTACAAGACAGCCAAGGCCTGAAATGATTAGCTGACATCACACAATATGTCTATCAGGACATAAGGGATTATTGCTCTGAAGAAGGTACCGGTGAATTGTAGTTTTATCACCAGAGTTTTCAGCACTTGTTGACAGCAAGTAGTTAAAGTAGTAATGTGTACTTATTCTTAAGTTGAATTTAAGGTAATGTATGTTTCTTCTTAAATTGAACTTATTTCCTCACGAGAGACAATCATGTACCTTAAATGTAATGTAACTACCTAACAAGTACATATAATAAATCTATTTATTATTCATCAAGATTGAGTCGGTCTGCTGTCAAAATCCTTCTCTACCTGGTATCAGTAGATTAGACCAGTACCAATAAGAAGGTTTGGTGGCAGTGGATCTACCCATAATATGTTGGTTTTGCCGGTAATCAACATTATAAGTGATGACAGTGTGAGAATCATGCCCAATTACAAGACAGACATCTCCATTTACAGAGCCTGATAAACTGAAGCCTTATTTACCTTTCCAGGTGAAAAATAAAGATCTCGTTGTACTATATGAAAGAAGTACAGGAGATGCTAATGACAATACCCCGACCAAAGTTGATCCCCTGATCATTGTACAGAAGTAGTTTACCTAGTTTTTATCAAATTACTGTTTGTAGGACTACTTTGTGTACAATTTAGCCACAACTTTACCTGAATTGCAGCAGCAACATTTTTTTAAAAAAATACACATTGACTATTAAGTGTTTGGAGGACATCCTGAGAATGTGAAAATTGTGAGATAACTGTGAGTATTTTTGTTTTGCACCAGTAAAGATTGGATGGGAAACAAGTTCTGTTTGACCATGTTGCAGAAAATGTGAATGTTGTGAATGAAATGGGAAAAAGCTTGTGTTTCCAAATAAACCTTTTGGACTATAACCTAGTGTCATGTGATTTCTGAAATGGGTAAAGGTCATTTTCAGCTTGCAGCTGAGAATGGGATTAATGTTGCTCAATTTTCACTTGCTGGCTTATTCTTTGGGAGAAAATTCCAAAAGTCTTGCTCACAGACAGAAAAATGTGAACATGTGACTGAACAGAGAGGAATAAATGTTCCCAGAAATGCTTAGCTGTGTTTACAGCTGGATAACACACTGAGATTAATTTCAATGGTTGGTATAGATGATTTCATTCCAAACAAGTGTTAAAGTTGAAATACGATGTTTATAATTCAACTTGCATGTCTAATTAAAATTATTGTTGGCATCTCTCCATCTGCTGCTTTGCTGCCTCCCACTTTGGAAATGTCCATTCGTTGAACCTTGTTGATCTGCATGAGTACTCTTATTCTATGTCTCCAAGGCAACAAGTAACTTCCCTGGACTGATCACCTTCCCAGTGCTTCAAGCGATGACACCTTCCCAAGGCAACAGCCCCTATTAATTAAGCAATCTGTTCATTATGAAAAAAAATGTCTAAAAGCTTCAGTTTAGCAATTCATGAGGTGCCTTCCTTAGTAACCTACTTCAATAAGCATGTCTTATTAGTACACGCCATGCATGCACTGTCAGTTATTGTGGCATCTGAGAGAGCATTTGTATTTTCATTGTGAATGAACGAAGCACAAAAAATAAAGGATTCCTTATGGAAATCAAATGGACTGGACACAGCAATTGGATGTATTGATGCAAGATGCATACTGTGGAATGTGCCTTTTGAAAATAGACCCACCAATGCAGTTTCAATGGGTTTGACACCTCTGTTAAATAATAGAGGAATTTCATTAAAATGTATTGATGCGTCCATTCCCATTGCACAGCACAATGTCAACCCCATTTGTAAACTCGTTTGTACATTCACGTGAGCCATATCCTGTAGTAAATCCTTGAGGAAATTGGCCATACTGAATCATCTTCTCTAAATCCATGGTGACTATATTAGCTTTTTGTTTTATAGAAAATTTCCCAACTGTGTCTGTGACGAACAATCTTGTTACTTGACAAAGATTTGATCTAAGGCTAATCGGTTTGTAGTTTTGCTACTGCTTATGGGTGTCGTGTTGTCTGATTCCAATCTATACCATTCCTGTATCTTGGGACTCTCCTGATTGTGATTGACAACGATTCTAAAACCTCATCTCTATTCACTGTTGTTTCAGCAAAGTTTGCCCCAGCTTAGAAAGCAGTCTGGCTAAAGATAATAATGGGCTGAACCAGTTGTAGACCAGATGAGACAGTAGTCAAGGCAAGGCTGATCATAGTGTACGTTCTTGGATTTAAGGCTATGTTGCTGTTTTAATAAAAAGGTAAAGGGCGTAGAAAAACATCAGGGGCCATTTTCAAAAACGGAATCAGCTTCAGAATTCCTCACTTTAGTTCTAAAACAGGTATTAAACCCTTCAATCAAGTTTATGTCTCATGTAGTGCAGAGGTAGTGTCCCCATCTTTGAACCAAAGGCCCAGGTTTAAGTCCCAACTGCTCTGGAAGCGTGTCATAACACATCTGAACTGGTTGATTTAAAAATATTCATGCAGAGGGACCAATGTTTTTTGGTGGTAGATATTCTAGAGGCTTGAGAAGTTAAAATTAATCAGTCAAGGTTAACATAGTTTTAACATTTGTCAGATGTCTCTGGATGCAAGGCAAATGCACCTACTTTCCATCAGAAAAAAAAAGATTCACACCAATTTGCAACTTTTACCCCAAACACTAGAAATGCTGAAAATTTCATAAAGAATAGAAAATGAAGGCAACACCTAAAGATTCAGGCAACATCTGTCGAGAGAAAGACAATTTAACATATTACCTTTCTACGTCTCTCATTACAGATACCAACTATGCCTGTCTTATGTCAACAACATCATCATTGTCATTGATAAATTATGAGCTATATTTAAGATTCAAGATTATTAATAGTGAATATTAAGGGAAAAAAACTTTAAAACGTTGACCAGAATGGAGCAAGGTATTTCTTTGTGCTTGCACTGAGTTTCATTAGAGCAGTGTAAGAGACAGAGACAGAAGATGAGAGATGGATGAGAGGGAAAAGGAACTTGGAGGTTACACATACAGACAGAATGTTTGCCAGTTAACACAATTACAAAATTTGCTTTTCACTTTCTCGGTGTACGGTAGATTGAATTGTAAGCTGTGGGTGCAAAAACCTAGCAATCTTCTAAATGGTTCCACTAAAAAGGTACTTAGGCTGAAATGCACTTTTTTTTTGTGATCTGTTCAGCTTGTACTGGCTATGCAATTAAATAAACCTCACCACCATTTTGTACATTTTCAGTGAGTTCAACAGTGAGATGCCACTTTTGTGAAGGGGACGGTGACGTGGGGTGTCTGAAACAGCAAATTCCTGACATACAGGATGAATCATGCATCTACTCCTATTGCCTGTTAGTTGCAATGGGGTTGTGCAAAAATGACCATGATGGCGACTAACCTTGTTGTTTATTTGACTAGTAAATTCTGGTCTGTTGTTCTGAAAAAAAAATCCCAAAAATGTGTGAAAACTTTACTTGCTTGTAAAAGCCCAAATATACCGCTTAACAGCAACTTCCACTTCTTAATGGGGAAAAGCAAAAAAATCGACAGCACCTGTCTCAAGAAAGCAAGACAAAACTGACGATATTTCAAACGTTTCACACCAAAGATGTTGCCAAGTCAGCTGATGACTTGCAGCAACTCTTAAATGAGAGGTACCTCATGTTTTGTACGCTACCATCTGTATCTTCTAAGTATATGGGTCCTTTTGAGGCTAACCTGGTATGTGTGAAGATAGCCACCTTCTGATCTAACAAGACGAGGCTTGTTGAGTGAACAAGATACAGTTTATTGCATGCCTATAAATGACTTGTGGATGAAAAGAATAAGGTCTATATTATTTCAAAGACTGTTTGGAGGCTCTGGATTTTGATGTAACTGGCACAGGATCCCACTTACACTCTCTTATCAACTCTTCATGATATCATCACAATAGATGGTGCTTAATACGCTCAATCAAGTATTACTTGTTTTCAGAGCCTTCCAGATCTGTATACAATATGTGACATTAGAGGTAGTACAGCAGTAATCTTACTGAACAAGAAATGCCAAATTTCATATTGCTGTTCAAAGACAAGATGATAGCATAGAAGTAATATCACGAGAGTAATAACCAAGAGCTTCCAATTAATGGTCTGCGGATATGAATTCAAATCCCTCCATTGCTCCTATTTTAAAGGTGACTCTGAAACTATCATCAAGAACCATATGTTTCAGTGGTATTGCCCCTACTTCTAAGCCAGAAGATCAGAGTCGAGATCCACTTGTTCTGGAGGTTTCTCACAGAATGCCAGAACAGGTTGATTAAAAATAATTACCATGCACAGCAA
Source organism: Ginglymostoma cirratum (assembly GCA_024137785.1). Lineage (NCBI taxonomy): Eukaryota > Metazoa > Chordata > Chondrichthyes > Orectolobiformes > Ginglymostomatidae > Ginglymostoma > Ginglymostoma cirratum. The sequence goes on along the minus strand of JAHRHZ010000009.1, from coordinate 36,298,418 downwards.
CTTGACAAAGTGTTATGAGTATTATGTATAGTCTATCCGGCTGGTGATACTTTTGAGAAATGAATGAACATCCAGGGCTATCAGCTGACCACGCGCTGGAGGCTTTTTTCTGCTGCAGAGAGAGATAAGGAGACAACCTATATCTGGTGCTAGAAGATCCTCCAGTCAGAAGCTGAGGATGCAATATGGGAACAAATAGGGATGAGGAGAGATAAGCCAAGGTCAACATGAGGATAGATAAGTCCCCTGGGCCAGACAGGATATACCCAAGGTTGCTATGGGAAGCGAGAGAAGAGATTGCTGCATCTTTGGCGATGATCTTTGCATCCTCACTGTCCACTGGAGTAGTAACAGATGATTGGAGGGTGGCAAATGTTATTCCCTTGTTTAAGAAAGGGAATAGTGATAATCCTGGGAATTGCAGACCAGTCAGTCTTACTACTGTGGTGGGCAAGTTATTATTGACGAGGATTCTGAGGAGTTGTATTTATGATTATTTTGAAAAGCTTAGTTTAATTAGAAATAGTCAGCATGGCTTTGTGAGGAGTAGGTCATGCCTCACAAGCCTTATTGAATTCTTTGAAGGTGTGACAAAACTCATTGATGAAGGTAGAGCAATGGATGTGGTGTATATGGATTTTAGCAAGGCATTTGATAAGATTCCCCATGGTAGGCTCATTCAGAAAGTGAGGAGGCATGGGATTCAGCAAAATTTGGCTGTCTGGATACAAAACTGGCTGTCCAATAGAAGACAGCGTGTAGTAATAGGTGGAAAGTATTCGGCCTGGTGCTCGGTGACAAGTGGTATTCCGCAAGGATCTGTTCTGGGACCTCTGCTCTTTGTGATCTTTATAAATGACTTGAATGAGGAAGTGGAAGGGTGGGTTAGTAAGTTTGCTGATTACACAAAGGTTGGTAGATTTGTGGATAGTGTGGAGGACTGTGGTATATTACAACAGGACACTGGCAGGATGCAGAGCTGGGCAAAGAAATGGCCGATAGAATTCAACACAGAAAAGTGTGAAGTGATTCATTTTGGAAGGTTGAATTTGAATGCAGAATACAGGGTTAATGGTAGGATCCTCAGCTGTGTGGAGGAACAGAGGGATCTTGGGGTCCACGTCCATAAATCCCTCAAAGTTGCCACCCAGTTTGATAGGGTTATAAAGAAAGCATACGGTATGTTGGCTTTCATTGGCAGGGGGGATTGAGTTTAAGAGCCATGAGGTTATGCTGCAGCTCTATAAAGCCCTGGTTAGACCACACTTGAAATATTGTGTTCAGTTCTGGTTGCCTCTTTACAGGAAAGATGTAGAAGCTTTAGAGAGGGTGCAGAGGAGATTTACCAGGATGTTGCCTGGACTGAAGGGCAGGTCTTATGAGGAAAGGTTGAGGGAGCTAGGGTTTTTCTCATTGGAGCAAAGAAGGATGAGAGATGACTTGATAGAGGTGTACAAAGTGATGAGAGGTATAGATAGAGTGGATAGCCAGAGACTTCTTTCCCAGGGAAGAAATGACTATTACAAGGGGGCATAATTTTAAGGTGATTGGAGGAGGGTATAGGGGAGATATCAGAGGTAGGCTCTTTAAACAGAAAGTGGTGGGTGCATGGAATGCACTGCCATCAGTGGTAGTAGAGTCAGATACCTTAAGGACATTTAAGCGACTCTTGGATAGGCACATGGCTGATAGTAAAATGAAGGGTATGCAGGTTAGTTTAATCTTAGAGTAGGATAATAGGTCAGCACAACATTATGGACCGAAGGGCCTGTATTGAGCTGTACTGTTCTATGTGCTAATGGCAGAGTTCAATAACAAGATTCCATGATTGCGTTTCAGGAAGAAGTTCAAGAATCTGTACTGTGTTATCCAGGTGAGTGAGTTCAATCATAGAAGCTTTCAATTCATGAAGTTGAGTTCATAAAATTGGAGTGTAATGTGGATTACCTGGTGCTTCTTTGTTGTTTTTGGGAAGTAGATCTTATGAAGATCCAATATAAGAGAAAGTTAAGAAGTGAGGGGCTGTTGGTAAGCAATCAAGATTACTCATTTCACAAATGAATTATTTGAACACTTGAAGTCCAAATAGAACAGACCTGGCTGCACTGGAAAATCCATTCTACTTTTTTCATTTCCGCTTGAATTTCCTCTTCTTCCTCATCCTCCTGTTCTTCCATATTCTTTTGGTTGCAAGGATTGTTTCGACATAATGATTATGTTTTGCTCCAAATCACTTCAATTCTTGATCCCCATTCGGCTGCGCACTCCAGATCTCCTCCTCGACTGTCTAAGCAGCAAAGATGTTGTTGGAAGACACCAGTTGTGTGCTCCACAATGATTCTTGTGGCAATATTGTTTTAAGTGTGTGTGTAGATTCCAGGCTCTAATCATATGCCATATTATCAGGGGTCAGTCTCGTTGGCAGCCTTTGGTATGTTACAGTTGGTCAAATACAGCTAGCACAGAAGATGACTGCAGAATACTGGAATTGTGACTGCTGCTGTCAAAATACTGGGCATTCACCTGCATGATGTATTGATAGTAATCCCACATTAATGGGTCATAATACTGTCTCACATATGAAAATTAACTGAGTTGAGTTGATATGAGATGACGCGAATTGAAAGATGACATTCTGCGCCGGGGTGAAATCTGCAATCGATGCGAACCCTGATATTCGCTGTATTTGTCTACTAGGGCGAGAGTGAAACTAAGAATGTTTTTTCTGTGTGTGGAAAATCTCAGTTGCAATCTCTGTGGATCAGTGCAATTCAAACTATGAGACATTGCTTATATCCTCACCAGGCTCTCAGAAAGATAGCAGATATACAAAAATGAAGAGCCATTAGTTTAGTCACAGTCTCATCCAATGCTATTGTGCAGTCATAGAGTCAAACAAAACAGAAGTAGACCCTTCGGTCCCAACTCGTCCATGCTGACCATGTTTCCCAAACTAAACTAATCCCACTTGCCTGCATTTGGCTCATATCCCTCTAAACCTTTCCTATTCAGAGACATATCCAAATGTCTTTCAATTGTTATAACTGCACCTGCATCTACCACTTCCACTAGCAATTCATTCCACATTTGAACCATCCTCTGTGTGAAAAAGCTGCCCTTCAGGTCCCTTTAAAATTCTTTCTCCTGTCACTTTAAAAATATGTCCATTAGTTTTGAACTCACCCATCCTAGGGCAAAGACCTTTGCCATTCACCTTATCTATACCCCACATGATTTTGTAAACCTCTATCAGGTCACCCCTCAATCTCCTGTGCTCCAGTGAGATAAGTTCCAGCCTGTCCAGCCTCTCCTTATAACTCAAATCCTGCTGTCCTGGCAACATCCCTGCAAATCTCTTCTGAACTCTCTATAATTTAATATCCTTCCTATAACAGGGTGACCAAAGCTGCACACAGTACTCCAAAAGTGGTCTCACCAACATCCTGTACAACTGCAACATGATGTCCTAACTTATATGCTCAGTGGTCTGAGCAATGAAGGTAAAAGTGCTAAAATTCTTACCTGCGACACAACTTCCAAGGAACTATATAGCTGTGCCTTTAGGTCTCTCTGTTCAACAACGTTATTCAGGGCCCTACCATCAACTGTACAGGTCGTGCCATTGTTTGTTTTGCCAAAGTACAATGCCTCACATTTATTCAAATTGAACTCCATCTGCTACTCCTCAGCACATTGGCCCAATCGATCAAGATTACTTTGTAATCTTGGATCTTCTCCACTGTTGACTATACTACCAATTTTGGTGTCTTTTGCAGACTTACTAACCATGCCTCCTAAATTCTCATCTAAATTGTTGATATAAATGACAAACAAAAGTGGACCCAGCACCGATCCTTGTGGAACACCACCAGTCACAAGCCTCCAGTCTGCAGTTATGACTGAAGATAAATTAAGTCAATTGTTCCCCAAATAGTTTATGCAGATATGGCCTCTCATTGAGAGGCCTTCACCCCCTATTTCTTGCTCCTTGTCTAACATCTTGTCTTATCCTGCGTAATCTGTCTTCATTCTCCAGGCCATGCTCAACTTCGAGTGAAAGCAAAAGAACATAAGAACTAGGAACAGGAGTAGGCAATTCAGCCCCACAAACCTGCGCCCACATTGAATGTGATCATGGCTGATTTTATGTCAGAATCAATTCCATATCCCTGTCTGGTCTCCATAATCTTTCAACCCGTTACTAATTTTAAAAATGTCCTCCTAAAATTTACACATTGTCCTGCAACCCAGTGCACACTGGATTAGGGAATTCCACAGATTCGTGAGCCTAGGAGAGAAGTAATTTCACTTTATCTATGTGTTAAAACTCCCAATCCTTATCCTAAAGCTATGGTCCCTCACTTCAGAATTCCCCACATGAGGAAACATCTCCAGAATCCACATTATTCACTTGGCTTGCTACATCTTTGAAGAAATCCAGTAAATTATTCAAACATGATGTACCTTTCATGAAACAATATTGACTTTGATGGATTGTGCTTTGACTTTCCAAATGTCCTGTCATTACTCCCTTAGTTATGGATTTTAACAGTTTCCCAATGACTGGTGTTAAACTTACTGGCCGAAAGTTTCTTGATTTCTTCCTCCCTGCCTTTTTGAATAAGGGTGTTATTTTGGCATGTTTCCAATCTGTTTGAACCTTTTCTGCATTTAGGGAATTTTGGAGTTTATAACCAATGGATCCATTATCTCTGCTGTGACTTCCTTTGAGACTTTGGGATGTAGACCATCAGACCTTGGGGACTTGACTGCCTTTCATCACAATAGTTTGCTCAGTGCTTTTTCCCTCATGTTGATGATCGTTCTACGTTCCTCCCTTTCTCTAACCTCTGCATTACCTGTTACTATTGGGACAGTATTAATGCCCTCCAATATGAAAACTGTGGCAAAATTTAGTGTCTCTGTTATTTCTGTATTTCCCACTTTCAGCTCCCCAGTCTCATCTTCCAAGGAACCAATATTTACTTTAGCGACTCTCTTCCATTTTTATAAACTTATAGAAGCTATTGCAATCGATCTTCATGTTTTGTGTTAGTTTTCTTTCATAGTTTACTTTTTTTCTTTTTAATCTTCTGTTCATCTTTATAAGTTTCCCAATCTTCCACTGTCACTGGGCTTTGCAATACAGTATACCTTAGTTTTTTTTTCGTATTTACATTCTCTTTAACTTCTTGCTTGGCCATGGACGTTTCTTTTGCCCCATCTTCCAATCTTCCTTCCTGTCTGTAATGCATTTACTTGGGAAGTATTGAATATCAACTGAAATATCTACCACTATAACTGTCCTACTTTTTAGTCTTCCTGCTCAGTTCTCTAGGGCCAAATCTGTCATCATGCTTATTTAATTACCTTTGTTTACCTCCAGAACGCTAATGTGGAAGTTTAGTTTCTCATCCTGAAATTGAATTTGCATTTTTAGAATGCTATGATCACCCTTCCCAAGAGGATCTTTTACTATGAGAAACTGTAACAGCCAACATGGTATGTAAAATGGCCACTTACCAAAACCTTTAATTAATAAAAATGTGGTAAGAAATCATGTCAGCACGATAGATCACAGTGTTTAAATGTATTTATTCAAACATTTCTTTTCCGTAAAAAACGCAAATTGCATACCCTATCATTTGCAAGTAACTTGGCATGTATAGTCCATACTCAAAATTATAACCTGCATGAAAATATGCCTGTTCTCTGTCGACTGTTCCAATTCTGTCTCTCTTTACACATGCATTCTGCACAAAATCCTTAGGCCTTTTGTGTATGAGGAGTTGTTGTCTGCTTATCTGGTTTCATCTGGTTCCTAGGGTGATATTACTTTTCTAAAACGCATCATTGCCAAGGTGATTTGCTGCTGCGGTATTTGTTGCTGCTGACCAATTGTCCTTGCTGGGGAATAAAAACTTCTGGAATTAATTATTATTTGGATCCTTATCCTCTTTGGCAAAGACAAATCTGCCTTATCAACTATCTAGTGTGAAGAAGCAGTTTCTCCAGTTAAACATAGAGGCATGCAATTGTAACAATAGATCTGATTGCATATTTATACCGTGGATGATCAAGGTGACAGGCAGAGAGTCAAAGTTTCCAAATGGGCTAGCATTTGTGTGCAGTGAGTTTTTGCACTCATGTGTTGGCTTACCAACTCAGCTCTGACAGCCATTTGGCAGCATTCTAAAAGTGGAATTTCACTTTCTGTTACTTAGTTATGATCTTGTCATTCATTCCTTCAGGCTTCAGTTGTTTTTATCTATTGTACGATTAGCTTGGGGGCAGCGTGACATTAGTACTGGCTTTAGTAGATACATTTTTCAATGCTTTTACACAAGTGCGATGGATCCAATTGATTTTTTGGTTTTCACTTCGGCAGCTTTCACCGGTGCCTTGGTCTTTCCTTTGACTGGGGATAGTGTAAGTAAAGTGTGTGGATTTTTTTCATTTCTTTTTGGCTATTGGGTTCAGTGAATGGGCCAGTATATATTAACCATCTATAGTTGTCCTGAAAATGGTGGTGGTGAATTGCCTTCTAGTTGCACAGTGGTTCAGTGGCTAGCACTTGCTGCCTCACAGTACCAGGGATATGTGTTTAATCCAGCTTTGGGTGACTGTGTGGAGTTTGCACGTTCTCCCTGTGTCTGTGTGGATTTCCTCTGGGTACTTGGGTATTCTCCTACTGTCCAAAGATGTGCAGGTTAGGTTGGTTGGCCATGCTAAATTGTCAGTAGTGTCCAGAGATGTGTGAATTAGGTGGATTGTCCATGGGAAATGCAGGGTTACAGGGATAAGATAGAGACATAAATTTGCGTGGGATGCTGTTCAGAGAGCTGGTGCAGATTTGCTCGGCTGAATGGCCTGTTTCCATGCTGTAGGGATTTTATGATTTTATGAGCTCCCATTGTACATTTGATTAATGTAGACCCACAATACGATCAGGGCAGGCTTTCTAGGATTTTGACCCAGAGCCACTGAAAGAAAGTGATATATTTTGAAGTCACAAAGTGAAGGCCTTGGAGGGGAGTTTTCAAGTGGTAGATCTGTTATATTCAGAAATGTAAGGGATTTTCATGTAGAACATAGAAACGGAAGATGTATTGAATGGAATATATTTTGGCCCTGTCTTCAAAACAGAGGACAAGAGTAATTTCCGAGAAATGTTCGCAAACCAAGAGTCTAGTATGAGAGAGGAATTGACAAAAATCAATTCAAATGAAAAGAAAAGGCCCAAGAAAAGTTTATGAGGATAAAAGTTGACAAATCCCCAGGGTCTGATAAACTATATCCCAGGATATGCCCCTGGAAATGTCAGATGCATTAGTAGTCAGCTACTAACATTCTATAGATTTCAAAACAGTTGCTCCAGGTTAGAGAGTTGTAAATGTAACTTACTGTTTAAAGAAAAGGGAAGAAAAATAAATAGAGATTTGCAATCTAGTTAGCCTGCAATCATTAGTGGGGAAAATGTTAGCCTATTACAAAAGATGTGATAACAGAATGTTTAGAAGGCATTAACGGGATTAGACAAAAAGCATTCATGTACCAAAGGGAAATCATGCTTAACTAATCTTCTGAAGTTTTTTTTTGTTTTGAGGATTTAATTCGTAGAATAGATCGGAAGAAAAATGGATACGGTGTATTTAGCTTTTCAGGAGTCTTCTGAAAAGGTCTGGCATAAGTGGCTAGTAGGTAAAATTAAAGGGTTAGGATTACAGGTAATATGCTGACAAGGATTGAGAATTGGTTGACAGAACAGAAGCAGGGAGTGGGAATAAATGATTATGTTTCCAGGTGGCAGGCTAATGGTGTACCATAGGGATCAGTGCTTGGATCCTAATACATACATTTGAATGATTTGGAAGCAAATGCAGTATTTCAAAGTCTGCTGATGATATGTGGAATCATCAGTTATGACGTGCAGGCAAAGAGGGTTCAGGGCAATTTAATCAAGTTGACTGTCTAGGCTCGCACGTGGCAGATTTAGTGTAACATGGATAAATGTGAAGTTATACACTTCAGTGTTAAGAAGTAGAAAGAGTATTATTGAAATAGAGATATGTGGGAAGTTTAAATATATAAAGTGATCTGAGTGTCAGGTACACCAATAAATGAAAATAGACAGAAAGGTGCAGTAAACAATTAGGAAGGCAAGTGGTATATTGGCCCCTATTACAAGAGGATTTGAGTTCCAAAGCAGGGATATCTTACTGCAATTATACAGAGCCTTTGTAAGACTGCATCTGGAGTATTGTGCGGCATTTTGGTCTCCCTACCTAGTAAGAATGGCAGGACTTTCATTTCAGGTGAGATTTGTTCCACTGGATTTGTATTCACTACAGTTTTGAAGAATGAAAAGGGATCTGGTAAGAATGTATAAAGTTCTAATAGGGCTGGATAGCCTAGATGTTTTCCCTCGTTGGGGAGTCTAGAACTGGGGTTGCAGTCTTAGAATACAGAGTAGTCCATTTAGGCCTGAGATGAGGAAATAGTTATTGACTTAGTCCGAAATCATACTACATCAGGTTATAGTGCTGTAGGTTTATTTGAATTCACAAGCTATTGGAATGTTGCTCTTTCATCAGGTGAAGTATCAGGCTTCACCTGGTGAAAGAGCAGCGCTCTGAAAGTTTGTGATTTCAAATAAACCTGTTGCTCAATAGCCTGGTGTCATGTGACTTCTGACTTTTTCTACCCCAGTCCGACACCGGCACCTCCACATCACAGTTATTAACTCAGAGGATTATGAGTCTATAGAATTGTCTACCGTAAAAGGCCATAGGAGCCAGACCACTGTGCTTATTTAAGAAAGAGATAGATAAAAGTTTAAATATGAAAGGCATCAAGGACTATTGAGGGCAATACAATTAAGACAGACGACCAGCCATGATCACATTGAAAGGCAAAACAGATTCAAAGGGCTAAATGGTTTACTCCCACTCCTGGTTTCTATGCTTCCATGTCAAAAATTGTGCTGAATCATCAAAGATCCCCATTTCTGACCTTACGATGGTCATTGATGAAGCAGCTGAAAATGTTTGGGCATAAGACACTACCCTGAGGATTTCCTGAAAAGATGTCCTGGAGCTGAGATAACAAGGTGTGGAGCTGGATGAACACAGCAGGCCAAGCAGCATCACAGGAGCAGGAAAGCTTGAAATGGAGCTGAAATGACTTGAACTCCAAACACCACAACTGTCTTCCTACGTGCAGAATATGTCTCTAAACAGTGGTGATGTTTTCTCTGATTCCCATTGATACCAGTTTTGCTGGGGCTTCTGGGTCATAGACTTGGTCAATTGCAAAGCTTATCATGGGCAGACATTCTCACCTCACTCTAGAATTCAGGTCTTTTTTATTCCAGGTTTGAACCAAAGCTGTAAAGAGGCCAGGAGCTGAGTTGCCTTGGCGGTAACCAAGCTGGGAACCAGTGAGCAGGTTATTACTGAGCACCTGCTGCTTGATAGCACTGTTGATGATGCCTTTACTGGTGATCACGAGTAAACTTTTGGGGTGGTAATAGGCCGGGTTTGATTTTTCCTGTTTTTTGTGTACAGGAAAAATCTGGGCAATTTGCGACGTTGGGTAGATAGTAGTTTTACAGCTATACTGGAACAGCTTGGCTAGGAGCATGGCAAGTTCTCAAGCACATGTCTTCAGTACTGTTGCCAGCAGATTGCCCAGGTCCATAATCTTTGCAATATCAAATGCCTTCAACCATTTCTTGATATCACATGGAGTTAATTGAATTGGCTGAAGACTAGCACCTGTGATGCTGGTGACCTCTAGAGGAGGCTGAGATGAATCAAAATATTAATTTAAATTGCCTGTAATTTCCCTGTTCCCTGCTGTCAATTCCCCAGTTGCATCCCTCAAGTGTCCTGTACTTCCTTTAGTTACTCTCTTTATGTATGTCAGAGAAGCTCTTGCTGTTTATGTTTTTACTGAGAACCAGTGGATGTGGTGTGTTGTCATTTTCAGAATGCGTTTGATATGGTCCCATATCAGAGGTTAGTAGGCAAGATCAAAGCACATCAGTTTGGGGGTAATATATTGGCATGGACTGAGAATTGGTTGACAGACTGGAAACTGAGGTTGGAAATAATTGAATCTTTTACTGGGTGTCTGATGGTAACCAGAACTAAACGGCATTGGGCTTGGGTCCCAGCTTTTCATGATATATATAAATGACTTGGATGCGGGAACCATATGCTACATTTCCAAGTTAGCTGATGGCAGAAAACTGGGTGGGGTTATGAGATCTGAGGACAATGCAAGTACACTTCAAGTTGATTTTAACAAATTAAGTGAATGGGCAAACGTAGTACAATGTTGGTAAATGTGCACTTCAATGTGAAAAACAGAAAGAAGTGTATTATTTAAACGCTAATCTATTGGGAAGTGTGGATCTACAAAGGAACCTTGATGTCCTTGTACAGCAGCCAATAAAAATGGATAGTTCCAGCAAGCAACTAGAAAGATAAATAGTATATTGGCCTTCAATGCAAGAGGATTTGTACTCAGAAGGAGGGATGCCTTGCTATAATTATACAGGGCTTTTGTGAGACCACATCTAGAGTATGGTTTGTAGTTTTGGTTTCTATTCCTGAGACAGGATGTACTTGTCATATAGGGAGTATAGCTAAGGTTTATTAGGCCAAAATCAGGAATTTTAAGGTGGTTGAATGACGAGACCTTAGGTTGATTGGGCTATATTCACTAGAGTTCAGAACAATGACTGGATTGTTAAATTTCTAACAGGGCTGGACAGGCTAGATGCAGGTGGGATATTATCCCTGTTTGGGGAGTTTAGAACCACGGGTCACAACCTCAGGATATAGGGTAGACCATTTATGACTAAGATGAGGAAACATTTCTTCACTTAAAATGTACTGAACCTATAGAATTCTCTACCACAGAAGAATGTGGAAGACAAATTAGTGAATATAAGGCATCAAGGGGTATGGGGGGCAATGCAGGAATATGGCATTGAGAAGAGAATCAGCCACAATCATAATGAATGGCAGAAGAGGGTCGAAAGGCCTAATGGCCTACTCCTTATCCCCATTTTTATGTTTATATGTTTCTATATTGTTGTCTAGTATAAGAGACCACATAAGTTTTCATTTTATAGAAGTTTAAACTGAAGTGGAAGTTGCACTGGTAAGATTGGAACGCTCTGAAAGTTTTGTAACTTGAATTTCAAGTGCTGCATATGTTGTTTGGCCATGCAATAAAATAGTTTTATTTTGGAGATGCACCAGGAGGGGGAATTCAAGACTAATTCGTACTGTGTATCTCTTGAGTTAAGGATATTTGTTCAATGAGAAAATGTTAAAAACCCGTAAGTGCAAAGAGCAGAAGAATGGAAGAAACATCCAAGGCCTGAAGGCAGAAAGCAATAATCTCTTCCTTCTCTCTGCAAACAATTCAAAATGACTTTGAGAAAAAAATAACTTATCACCTTATGGTCTGTACTTTTGGCCTTAAAGCTGTTGTTTTTGTGTGTATATTCTTTTCTCAACCATAATTTCTGTGTTATACCTTTTTTTGTCTTAGTCATGATTACATATGTGTGTGTTTTGGGTCTTGTCGTGGTTTGTGTATAGTTTAAGTTGCATAATTCTCTTCCGATTCACTGTTCTTGTTAAAAGTAAAGTTAATGTGTTTTAATAAATAGAGTTATTTTTTTTAACTGATGAAACCTGGTGTGAGTTACTTTTGTCCTGAGCTACAATCAGTTAGGCAAATTAGCCTCTTTGGGATTTTATACATTGACATCTTTTGTAATGGCTTGTGGACAATGGAGCGCAATTATCAGGGGACTCTTCCCATTGAGTCATGACATTAGTTTAAGTGATTTTTGCTTGTCTGTCAAAGTCGGTCTGTCTGCTGAGTGAATGACTTCCAATGCAAGTCACCCTGTTCTCTGATTTTGAATCTCGGACAATTCAGACTCTGTACAACATCATCAACTTTATTCAAAGACACTGTATCTTTAGACACCACATCAGTGTTGCTTTTCTTCTGGTGTGTCTCCACAACTGTCGGCCATCAGTTCATCCGTAATCATTTCCACTCCTGGTAGACAACCAATCGTCTCAAGTTGTCCAAAGCAGTAAAAAATTGACAAACAGCACATACAAAAAAACCATACCTTCCAAATGCCACTCAGAATACAATCAGAGTATTGCTACTTTCATCCAACTTCATCAGTATCAAGCCTTCACAGGGAAACTAGTAACGATTATATTTTGGTAAAATGTCTTTAATGGTTAGCATGCGGTAATCATAGATCTATGAATTTTCGTTGAGATCCTTTGGATGTATGTGTAGAATCAGCTTTCCAGGTTTTTGTTTTCACTGTTATCATGCTGTTGCAACAAATTATTTCATTGCCCACTTTCTTGCTTACTCCTATTAGCTCAGCTTTCTAGCTTGTCATTCTGATTAAACTAGTGGGCAGCTGGAACTCCCCTTGGAAACGGCTGAGTTGGCCTCACACTCTCATTGACTTCAAGATGATGCTCATTAGGAGGAAATCCAAGACATGTGATAACATCCTCACAATTTGTCAGTTAGCTAAGTTTCAGACAGATCCAAGAACAAAAGCAAAATTTCATGATCTGTGAAGCTTGGGGAAATGTTCTGTACTTTTAAAAATATCAAAGTTATATATATTACAAAAGTCAATTCACAAACAATATTTTCTACCACAGTTTCCAAAACAATTGGCGTAGAAAACCCTAATTAGCACAAAGTATTGTTGCATCTACCACAGCATCACCATCAGCACTCTTTCTGACCACTCAGTGTGGCATCACTGTGGTCAAAACATTTTTCTTGTTGTAGCACTAAAGTTTCTGGTTACTTATATTTGACCAATATTACACTTTCATGGGTTGTGCACATCACTGGCAAGGCCAACATTTGTTGCCCATTGTTAATCATCCTTTAGCTGAGTGGCATATATTGTAGTGCTGCATATATTAATGACAGGAGAGCTAGGTATTGCATAAGTGTGACACCGTACAATGTGATATTCTTGTATAAATAAAAGTTCTATCTTGAATTGCTACTGCTGTATTTTGTCATCATTAAGAAAGTCATTAAGTCAATCGACATGAAGCTAGTCTGTAACACTTTCAGCAGTAGAGATGTAATGAGTAAATCTTCTGATACTTGTTCACAGTATGCATCCAGTCTCAGTGTTACCAAAGTTAGCATCATCTAGAAAATGGAGCAGTTTATAGGCCATTCCAGAGGACAGTTAAGAGTCAATCACATTGCTAGGGTCTAGTTTTATATATAGGCCAGATCAGGTAGGAAGGGCAGATTTTCTTCAAAGTAGGACATCAGTGAACTAGATTAGATTTAAATGACAATCAATAATATTTGTTATGGTTACTATCACAATGACTAAATTTGTCTTCCAGATGTATTAATTGAATTTCAATTTTTCTATCATGGTAGGATTTGAACAAATTTTTTTTTAGAATATTAACCTGGGGCTCTGGATTACCACTTCAGCACCATCTCCCAATGCCACTACCTCCACCCAGAACTGTCGATGCGTATCTTCAAAACAAAAGTTTTGCTATAATTTGAAACCAGGTACAGAATTCAAATTTAAATTAAGTTAACCTGGCTTGGCACTTCCTTGAGAGCTTTTACATAAATACAGCAGACAAACAAAGTTTAGTCTGCTTAATGAATAGCAAATGTGAAGAGACAAATATAAACACCTGATACTAAAATCTGGAAACAGTTTGATTTCTGCTCAACTTCCTGCTTGTACAGGTTTCAATTAAAAAGAGAATGTGATAATCACATGGAGAATGTGTTGCATGTCATCATGAGAATTGAAAAGATAAACACCTTGTGTTAAATGTACTATCCAAGTGAATTGTTAATGTCATGAAAGATACATAATCTATGCTGAATAATCACATTTGCATTTATCCTGTGGGTAAGGTGTTGTTTTGTGAAGTTTTGAATAAACAGGGCAATTTCAAACCTACAGTGCCACTAGCAGTCAGGAGAAATAACATTGCAATTAACCATTAATTAGTTCTTCATTCTTATATGCTGCACGAGGCTCAGGTAGGTAATTAGCCAAAATAAAAACAGAGTGCTGGAAAAACTCACCAAGTCTGGCAGCATCTGTGACAAGAGAAACTGAGTTGACTTTTCTTGAATTCATTCATGGGATGTAGGCATCTCTGCCTCGGCCAGGGATTATTGCCCATCCCTAATTCTCCAGAAGGTTGTTCAGAGTCAACCACAAATGCTGTGGGTCTGGAGCCACACGTAGGCCAGACCAAGTAAGGATGGCAGATTTCCTTCTCCAAAGGACATTAGTGAACCAGATAGGTTTTTCCCAACACTCAACAATGGTTTAATGGTCATCATTAGGCTCTTAATTCTAGATTCTTTAGTGAATTCAAATGCCATCATCTGCCATCATAGGATTTGGACCCAGGTCCTAGAACAGTAGCTAAGTTTCTGGATTAATATTCAACTGATAATATCACTAGGCCATTATTGCCCAAAGACAGCCTCAAGTCCAGCATTATACTACTTTGGTTTCTATTTCAGATTTCCAGCATCTGCAGTATTTTGCTCTGATTTGAGGGAACTAACTGAAGTGTGCCATGGAAATCTTCAGCACTGTGCAAAATTAGAATTGTATATTAACTTGGGGAACAATTTTGATGATACTGCGCACATCTCAAACCCGTGTTCAAACATTGGGTGTCTGCCTGGTAAGTAAAAAATGGCTGCTATACAGCCCAGTGTAACCTGCATAGTGGTTCCACTGCCACAGCACAGTTGCTGAAACTGTTTCCTTCTAATGCTGCAACTTTGTCTTTTATTAATGTGATTTCTTATTCAAATTTCCCATTTTTGTCTCTTAGGTTAACATCCTGCAAACTGGAATATATAGCTCCCAATCAGACCCATGTGTAACTAGGTTATTGTAATGGCTGCTACACTATACCTGCAAGGGACTGAAAAGCCAGGGTCTCCAGGATGGGAGGAGGGAAGGGTAACACAGAGTTCTGAATATTACAGAACAAACTCTGATATGCTGTGTTAGATTGTAAAGTTGGTTGCCACCCGACTCCAACCTCGAACATCCGCCAACCTGACCAGTGAAGCTTGCCAGGTGTGCCCCTCTCCCTCCATGGGTAAATCTCAACAACTGTGGGAAGAGGCACTTCAGTGGCCATCAAAGGCATGGACAGGCTTCCCAGTACGTCCTCACTGGTAGTAAACCTCTGGCAAGGTGCAGAGATGGATGGGTATTGCCTGGAAAATTCTGCCTAACTTTATGGCAACCCCCAAAGTTCTGCTTGTTAACCAGCTCCTTGCAGGGATTAAAATTGTTAGCCAGAGGCTGCAGAGAGGTAGATAGAGAGAGAAAGGTATAAGC
This sequence comes from Ginglymostoma cirratum, assembly GCA_024137785.1. Taxonomy (NCBI): domain Eukaryota; kingdom Metazoa; phylum Chordata; class Chondrichthyes; order Orectolobiformes; family Ginglymostomatidae; genus Ginglymostoma; species Ginglymostoma cirratum. The sequence continues at coordinate 36,282,973 of JAHRHZ010000009.1, read as the reverse complement.
TGCTGACATCGCTGCCTGGGGAGATGTTCGCTAGAGGCTGAAAAATGATAAAGAGACGCAGAGGGATACCAGCCACCGACATCATGAACAGGAATTCCTGAATGTAAAGGTGCTGACATGAAGAAAGAAGCAGCTTGTGAACTAAAAATGACCTGCACCCAGGTACTAGTTTGAGCTGATTTAAACTGTTTTGAAATAACTAAGTTCGGCAAAAACTATGAAAGGTAAGGCAATGCAAAAGCTTGATATGGATGAGAAATAATGAGGTAATGCTATGTAAGTCTCTGGGCCAGGGCCAATAAGGTACAGACATGTGATAAGTGAATTAGCCTGAGCTAACAGAAAGAAGACAGAACAACTTGAGAGAGATAAGAGAAAGAATAAAAAGAAGACTCTTGGCTAAGGCAGCTAGCAAAAGCTCTGGTGACCAACCATTGAAAAAGCAGGCCCTACGTCAAGGATGTGGTGATGACATCGAGTGCAGCGTACAGAGAATTGGCAGAGTACAGGAACTTGGGGTTAATCCATAGCCACGAGTGTACAATGACGAATCAGGAGGAAATGGACTGCCCTGATTGGACGGAGCTCTTCCAGAAATGCATAATAGGGAAATGGCCACAACATGGGGAATATGCAGGTCACACTGGGGACAAGGGAAAGTCCGCTAGGAACCTTTGGCAGGTTGCCCAAATGAAGTTGTCCGACAAGAAGTTTAAAACAATACAGAAGGTGGTAGCGATCAGCTGTTTAATGAAGGAATGGATGGAATGTGAACAGCTAGCCAAGCTAGAGAAGGTAAAGAAAGGAAGACTAGAGGAAGAGAATAAGGGTCTTCGTGAATGCCATTTAGAGAAGGTAGAGAGGGACAGATTAGAAGAAGGGAATAAGAGACTTTTGTGAGGAGGTAGCCTGCCTTAGTGAAAAGGTAACCAATCTGCAGGGACAGAGGACTGCGGACTTGGCACATGTGAATCGGTATCAGATGAAGTGTGAGAAGCTGGTTTGGGAAAGGAATAAGTGAGAGGGAGATGTCCAAACAGCTAAAGCTGAGGTGAAAGGATGGAAGCAAAAATGTAATGATTTAAATGCTGCGATGAACTTGATTCACAGAGTAGCTCAGCAGAAGAGGAATAGTGCTGCAGATCACACAAAATGTCAGAGACAGATAGAGATATGGCAAGGTCAGCTAGCTGTGTAAAGATGCATAATGTGTGCCTTTGCATCTGAAAGAAGTGAGGAAGGCAGTGAAGGGGACATATATTGGAATGATTTAGCAAACAAAGTGGCTGGGTATAACCATGATGAGAGGGAGCCTCCACTGAAGGACCCACCATCAGTTTATGACCCAGGGTCGGAGACCCTATCAGCTCCAATCTTAGTGGTCCCTCTTGTAACCACTAGAGGAGGATTATAGGCAGGTGGTCAGATGGTAGCGGGTGAAAGGGTAGTATATTTCACCCCATTGGGGCTACAGCAGTTGAGGGGCACTGCAGAAGATACTTGGACATGTGCACCTGGAGCCGATCCTCAGGTGCTGTTCTGAGCAGTCAGTCACCAGAGGGAAATACATGATTCAGATGATGCTGAGGAAAGAAAATTAATAATAATGTGCCTGTACCCACATATACACTCTGCCTTACCAGAAGAGCAGAAATTTGGAAGAGGCACAACTGAGATTTTAAAAGACCAGGTGTTAAATGTCATGGGTACTAACAGAGGGGATGCAGTGGAGGCGCTAACAAAGTGCTACCAAAGAAAAGGTGACTTTAAGAGAATTGATGCTTCTCTCCATACAAGCCGATAACCGGAGCTGGAGATCTCTGGGTTCCTAACAACAAAATCCAGCCCACCACATGACGATTCCATTTCCATTCCCCGACCTTATTTGAATCTTACCCACTTTACTATTCACTTTTGAGAAGTATACACTTTCCATCCTATTGTTTAAGTGTTTTTAATTGCATTATTAGAGCCTCCCTTGGCATCACAGAATGGTCTAAGGTTCCTGAACCTGAAACCTTTCCCAGTTACACCATCCTTGCAGGCATATGTTCACCTGCCAGGTCTTTCATTTCATTTTCTAATTCTTTGCATTGGCAGTAATTCAAGATTACTGTATAGAAGATGCTGTTTCTTACTAATCTACAGTTCAATTCCATTATATTCCTTTGGATAACTTGGGATTCACACCTGTCTTTGTCATTGATTCCCATGTGAACCACAATGTCTGGCTATTAGAAATCCTATTCCACAATCTTTAGCTTTCACTCCACGATGTCCTGCATGAATAGTCTCTGCAATTTCGAGGAATGATCTCATGGAAACATTCAAAATTTTGATGGGAACTGACAGAAACCTAGAGGCTGTTTCTTGGTTAGGAATCTAGAGCATTGGGAATAGTCTCAGGCTAACAGCTTGATCACTTATGACTGAAATAATGAGACATTTCTTCACTAACAATTTGTGAATTTTTGAAATTCTCCATTCTGAAGGGTTATGAATGTGTAGGTTTTGTTTTACAACTATGTGTGTGAGTTTAAGACAATTTTTGTTATGTTATGCTGCTGACTGTGGAAAATTCTTTTCATTTTGCATGTGTACATATACAATGTTGTGTACATCAGCATAGGGATTGTTTGCAGGTGGAGAGGTTGCAAAAGATGGGAGAAGACAACACTTTGAAAAGGTTGTTAAGCACAATGGGAAAATGGACAAACAGAAACTTCTCAAGAAGAATTGTCGAAGAGGTAAACTGATCATTGAACAGTCCCGCAGAGTGTGATATGGAAGGTCATAAAAAAAGGTCCTGTGACTGGAGATGGTGAAGGTGATGAACCTTAAATGATTGAAGCAAGCAACTTTGAGGTGGCAAAAAGAAACAAGTCAACAGAGTTTTGACCTTTGATTGCTGAAGCCTGGAAACATGGTTTTGTCTCCTATTCAGTGCAGAAACAAAATGTAGTGAGGGACCACTGTGGAGGAGTGGCATAGTGTTAACTGTGTGATCTAAAATAATGACACCTTGAAGGCAGGTACAATCTGACCTGTTAAATCATGAACTGCTGAGCAAGGTGAGGCTGAATAGTCTACACCTGCTCCTAATTCATGTATTTCTATACATAATGCATCTCCAAACAAAGTGTATGAAAGAGTGTGCCTGAAGATAACAGGCATGGTGGTTGGAGAAAATGAAGACTTATGCAGCCACCAAGGAAAGAACCATCAGTGGACTAACCACCTTAGGCAACTTCTGTCACTGACTGGATGGACATTTTCCCACTGACTATTTTTTTGTCTCTATGAATTTTCAATAAATTTACTGTATGGAGCAGAAAAAAAAATACTTAGATGTTCCACCACTTCCATCATCATTTTGAATAAAGGTTCGATCAAAAGGGTCATATGACCGCCAGTATAAAGCTTACAGATAATTCCACAGTTTGATATAACGAAGGCTAAGATAGACAAAGTTTTTGTCTCTTTTCTTTGTTTTTCTTTCTCTCTTTCTATATCCAAAGTGCTTTCAGGCAGAACAGAATGTTTTTCTCCTTACTACCAAATCACCTGTGAAAATGTTCATGTGTTATCCGCCACCATTAAATCCCCTGCGTTTCTAATTATTAATTAATTTACATGCAGAACCCATGAAAGGGAGTGTAATGAGTTTTTGTCTGTTAGACAATTCAATAAATGGAGAATAGACATGAAATGGAGTTGAGGTCCAAGATAAGTCATAATTGTTGTAAATAACAATGCAGGCTCAATGGGCTTTATGGGTTAATCCATTTCCTATTGTCTGTGGTCTGTGTTGCTATACATTGTCCTGCCAGGCATTTATCTCCAAAAGTTAGAGGGACTCTTGTGGTGCAATGTAGGTGTCCCTACCTCTGAACAAAGATGCCTGTGTTAAAGTCCCACATGCTCCAGACCAATAATATCTCTGAGTAAATTAATTACAAAATATCTATCCTCAAAAGTTGTCATTATTGTTGTAATAGTGCTGTTAGTGTAGATTCATTTGTCTTGTCAGCTTCATTAATTTACCCTCCTCCCTTTCATATTGTCAACTAGTTTATTCTCCACAAACATGTTTCCTCTGCTGATCACCTCTAGAGTGCTTTATTTCTCCAGTCATGATGGTCTCTCACTTATTGCAGGTGATATCACAATGAAATTGGATGAATTATTCCATTATCCTGGCAAGAATTTCTCCCCTGTATAACATTTGCAAGACGAAGAAAAACAGATTGTCATGAAATTTACTTTATTGCCATTTTTGTGATTTCACTGTGTGAAAATTCATCACTGCATTTCTCTGGTTTACAGTAATGAATATATATTGAAATATGTAATTTACTGTCCTGAAGATGTGAAGTATACCACATAAATTAATGTCTTTTGTTTTCTCATGTGACATTACTTCCAAATGCTTTTCCTCCAAAATGGTCAAATCCAGAGAATGCCTGGATCTATCCTTATCCTCCACCTCTCCCGTACTATATCTCAGTGAATCGAGTCATCATCTCAGTGTGGTGACAAAGCTCAGGTCTCCCTTGCTGCCACATACACTGGCCCAATGTTGTTATTACAAATTTGAAGCCAAAATTTGCATCTGGTATCAAAATGATTGTTGGCAATGCTAATGTTTTGCTCTTTGCATTCTGTCAGCAATTCAAAGCCTCTTATATTGTATATTTATTAGCCTCCCAGCTATCAGGCTACAAAATGTCTTTATTTTTTGAGACTTACCCAGAGCTCAGCTGTTATTACCAATTTCCACTCCATTACCAAATCTGTTTACTGCCACCTTTTATAATATTATGTAGCATAAATTAAAAATTGGCTAACAGACAGAAAACAGAAATAATAAATGGGTCCTTCACGCATTGGCAGACTGTGATGAGTGGGGTACTCCAAGGATTAGTACTTGGGCCCCAGCTGTTCATAATATATATCAATAACTTGGATGCATGGACCAAATATAATATTTCCAAATTTGCAGCAGATATTGAGCTACTCAGAAATGTGTTTTGTGAAGAAGTTACAAAGTATTTTCAGGAGAATTTGGGTGGCCTCAGCGATTGGGCAAGAGCATGACAGATGGAATATAATGTATAAAAATGTGAGTTTTCTGCTTTGGTACGATGAACAGATGTACAGAATGTTTCTTAAATGGCAAGAGATTGGAAAATATAGGTGTGCAAGGGGACTTGTGTGTGTTTATCAATAAGTCACTGAAGGCTAACATGCAGGTCAGTAAACTATTCGGAAGGCTGATGGATTGTTAAACTTTATCACAAAAAGGTTTGAGTTCAGGAATCTTGTTTCCATTGTATAAGACCTTGGCTAAACCACACTTGCAGGCCTGAGTGCAGTTTTGGTCTCCTTATCTCAGGAAAGATAATGTTGCCATATAGGGAGTACAGCAGAAGTTTGCCGACTTGTTCGTGGTGGGACTGTGCTTTGAAGAGTGGGCAAACTGGGCCTGAGTTCTCTCAAGTTTACAAACATGAGAGATGATCTCATTGAAACCTACAAAATATTTAAAGAGGTAGACAGGGTAGGTGTGGGTGGGAGGATTCCCCTCATCTCAAACCAGTGGCACAATTTAAGAAAAGGGAGGCGGTAAGGTGAAACAAGATGACTTATTTTTTACTCAAAGGCTGGTGAACCTTTGGAATTTTCTATCCCAAAATGTTGTGAAAGCTCAGTCTTCAAGTATATTTAAAGCAAAGGTTGAATTTTTGGGGGGATTAACAATGGTGCAAAGGGTTGTGAGGATAATATTGATAAAAGACATTAAGGTGTTGAGCAGCCATGATTGTATTAAAAGGGGGAACAATGGGATGAATGAATGGCTTGCTCCAGCTCCTATGTTCCCTGTCTCTTTTGTTCTTATTTTGTACATAGAAGATAGAACTGTACAGCTCAGGAACGGGCTCTTTGGCCCACAATGGTGCCAAATTAAACTAATCCCTTCTGCCTGCCCTTGGTCCATACCCCTCCATTCCTCGCTTATTCATATGCTTACTTAAATGCCCTTATTGTATCTGCCTCAGAATCCACCACCACCCCTGGCAGTGCATTCCAAACTCCTACCACTCTATGTGTAAACAAACTTGCTCCTCACTGCTCCTTTGAACTTGCCATCCTCATCTCAAATGCATGCCTCCTAGTATCAGATGTTTGAACTCTGGGAAAAAGATTCTGGCCATCAACCTATCTACGCATCTTCTCATTTTATAGACTACCAAGTCTCCTCTCAGCCTCTGCCACTCCAGAGAAAACAACCTGAGTTTTTCTAGCCTCTCCTTGTAGCTCATACCTTCTAATCCAGGCTGCATCCTGCTAAACCTCTTCTGCACTCTCTCCAAAACCTCCAATTCCTTCCTGTAATGTGGCGACCAGAACGGAAACCAAACTTTAACCAAATTCTTATAAAGCTATAACATGACTTCTACTCAATCTTCCAACCAATATTGGCAAGCATGCCATATGTCTTCTTTACCACCCTGTTTACTTGAGAGGCCACTTTCAGGAAGCAGTGGACTTGAACCCCAAGATCCCTTCATACTTCAATACTGTCCAGGGTCCTGTCATTAACTGTATACTTTTCCTCAACATTTGTTCCCCAAAATGTACCACCTCAAACTTACCCGGATTGTACTCTATCTGCCATTCTTCCGCCCATATCTGCAACTGATTTATATCCTACTGTATCCTTTGACAAACTTCTATACTATCTGCAACTCCACTGATCTCTGTATTGTCTGCAAACTTACTAACCCACCCATACACATTTTCACCCAAGTCATTTATATATTTCACAAACAGCAGAGGTCCCAGTGTGGATCCCTGTGGAACACCACTACTCACAGACCTCCAGCCAGAAAAAAACACCCTGTCACCTATTACCCTCTGCTTTCTACGAGAAAATCAATTCTGAATCCATGCAGCAAAGTCACCGTAGATCCCAAGCATGTCAATCTTCTGGATGAGCCTACCATGAGAGACTGTGATGAAAGCCTTACTAAAATCCACGTAGACAACATCCACTGCTCTACCCTCATTGACCATCTTGTCACTTCCTCGAAAAATTCAATCAAGTTAGTAAGACATGACCTTCCCCGTACAAAGCCGTGCTGACTGCCCCTAATTAAGTCATGCTTTTCCAAACACGCATAAATCTTATCGCTAAGAATTCTCTCCAATAGCTTCCCAACTACCGATGTCAGACTTACCAGTCTATAGTTTCCTGGATTATCCCTGTTACCCTTCTTGAATAGAGGAACAATATTATCTACTCACCAGTCCTCTGGGACCTTTCCAGTGAATAACGAGGATACAAAGATTTTGGTCAAGGCCCCTGCAATCTCCTCTTTTGTCTCTCTCAATGACCAGGGGTAGATACTACTGGGCCCTGGGGACTTATCCACACTAACGCTCTTCAAGAGACCCAACGCCACTTCTTTGTTGATCTCAAAATGCATTGGCATATTAGCATCCTCCACACAAATCTCACTATCCTCCATATCATTCTCCTGGGTGAACACCGACACAAAGTACTCATTTAGGATCTTGCCCACATCCTCTGCATCCAAGCATCAGTTCTTTCCTTTATCCTTGAGTGGTCCTACCTTGTCCCTAGTTATCCTCTTGTTTTTAATGTATGTACAGAATGCCTTGGGATTCTCTTTCATCCTACTTGCCTACTGGCCTCTCTTGCTCTTCTAATTCCCTGCTTCAGTCCTTTCCTGCTTGCTTTATATTCTTCATGGGCCCTGTCTGATTTTAGCTTCCTGAAACTTACATATGCTTCTTTTCACCTTTGACTAAATTCACAACCTCCTTCGTATCCTTGTAATCAAAATCGTAGTTTCTATTTTATAACCAATGATCAAATTTTCTAGCAGCTTAATTAATTTCCCTTCATTACCCACCCCACAAGTATTAACTCACAAAACAAAGCTAATTTTAATTTGCAGCTGCAAGAAGTTCCATAATTTTATGTTCCCCATCACCTCCAAGATCCATAAGCATGTGTTTCAAATTTCCACCTGACATTCAGGTATCTCCAGAGACTCATTTCATCCAATCTCCTTGTGGCTTATGTGGACTGACACTTCTTCCACTCTTTTAACACTGGATGTTTCTTTGCTCCGCTACCTATGCCTCTCATAATTTTATGCATCACAACCATGTCCCCTTTCAATCTCCTCTGCTGCAAGGAAAACAGCTCCAGTCTATCCAGTCTCTCTTCATAACTGAAACTCTCCAGCCCAAGCAACATTCTGCTTCAGTGGTAAGTGTACTGTTATAAGTATATGTGAGATTTCAGCATCAGCCAGCATTGCAGGAAGGGTTTGATCTCCCCTTCTGTGTGCTAACTGCTGCCTACAATTCTAAGGAAGGGTCACCAGATCCGAAATATTAATTCTGTTTTTTCTCTTTCACAGCTGCTGCCAGACCTGCTGAGCTTTTCCAGCAACTCTGTTTTTGTTCCTGTTTTACAGCATCTGCAGTTCTTTTGGTTTTTATCTACAATTCTGAAATGGACAGCAGTCGCTTTGATATTTACAACAAGTCATTGTGACAATGTCAGAGCTTAACAATTACTGGCAGGCAGCCAGTAATTATATACTATGGCCTTTTAGGGAAACAACATGACAAAAGCCGTGGTTTCATCATTCATACCTGCCAGCTGAGTGCAAAAGAACTTTACTGTCCTTGTTTGCAAAATAGCTAACTGGAGTCAAAAGCGACAGGGGGAACAATTTCACCCTTGGTGCCACCTGTGATCTGGTAAGTGTGCTGATAAATGACGACTTGTGAAAATATCAAATGTTAAAAGGTTATCTGGAGCTTGCTAGGAAGGGGTCTGAAGCTGAAAGTAACGTTGGGGAAAACCAGTCGTGACAACCTGCTAACTAGTTTCAAAGCTAATTTAGCCCAAGTCATGAAAGACTTTATTTTCCTTGTAACTTACTGGAAAATGCGTGGAAGGAAGTGTTAAAATGTGTCAGATTTTCAAGTTCTTTTTTGTTTACCTTAACAAGGTCATTCTTTGTCTCCCCGCTTCAGTCCCAGCTGAATACATGGAAAGTACACAGCTGCTACTAAATTACAAAATCATTGGAAAGATCTTCACCGTGAACCATGACCAAAAAGGATGCTGACTCAATGGAGTTACTCACGGATGTAACCTATTAATTGATGTCGGTTGAGTGACTCTTCTGACCCATCTGTCAGATCCTAAGAAAACCAAGAGGAGGGTGTTAAAAGATTAATTTACCTCAACAAATAGGGGTGTTTTGGTGGAATAAAGAAAGGCATTGTAAGTTGAATGAAAGCCCCTTTGCATTCTTTTGATTTTTTTCACTGGAACATATTTCACACAGTTTCCCACTCCATTCGTTACCTTTGTTCTTGTTGGCCTGTATTATCTCCCAGTTCCCTCCATGTCAAACTAAAAATTCTCATTCCTGTGCTGAGACCTACCATACCTCCCCATATATTTTACCTTCAAAACTATGAAAAACTAATCCTTTGCCTCTACCGTACCAAATACCTGATTAGTCTCTTTCTTTCTTAATCGCTTCTTGCACATTCCCCTTCCTTCACCTCACCACAATTCCTGTTCCTCCATTAAGCCCCTCTTTTCAAATCACCTCTTCAAACAAGGTTTCAGTTACCCCCTTAATATCTCCACTTTTGACTCTTTATTTATTATTTTCCACAAGCCCATGAAGCACTTTGAAAAGTATATTTTTACCTTAAAACTGCTTCAAATGTTTTTGCCAAAGCTGACCAGATTAGGAATATTGGATCAGGATTCTGCTCCTTTATGGATAGGGTTGAACTGTAAGCATGGCATTGTTGAGCAATTTTCTGTCTTGTGCCCCATTGACTTCCATAAATGTCTACATTTTATCTTCTCAATGAAAAGAGAACAACTTTTAGAAATATTGAAAATGATAGTCACCTGAAAACCATTTGCACCAGTTTCTTAATTTTCCTCTACATATTCCATTTGTTTTTGCAAATACATATCACATTAGCTTTTGGTGAGAGGTGGAAGCCTGCTGAATTTCTATTCTAACAGATTCCACTGATCACAGAGAGTGAAGGGTGCGTTTAGCCTTCTCTCACACTTTCTGCACAGTATTACCCATAAGTTTCTGCAAAAAGAAAAGGGAACGTTTTCAATCTCATATATGAGATAATTAGAGAATGTGCATCTCATGACCAAATAGTACAACTATTACATGATACATGACATGTGGGGAAGTGCTTTTTTTTTGTGGAAGGTGCAGTCGGGGAAATAGCGACAGACAGAGATGGAGCCAAATATGTTGTTTTGATTGTTGCAGAATGATGGAATCCGGGAAATGGAACATTCAGAATAATATAGCTGCAGATGTGATGGAAGATGAAAGCTATGACAGAATCTTATAGAGGCCTGAACAACGTGGGCTCTGGTGAGAAAAGTGGCAGATTCAGGCAATAAGTGCAACAAGGCTTCTCTTAAATTCAGGAGCAACTCACTGCTTCTTTTAGCTATGTTCTGAGCATCGAGGCATGATTCTTGATAGGCAGCAGAAAATTGCCTATTAAAGGGGATCATTGCTTGTTTTCAAGCTTATTAACTGCATACCTCACCTCATTCATTTGCAGTTTCTCATCTTTCCACTCGCTGTGAACAAAAAAGACGCCGACAATTCTCTCAAGGGAAGTTACAACGTGTCTCTGGTGACTTCAGCTGACTGCTGGCTGCAAAGATGTTGGTCACCACACAACAGCGTCTCAGGCCATGATCCAAGGATACCAGCTACGTGCACCTCTCATCCACAGACACTGGCACCTGATATTTTGTAAACCTCTCTCAGGATCTTCATGGCACTTCTCCCATTCAATTGCAGGCTACTTAGGAATTGCATGGCATGGTACACCAGCAACTATCATTGAAAGGCTGCTGCAGGGACACTTTGTATGCAGGGCCAGGCATACAGCCTATGGATTAGCCCAGGCTGCAACGCAAGGCAGCTCACTTTCTCTCTTTGCATTTGCTCACTTAACATTTCTCAGGCAGCTTGCCTCGCATGGTCAGCAGTCCTCAGTATAGGGGGCTTACATTTTGCTGCATTGCAGAGTACAATCTCACACCTCTATCATGTTCCAGCTGCTTATGTGGCAAATGCTTTGCATGTACAACAAGCAGCCAGCTGGTTGTCAATGTCCGAGGGGAGTAGTTCTCACCAAAGTCTGCAGAGATACCCATCAGTCAGCAGATCCTGGCACGGCAAGTCAAAGGCAGCTTCCAATACCAGTTCAGTGGACTGGTGATGGTCAGACACTCAGTCTTGTGGCACTAGATCAGGACGTTCAAGGAATAGGTCATATTCTGTCCTGTGGTGTTGTATTGGCCAATTCAGAGGTTAGGGCCAAGACAGTCCCATATGTGGATAGACATTAGTCATGGAACTGGGCACTTTTTGGCTGAGGCTTTCTGGTTGGTCACTGAGGGGGTTAGGCCATCGCGTCTGTCCAAAGGTACAAGAGGGAACCAAATCATGGAGCTTGGGGACTGTAGTCTAGATGAGAGGGCAATAACAATTGTGGTGGGATTAAGCTGAATAAAGCAAGATGAACGTCAATCAACCATTAGGAGCAGTGTTGCTTCAGGGTGGGTTGAACAGTTTATGATCTCATGTAACATGGGCACCTTGTATGCCAGGAGCTGGGAGCGGGGGATCAAGGTGGGCAGGCTCATGTAAATGAGTAAGCTGAGCATCTAGGGATGTATGAAGCTGCTGGGTTCACAGATAAAAAAAAACTCTCTGAAAAGGGACCTGGATTTTCACAGCCTGATAGCCATGTAAAGTCGGAGCTGGAAACCACTGGTCAGGATTGTTCACACTTGCTTTCCACTGTTTTGAAATCAAGTCGAAGTAAAATGGTTACAACCCCAACTGAAGTGGGCAGAATAACTTGCTTGACCTGTGAGGGAGGGGGCTACTGGACTCTCAAATGTAAAGACTTCTAAAAGGAAACTTTACACACAGACCCGTGCACTTACAATTGTAGACCTGCAGCCATCCAAATTCCTGGCGAGCCTAATGCTCCCTGTGTGCTGTACACTTCCCTGTTCCAGACATCACTGACCACCTCATTCGCACCAACACTTTTGCAGAGATAAGCCAACGAAAGAAGAAGATAGCTTAACTACAAGCAGCAATGGTGTCAGTAGAATCCATTGCCTTGTTCAATTTGTTTCCAAATACTGCAGAGGACTGTCAACATATACACGGATCCATGGTGCATCATGTGTGGCCATAAAGTTATGTCTCATGCTGAAACGTTCACTGCTGCACAGCGATTCAAACAGATGAAGTGCAAAATCAACAAAACATATTCAAACACGATACTTTATAAAAAAGTGCACTGGATATGACAGACATGCTGAGGCAAATGGGCCCTCCTCAGCTGGAACTCCCTGGGATCGGAGGTGGGCAAGCCTTCTTTGTGGAACCCTAAGTAGAGATGTCTGAGGGGTTTGTGTGTGATTCCTCCTGCTGTGAAGAAGGGGAAACCTGGAATGTGCTTCAGTTCTGAGTTCCCGAGTTGTCATGCCTTTGTTCCCGGGGACTAATGGTTGGGGGATTGCGTGCAAGTGTATGCTCCTTTCTAACAGCCAATGGCACCCCAAACCTGCCACACCCCCTGGTGGCAGCCGCCAACCTATACATGAAGGTATACAGATGATTGCATTGTTGAGGCAGCTAGGTTTCCATCATGTAGCTGCAGGCCTGCAGCTTCTGTTCTATGAAAGCTATTGTGTCCCACATACCCTTCTATCACTTCTATTCCTGCCTGTGCATGGGGATGAAGATCCTGACTGCCAACACCACAGAGTCCTCACTGACCTGGGGCTGAGCAGGTATCTGGGTCTCCAGTAGCCCTCAGAGTGACAAAGACCTGGGCCATTCCTTTGTTGGCCAGCGGGGGAGCTGGCACTAGGAGATGCTCACCAGGTTGTACTCCCAAACTTTCTATGCCTATAGTTCCCATCAAAATATCAGTATATAGTGGTGGAGGATGCAGAAGACAGCTTTGCTGATACTTCCTCCGAATCCTCTGAACCCACTCCTCAGACATTGAGAAGGTGGCTTCTGGCAGATCTTTCTCCATCCTGTGGACGTTAAACTTGTTCTTGTATTGCATCTACAATCTAGAAGCTAACTTCCATACATTTAATGACCCAGAGGATTTATTGAGTGGAAAGTGTCCTGATCCTTAAAAGCTCCATCTCCTCCAGTCAATGATATCAATGCTGGTTTTGAAAAATCTGCATCTGAAAACCTGTGTTCCCACATTCTATCTTTTCTGCTCATTTTATCCTTTAATTGGGATTGTTTTCCTCTCTGCGTGCTGCCAGAGACGATACCCCTGGAGAGGTTCAGGCTGTCTATAGGTGAACCCAAATTCCCATCCTCCTTCCGAATATTTATGTACTCAATAAGTGGCATGGGTGTCACATGAAGATACAACTGATTTATGTTATTAACCTGGCAGAACCACCCTCTGTGGGATTGTGTTTTAGGGTTCATCAAATTTTGAGACATGTGGCTTATAAATTATATTAGATATAACGGTCTCAATTTACCCTTTACTAAATATGCATAAACTCTTAAAAACTCACAATAGACAATGCAACAAGCAAATTTTAGTTATGTCAGTCACAGACTCATTGAAAGTGAGTGACATGGGAGCAAAGTATCAAGTATGAAAATTTTTGTTCCACAACTGATTAACATACAACACAAATTCTGCCGATTGCGTTACACCTTATTCCACATCATATCCATTCAGCATGTGTTATTACTTCTGACAGCACTGATGTTTGTGCTACATAGGAAAATGCCTGATTTGAAACCTGTGAAAAACAATACCTAATGTAAATTAAAAATGTTGCCGATAAAAATATGAATTGCGACAGAAGGCCTTATAATTGGGTAATATGCATAGCTGCACAACCGCAATACTGAATAAATCAGTGAGATCATTCTGATTGTGATCTGCTTATACACATTAATATGCTGAACTGCAGTTGATCCTTAAGTTATTCTTCAGTGTAATTACAAGCACTAGCTGGCTTGTTGAAGTGTCTATGGAGTCTGATTAGGTTAGGACTCCTGAACACATACAGATGTATTTTGGAAACTTCACATTTAAGAACAGGAGGCACTTTTGTCTTGGCTTTAAGAAGTCAAAGGTAAGAGTAAATGTTGGAAAGAAATTGTTTAGAAAAGAGCAAACATTAAGAGAGTGATATTTTCGCCATTAACTTGGAATCCTTCTGTGTCCTTGTTGCTCCTTATCTCTGTAACTTTCTGCAGCCAAACAATTCTTTTACACTTGTGTATTCCCTCAATTCTGACCTTCCCTGCATCTTAATATTTCATCACTCCAACATCAATTGCCATGCCATTTGGTGTATATGTTGTCTTTCCTACAAGACTTTCAGCCTGTCTACTTCTCTCTCCTCCATCAAGTTGTTTCTTAAAAACCTACGGTCATTTAACTGTACCCATGTCCTAACAACTGGGGCTTCTGAGAGTTAGAGTTCATCCTGAATTAACAGACACTTCTGATTTGGAAAAAAATATTGCCATTCCCTCATAACCTCTGGATTAAAATCCTAGAACTCATTCCTTAATAGCACTATGGATGTATCTACACCAAAAGGAGTGCAACATTTCACAAAGACAGCTCATCTCCATTTTGTTGAGGCACCTGGGGATGGACAATAAATTCTGGTCCAGCCGATGATGCCTACATTCCCTGAATGATTTTTGTTTTTACTTCTGCATCTGTTCAATTGTACTTACAAGTAGCAATGTCATCTCTTTGAATTATATGACATACCTCTGGCAGCAGGCAAAGCCTAAGGCCGAGATAGAGGTGATCCAGTGCCAAGATGTTAAAAAACCTTGCCTGCATTCCCATAGACACCAGTCTAGTTCTTCAAATCAGGGTAAAGTCCTCTCACTTCCCTGTGCCTTCAGGCTCATCACCTTTGTCAAACTCACATTTCTTCATATCTGCCTTCACCCATAATTGTCAATCCATCTATCCAACAGGTACTTTAGAAACAGAAATCACAAGCCATATAATAAAGCTTGAAAGGCTTTGAAATACTCATAAAGCTGTCAAACTGAATAAACATTCTTCGGTGATAGTAAGAACTGCTGATGCTGGAGTCAGAGATAACACAGTGTGGAGCTGAAGGAACACAGCAGGCCAGGCAACATCAGAGGAGCATAAAAGCTGGCATTTCAGGTTGGGATCCTTTTTCAGACCAGTTTCTGAAGAAGGATGCTGACCTGAAACATCAGCTTTCCTGCTCCTCTGATCCTGCCTGGCCTACTGTGTTCCTCCAGCTCCAAACATTATTTGGATAAGTATTTGAAATACATTATTTACTTGAGAATCTCATAAATCATGCAAAATATACAAATATGGTTAAATATGCACTCAAAAAATTGTCATCATAATATCACGAATTTGTCAAAAGCATTGACTGACGTATCCTAAAGTGAACAAATAAATTAACACTGTACTGTAGAATCCAATAATTCTTTGGAAGGCAACTAAGCCACTACACTTTCATTCCCTAGGCCAACTGAATAAACCAAGTCTGTGTTACCAAATCATTTAGTGTTGTTGAAGATCACCAAAAATCAGACATCTGTCAAAGTGTTGTAACAGATAAACAAATATTTGACCTGATCTTCAAAAATTAAATCAAAGATCGTGCATGTGCCAAATAAAAAAAGCTGTGGATGCTGGAAATCAGAAACAAAAACAGAAATTGCTGGGAAAACTCAGCAGGTTTGGTAGCATCTATAGAGAGAAATCAGAGTTAATGTTTCGGAGAAGAAATGACCCTTCTCTAGAACTGATTTTAGCGAGGAAAATGTTAGTATATGTGCTGAAAATGGTGTGGGGCTGAGGTGGAAGGAGTAAACAATAGGTGGAAATGGAGCCCAGAAGGAGAGAACAGCAACTGGATAGACAGAAGAACAGATAAAGGTCAGCCTGGAGGAATCATTAGCTACTAATTGGGACCATTAGTGGCTGACATTAGTTTGGTTGTGGTAGCAGCCCATTGGATGAAAAGGCCTAATGTGTGGGAATTGAAGCATGGACATGGGACAAGGTGTGCAGGCCTAAAATTATTGAACTGGATATTGAGTCCTGAAGACTGCAGAGTCCTCAAGTGGAAAATGAGACGTTGTTCTTCAAGTTTGCACTGATCTTCGATGGAGCACTGCAACAAGACTGAGACAGGGATATCGCCCAAGGAACACATCCTGTTTTGAAGCAGCAGGCAACAGGAAGCTCAGAGTCATTTTTTTTCAGACAGAACATAACTGTTCCATAAAGTGATCACCCAGTCTGCATTTCATCTCCTGACTGTAGAGGAGACCCCATTGTGAACAGTGAATACAGTAGACTAGTTTGAGTGAAATGTAGTTAGAATTCGGCTGGAGTATTTTGTACAGTTCTGGGTGCCATATTTGTAGGAAACGTCAGCTTTCCTGCTCCCCTGATGCTGTTTGGTCTGCTGTGTTCATCCAGCTCTACACCTTGTTATCTCTATTCCACACAATGAGTAGTTGGGGTATGGAATGCAGTGCTTGAAAATGTTGTGGATATGTGTTCATTTTAAGCATTCAAATCAGCCATTGGATAATTATTTAGATAGAAGTTATATGCAAGGATATGAGGAAAAAGCAGGGCAATGGGCTCTCGTAGTAGAACCAGTGCAGGCACAATGGGATGAATGGCTTTCATTTGCGCCATAACAAATCTGTGATTTTTACTCCGCTTTCATTGTCTTCCTACCTCTAAGCCATGGTTCACACTTCCACTTTGCAGGGTGGCAACAAAATCATGGTTGCATCCATGAAAGTTGTCAAAGCTCTTAAGTGTCCTTTTCTAGAAGATACTTTGAACTTTTAAGAAACAGTACGCCAGATTCCTGACTTGTTCTTCCTATTCATTTGAATTTGGCCAAAGACTGAAACAGAAGTGGGATGTTCATCTTCAATACTCAGCAGCCAGCTTTTCTAATCCCAACTCTGACTGATTCTGTCGATTGCAAAATCCCAGTCTTGGTGTCAGATTTTGTTTGTTAACGTGACTGTAATGTGCCTTGGGAAGTTTTACTATATGCAAATGCTATCTCAATGATAGTTGCACTTGTTGTAAGCCAACGGTAAAGTTAGTCACGTAAGCAGAAAATATCCAAATTTGGATTTGCTGTTGAATAAACGTCTGCATTATCTGTGGTTTTGACAACAGTAATATTGGGAGAATGCATCTGATTTCTAGTTTCTGCACGCTGCTGAATTACTGATGGGTGAAAGTGGTTTGAGTGTATAATACTAAAGATTTGTTAGCCTTGTTAAGGTTTTATTGCAAGATTAATAGGAGCACAGAGCAACAGCATTTCAAACCTGCAATCATATCTGTGAATTATGTCATAGAGATAGAAATCTGTAGCACAGAAAAAGGGCCTTTGGCCCAACGTGTCCCGACAGGTTGAAAACAGCCACTTAATAATTCTAATTCCTCGTCTGCCCGTTCTGAGGATTTCTGCCTCAACTATCTATACACAGAGTGAGTTCCAGATACTACCACCCTCTGGGTGAAAAGATGTATCCTCACATCTCCTTTAAAACTGGTGCCCCTTGCCTTAAATTTATGCACCCCCATCATTGATCCCTCCAGCAAGGGGAAAAGTTCCTACCAGTCTACCACATATGCGCCCCTCTTAATTTTATTCATCTCAATCATTTCCCTTCTCAATCTCCTCTGCTGCAAGGACAACACATAGAAGCAATCACGCAGTGAAAAGATTGTCTCTGCTCTAGAGAGCGATCCTGCAGCAGTAGTTCAGGAGGGCAAGCACAGTTGCTGTTGCTTGACTAGACTGTTAGGAGCAAGGACTACATAACAGTATAGGAGCTCTGCTAGCTTGTCATACAGATGGATAGCTATGGAAAAAAGTTCTCCCAGATGAAGCATATAAAGATAAAACAATTCTTACATTTTTAAGGGAGACTTGGAGATATTGGAGTGGACCCTTGACAGCGGGTGAAATAATATTTAAAATTTTTTTTGTTCTGTTGGCCACATGTCATGGGAATTTAATCAATCTGCAGTGTGGTTTGGTCAGAGATCTGCCACTCAACCTCCTTTTTAGATATTTTTATATCGACCTGTTCAGGTGTGCTAGAACACGTCTTGAGCAGGTGGGACTTAAACCTGGAACTTCTGACTTAGAGATAAGCACACCACCACTGCACCTCAAAAGCCTGCCATCCCTATTTTTATGCTTCACATTTCTCTTCCCACTTCCTTTTTGTTCCAATGTGTCGAAACGTCTGCTGGGTGACAACTTGTAGGTCTTTTCCTTGGTGTTTGTGGGGGTAGGGGTCTCTCATGCACTCTGCTGCTCACTCCACACTTTGAAGATAAAATGATAAATCCCAACCCACTGATTCTAGTAACAGCAATAGGTCTGGGCTTTTACTTATCAAATGCTTTGAGGGAAATCTTATGCAGGTGAATTCTTAGAAAACCCAGGGGGTTTGGCATCATCAGTGGAGACAAAGCAGAGTTAATGTTTCAGGTCCAGTGACACTTCCTCAGACCCTTCTTTCAGGGTTACTGGACCCGAAATGTTAACTCTGTTTGCTCTCCACAGAAGCTACCATGCTTGCTGAATTTTCCCAGCAAATTTTGTTTTCTTTCTGATTTTCAGCATCTGCAGTTCTTTGGGTGTTTTTTTAAAATTTTGAGAGATATTCCCCATCGATTGTCATGTGAATTATTGTATCTTGTGAAATAATGTACATTTGACATATCTGTGACTGAGAAATGGTTAAGGATCAAATTTGTTACTTTAAACAATGTTGATTAGGAAATAATCTTAAATAAAATGGAATGTTCTAAGTTAACAATTATCAGGCTGCTTTACCAAAGGAATGTTTGCTTGAAGACATTGCAGACAGTAATAGAAGAGGGAGGTCTTTTATAATATTAGTTTATATGAAATGTAGAAAACAATTTTCTCTCTCCCTCTTTAGCTTGTTTTGTAATGGAGTGTAATGTACAGGTATTGTTTAAGCAAAGAAAGGGGAAGCTCTTAATGATCTGTTAATTATATTTTTAAATTACACAGATAAAAAGCAGTGTTTAATTAAATACCAAGAGCACCTAATAAAGAAAAAATAGCTGGGACACTGGGGAAGTAGATAGAAGATAGATGTACATAATGCTGAATTCTTGTAAATAAAGTAACTTCACCATATAGCTAGGGATCCAATTAACACCACGTAGAGATCAAAGAGGATATTGTGCGATATAGCCAGTGGAATAGAACTCAAATTGCAGTAAATGGTTCTGAGTTTTTAAAGCATTCATCCAACTCCCACCTGCAGTACTTCGTAATTATGGTCATTTTATTATGAGAAAGACATTCAGGCACTTGACAAATGTGGCCAAGTGCAATTAAGTTGATAAATTATTTTAGGTATCTGAGAAATGAACAGAGGTTCCTGAAGGGAAGATCTTATGGAAACATTCAAAATCCTAAGTGCTAAAGACAAGATAAATCTTAATAAAGAACAGTGTAATGCAAATGTTGGAATCTGCAACCTGTCCACTTGCATTTATTGGAACTGGCAGTTAATAGTTTGGCTATTTTGTACCTCCTGCAAATTAGAAAAATAAGAAATGTCCATATAGCTAAACTTAGCTAAAGTGAGGAGAGGGAAAGAAATTTAAAAAAAGAAAATATGGTTGACTGTGAACTGCCCTCTGAGCAGTTAGGGATGGGCAATAAATGCTGGCCCAGCCAGCAACACATAAATCTCATGAATAAATAAAAAAAAAAGCAAAAAAAATGTGAAGCAGTGGATCTTGACGAAGTGCATAGAATTCCCTGGTCTCAAAAGATAGAGGGTGGATGTAACCATTCTGCCAGCACTGTAATCAGACAACAGGAGGAAAAGTATCCAAAATGCCAACTTTTTCTCACCAGCTACTGACAGCTCCATGCTCATGTCACCAACAGTATCTGTGGAAAAGGAAATATCTATAGGTACCAAGAACTGCGGATGCTGGAGTCAGATTCAATACAGTGTGGAGCTGGAGGAACACAGCAGGTCAGACAGCATCCGAGGAGTAGTAAAGTCAATGTTTTGGTTCGGTGCATTTCTTCTGCTCTGACCCAATCCGAAATGTCAACTTTCCTACTCCTCTGATGATGCCTGCCCTGCTGTGTTCCTCCAGGAAATACCTATAGTCTGAAGGCTGCAGATTGACTCGGTGAAAGATATGAATACTGGCACCGATTGCACTGTGAATGGTCACTCAGATGGAGGCAATTTAACTCCCTGGCTTACATCTGTTTCTTTTCTTGTGACCTCATACAAAGGAAATTCAGTTTGGATGCACGAAGTGCAGTTTATCCATCAAATTTCTCAAGTGTCCATTTTCCAATTATTCCTGAAGCTTTGCTGGGCTGGTGTGTGAATAATAATAATGAAAAGAAGATTCAGGGTAGGAATAGGCAAGGATTTAAAGTGACGACAGGGGTCTCAAAATCCTATTGCGAAAAACGTAGACTTCTCTAGCTTCACCCACTCACCCTTCATTGGTCTCTTGTTTTAAAGGAAACTGTTATGAATGCTGTATACTAAACTAGGTATAAAGTGACAATTCAATTATAATTTCTGACAAACTAAAATGGTATTATGTCAAATTGCACCCTAACCAGTCCTTGATATATAAGATTGATCTATGAGTTAAGTGGTACTTTGACCAATATTATGCCATGTTTCTGCTGAGCGATGAACTGTCACAGGATCTTTTTGTTTGATTTGATTTATACAGAATGACCTCGCAGTCAAATCAGATATCATTGATAAAACTCTGATTCATTTTCCAGTAATGGTAAATGGTTTGAATAGGCCCAGGCTCATGTTGTTTCAGTACATTTACAACCATCAGAGAAATGTGGTTTTGATTCAATCAATTTAATTTAATTCCAAGGTTACAGGGGCAAAAATAGAGTGTCGTAACCTAATGCACTTTCTACATCTCTCAGTATTAACATTTCGATTGTCAACATCCAACAAAGTGTTCATGGATAAAGAATTAATATGGTGTTTTTTTAAAGAATATATGATTACGTGCATTGCTTGATTTATGAGGCTCTCTGAATTACAATGCTGCTTCATTTTAAGTTTAGTGGTATTCTCACCAATCAACAGCTCAAAATAAATACTTTTGTTCTTGCGTTACGATTGTGATAAATATGGGCCATCAATTTTAATCACCACTTTTCAATTGTTAACCTGTAACCTTACACAAACTAAAATGGTTTTAAGAAGGTAACAAGTGTTGACTTGAAATGATCACCTGACTAGAGATTACAGTATGTGCAGGAATCCCATGTGGAATAAATAAACCAAACCTCTTTAAAATGATTATTTTATCAAAAGTCATAGAAAATAGGCAATTAGAAGCAACAAGAAATTTGTATCTTTTGTTTTAGTTCACACTTAAATGATAATTTCACTTAATGGGAGATAAAGGACTCAACTGCAATTCGTCAGCTTCAAAAGACAATGGAGCTAGATATGGCAATATATAAAGGAAACAAACTTCAGAAGCTGTTTCTGAGCAGCAGAGCAGAGATAAGGAAATATGAATTCATAACATCAACAGTTGAACATCTTTTTCACCTTCGCTGCTTCCTTCTCATCTTCTCAAAAACAGTAAAATATAAAAAAGCTGATTAGAGAAACAATCATTCATCCAGAAGTCAAAGATATCTCCAAACTTTGCCAGCCAAGGGTATGAGTTAGCAATTAAATGTGTAGATTTGCAATTAAAAACTCACAGATTCTAAGGACTTCTAAATCGTGCACCTTTTTTATCCTTCCTGTCTGTACTAGATACATCCTCTCCTTTTCATTTTACCTGAGTTTGCGAGCATGATTGACGTGTTTTTATTGTCTTGGGATTGACAGATAATAAAATTCCCACTCTTTTACTCTTCAAAACTTCATGATTGGCTCCTGAATTTTGACTATTACTGCTTTATTATTGACGTGTAATAGCAGTGTGATAAAAAAGAAACAACAAAGATTCTTATCTGACTGCGAGGCAATTAAAAAGAAGGAAATCAAATTACACCTCCTAAACTGGTTGTTTACACTCAAGATAAGAATCAGATCATCAAATTTGCCTGATAGTTTTAAACTATTTGATTGGTTTGTAGATGTAAAGTCTCTTAAACTAGACACCTTCCAAAACAACTGAAAACCAACATTTTGAAGCCAGTGGTTACCTCACTTATTGACGCACAGGCTATCAAATAAAAAAAAAAGTCACCTCCATCCAAGGAACCAAAAAAAACCTTCCACATCAGACAAATGTTCACTTGCATATCTGCTAATGTAGTCTACTGTATCCTTGCTCCTGATGTGGCCTCCTCTACATCGGTGAGACCAAGCAGAGGCTCAGAGACCGCTTTGTAGAGCACCTACCCTCTGTTAACGACAAACAACAACACCTTCCAGTTGCGAACCATTTCAACTCCCACTCCCACTCCCTGGATGACATGTCCATCCTGGGCCTCCTCCAGTTTCACAATGAAGCCACCCGGAAACTGGAGCAGCAACATCTCATATTCCGCTTTGGGAGCCTACAACCCAGTGGCCTCAGCGTGGACTTTACTCGTTTCAGAATCTCCCCACCCCCTGCTTCATCCCATGACCAACCCTCCCTCTCATCCCCACCTCCTTGACCTGTCTGTCTTCTCTCCCACCTATCCACTTCTCCCACCTCACTGACCAATCCCCACCACTGCCTACCTGCGCTCACCTATCACCATCCCACCTACCTTTCCCAGCTCCACCCTTCCTCTCTCTATTTATTTCAGGGCTCCCTTCCCCCTCACCCATTTCTGAAGAAGGGTCCCAACCCAAAACATCAGCTTTCCTGCTTGTCTGATGCTGCCTGGCCTGCTGTGTTCCTCCAGCTCCCCACTGTGTTATCTCTATTTACAACTAAGGTGAAAGTAGTCTCAGCAGTCTTGTACAGTACTTTGTACACTGCTTGTTTTTACATATGATTGATTTTCTTTTGCATTGAAATCATCATTCAATTTACACCATTAACCTTCAGTAATCTCTTGCATTGTGTCATACCTAATTCGAGTATCATCCACATCGCATCTTATCCTACAGAATTTTCACTTGGTAATTACTGATGTAGATAAATCTTGTGGTGAAGTGGATATCTATCTACGAGCAAAAGACTCTGAGCTTGAGACCCGTTCAGAGGATGGCCAAAGTAGATGTACTCATACAAAGCCAAACAAGTTACAGATCAACCTGTAAATCCTTCTGAAGTGTGCAAATGACAGCTAATAAGAGAAAGTGAGGTTTCTGATCAGCCATTTGATGAAAAGGAAATTGAGCCCTTGTTATCATTATTCAGAGCTCCAAACTGTAACCAGCATATGGAATAACTTGGACTCCTTCAGGGTTGGTTGATTTAATTGTCTGGAAAGCTGATGTGGACTGGATTGTTGGCAACAGCGTGGAATCTGTTCCTGACTGTCTGGCTGGATTCACAATATATTCTTGCACTAGCTGTGGCTGTGGGTCAGACTTTATTTCTGGCAGAGAACTGAACAATAAGAAGAATTACACATGAATCTCCTATCAAGGATTAACTGAACAATTATTCAGCTTTTTGAGTTCAGCAAAGGAGGCTATTTAATTCTGGAATTTATTTATTTCGTAAGTGAACTAAAACATGCTTTTTGAAGTCCACACAGTGAGATATTCATTGAAGAAGCTCATTAATTAATACAATACAAAGTGCATTAACATCCTTTTTACCACTTGAAATAGCAGAAGTGGAGAGCAATGACCTTTGAAAGGAATGAGAGGGAAGTTTATCAAGGAGATACTGGAGGCTTGACTAAGAGTCTTGGCTTTTGTAGTGCATTGTAATATCCCTACATTTGAACCAGGAGGCCCTGGTTCAAGTCCCAGCTGTTGCAGAGGTGTGTAATGATGTTGCTGAGCTAGTTGATTAGAAAATACGCCAAGGCAGACACTGATGGCTAGACACTCCCTTGTCCAGCCCCTTAATATCCTGAGCACCTAATGCAGTTGGAATGGAGAAAGACATGGAAGTAAAGGTGGCCGCTGAATCTGAAGAATTAAGAATATTATTAAGGAGAAGAAGAGAAGCATGAAAAAAAAATGATAAAAGGTCACATTTCTGTAATTTCAATATATGCTTTAAAGATATAATTACAGCATTTGTACTTAAATTTTAATCTTTCCATACATGAAGATGCTGGGTATTAATGCTATGTTATTAGATACAATTATGGAATAATTGATCAAAGCCAAAACATGATATTTTCTTTGAAGATATAGATTTTAGCATGTAATGAACTAGTAATGGTGGCGAAAAGTAGGGGGCTGGAGGGTTGGGGCGAGGTATTATGGTTGTTGTGGTGGAAGACCAGAAATACATTGAATGGCTCTGTCTGGCTTTTTTGATTCAGCCGCTTCATTATTACTATCTTTCTGGGTTCTATATCCAGTCAGTGACAGTGGACTTGATGTGGGCCTGCGAGACATGACATTCCTATTCAAGTACTTCAAGTACAGTTCAAAGATGCAAGTTGTTGGAGTTGACTGTTCGAGATTTCAGTGTGTTACTATGGAGATGAGATGGCCATTAGCTATATTCCCCTTTATGAGTGTCTCATGAATATGAAGGTGGTGGAGCGTAGAGGTAAATAACAGGAGCTTAACCATGAAAAGGGAAGGAAGAAAGCTTGTTGCTCAGACCAAGAAGGTGTCTTATGGAGTTAAGGTTTTAGATTTAATGCACAAAGTGATTAAATAACCAAAGTAGGACAGTAAAGGTGAGCACAGCGCTCATTTTGCATACATCCTGTTTTATCACCCCATCCCTACATTCTGTTTACTCAAACTTGCTCCATTCTGACATTCCTCACACACAGTAGTGATCTCTTCATATGCTTATCTATCAAATGGCCATTTCCAATTACCTTCCCTCTCTCACAATGAAATTTCTCTCCCACTGAGTTTTATTCAGCAAACAGTTTCTATCTGTTGGATGATCACATTCTGTTATATTCACTGAGGAATTTCTTCTTTCTTTGCAGGGTAAGAGAGACAGGAGGGGTTTTCATGGATTTGCAACAAACAGCTCCTGAGAAGAGACCGGTGCAGATATACGATCCCTGAATTTTGGATATTGGGAGATGGGTGATAACAGCCATCTGAAAAACAACACTTGTTTTTCACTGAGATAACAAGGTGTAGAGCTGGATGAACACAGCAGGCCAAGCAGCATCAGAGGAGCAGGAAAGCTGACGTTTCGGGCCTAGACCCTTCTTCAGAAAATGTTA
>JAHRHZ010000009.1:36206834-36257027 GCA_024137785.1 Ginglymostoma cirratum | reverse complement strand
ACACCTTGTTATCTCAGATTCTCCAGCATCTGCAGTTCCTACTATCTCTGAAACTTGTTTCTCACTGTCAAATTACCAACATTGGACATGGTCTTATAAACGCTGCATTTATACAGCTGGTCCAATTCAGTTTCCAGTCAATGGTAACCCATGGAATATTGGAAGTAGGATATTCACTAAGGGTAAAACCATTGAATATAAAGGGACACTTATAGACTTGGGCTGCAGGGGAGTCATGAATGATGCTGGACATTTTGCAATCATTCGCAAACATCCCCATGAGTGGAAGGATGTTAATTGCTGAAGTATCTGAATATGATTGGGCCTAGGATGCTAGAGTATAACTCCAATGGAACACTTTTACCCTGATTACTCTTGTCCTTGATGTTATGCTCAGTTAAATGCTGCCTTGATATCATGGGTGGAAAAGGGAAGTGTCACAGACCGTTAGATGTCTTCTTCTGTGGAAGGAGTTGCCAATGCTACAGATTGCTCCACACTCCAATTATCTGAGTCTTTGCACAGTCTGAACAAAACCATGTTGATTCAGAAATGCCCACCATCTTAAATGTGTTAACATGTGCCTTAGCTTCAGCCTAACAAAGCCACGTCAATCTGTCCTAATGAAGAAGATTGGTGATGTGTGTCCATAATGGAATTAGAGTTTTAGCTAGCAGTGTTAGATGCCAATGATTTTATATCTGTTTACTTGTAGCTGTAGTCTAATTATTTATAATGAATATTAATTATTGTTGAGTACAGAAACCTGGCCAATGCTTTCTTTCAACCTTTGTCTGAAATTCAGATAAATTGGGGTACCTTTAAAAAAAAGTTACGTTCATTATGATACTGGGAATAGTGAGGTTAGATTTACAGGAAGCTACCCAATGGATTGTAACAGTATTCCAACTGTCTTTTCTATCACTTGTTGGGTGGTGATTTGGCATTCACAATAACACTGTTGAAATTCAGGGCTAGGCTTTCTGACAAGTGTCATGAGCTCCATTTATCGTTTAATATCGATTGTAGTCTACCAATTTACCATTAATCTGTTTCCAGGCATAAAGAGATCAAGCAGCTTGGACTATTGCCGTAGATAGCACACTCAAACATAGCAGAATCTAATACTACTCTGTCCTATTGTCATTTTATCTGACAAGCACTAACACAGCTACATACACCTTGAAGAATGTAAATAAACCTGGTGAAGAAACCTCTTAAATTGACCCATTCAGAATGGATTTGGATAAGGAAATACTTGAAACTTCTGAAGAAAGAGCATCTCTTATCATAGAATGGGTCTGACTTGTGTTAAATACCTGCTAATTCAGAGCATGAATTGCCTGCAGATGACGTTGAGATTACTTTCCACAAAGGATCACCTGTACAGGTTACTTGTGTCAATGCATTATGAACTGAATGGCCTAAAAAGGGAATGATGAAGTCTGATACTGGACCTGTGCAGCCATAGACAAACTGTTTGTTGCCTGTACAGCAAAAGGCGCAGAAGAATCTCCACAAATCTGGGATAGAGCCCTTTAGTGGCAAAGGTTATGGGTACAGTGGGAACATCGGTGATGAATTCAGACACCACTGCTATAAAGACATTAGTCTGTTAATCCCAAACGGTCTTTCTGGATTGGTTTTGAAATGTTTTGAGATTGAATGAAGAGAATGAAGCAGGAATAGATGTCATAGTTGTCCAAATTCTGTCTGCTGGCAAAATGGATAGATTAACCAAGGGAGTGCTCAGCAATAGGATATGCACAAAATGATAATGCCACACTTATTACGCATCCCAGTGTGAGTAACAGAAGTGCCCTGAACAGTGCAGCACCAGCTAGTTACAGGAGCACTGAACACAACTTATTCAGAATCCAGGCTTTGCAAGACACATAACCAGAGGGCAAGCTGAACCAAAGGCTTGACTGTGGTCAACTAGCACCTTTATCTCTTTCCAATATTGATTCACTTGGGATAAGTAGTGAATTTAAAATCATACTTTGAAAACAAGCAACAACCAAATGAAAACACTCAACAGAATATCAATTATGCAGGTTCATCTGTTGTTGCCAATAACTAAAATTTGATGTCTGCTCCAACTCGCAATTGATATGACCAGTTGAAAAGCGTTTCATGCATTACAGTGGCAATATGGTTTAATTTGCTGGCAATAATAAGCTAAATTCGACTAATATGAGTGTTCACTGACACCGAGTAGCATTCAAAACATGGTATGATGAAGAACTGTGTAATGCTCATAACATTAAAGAAGCCCGTAATAACAGAAGTCATTTGGAGATAATATGCTAACAGGAAGGAATTGTGGTGTGTGTTTTCTCGCAAGCTACTTTCTTACAAATTGTTGTGATTTTCTTACTCATTCTAAAATTAATATGTCAATTGCATTTTTAGCAGTAAATTGACTACCTCAAGGATTAACTGTATTGAATAATTTTGAAAGATAGAGTCACAGCGCTTGTTATTTCCTTTTTAGCAACATTTAAAAGAAATTTGCTATGGAAATTACTTTTTAAAATATATCTAACTTCAATTGATTTTCTTTCATATGACTGTATCTATGACTATCTGGTGATTCCATTTTATTTGTTGCACTATTTTGCAACTCGACATGTTGCCTAGAGTGTATTTCACCAGTCATTAGCAATATTCTTTTAGTAAATTACAAATGCTGGTGGAAGCATTTGGCAGAATGCACCAATGCTCACCATTATTTCAGCGCACACTGCCCTAGTATTGTATGAAATCTCATTTGTCATATAATTACAAAAGAAATAATGTAAAAAATTGAGAGGAAGGGTCGCATGAAATATGTGAAATGAAGGTGTAAGATATTACCAGATCATACCATTGTTAAGTGTTGGGATGTGAGATTCCTCCACGGGTAGAGGTAACATACATGCCAAATGTGCTTCAATGTCTCCTAGATTTGTAAGTTGGCAATAAAGGAACATTCGGAAATGTTTGGCCGCATCCTACAATTCCTCCCCCAAATCCCCTGAGGAGTTGTCATTTGCTTTTCGTTTACTTGACAATTTACTCATATTTGCATTGAAGTACATTTGATTTTGATGAATACACATCATATTAAGGATGTCAACAATAATGGTAGTAAGGAACAGGCGACAGTTTCAAAAGGTACAACAAAGTGTGAAATAGGAAACAGTGGAAGAATGTCAAGTGCTTCAGTTCAAATGGTGGCCAAATTGCAGAATCATGTTTCGACAGAGTCATCTTTCAGCATGTTGGATATATTGGATGACAGGGAAGTATCATATAAAGGTACAAAGGAGAAGGACCAGAACCATTTACCAGGCATTTTGCTTAGCATAGATAAGAGAGCTAATTTCACCTCAGCATTGATGCTATATTGGCGTTTGCACGTGAACTTGATTGAGTATTTTCTTCCAAAGCAGGAATAACTTCAATGCAAGATCAACAAAACCTCTGTTCATTCAATTCCTCCATAGTTTTGCCAAGGATATGGCAGCTGATTGGGATTACTCCTGTTAGATATTCTAAAGAATGACTCAGGACGGAAGCCATAGAAGAATTATCATTTCCTGGAAATAAACCAGCGCAAAATTATGAACAATGTCATGGGCCAATATTTAAAAGCACTAATGATGAGGAAAATTCTGGTACTAACATTTCAAAAAATAAACGATATGGGCCTCTCCAAGATACTTAAAAGATATTGTCTACACACATGTGGTCACAACAATATTTTTGCAACATTAATAAATGGATCTGTGGTGCACATCCAGCATGTGAAGCTAGACATTTTTTTATTCATTCACAGGATGGGGGCATTGTTGGCTCAGCCAGTTAGGAGTCATCATTGTTTTGGGTTTCAAATTAGTTCCTTCTCCAAAGGGCATTAACTAAATGGGTATTTTCCCACAAATTTTATGGTCAGCAATTGACTTTTGTTTCCAGATTCTTATTGAATTCAAATTCTACAATATGAAATGAGGTGGTATTTGAACCTAGGTCCCCATATCATTACCTGAGCCAATAATGTAGTGACAACACCACTAGGCCAGCACCTCTGAGGCACAAATAACCACATTTATCAAATGTGAAGGGAATCATGTGTTGTGAAACCGTATCAGACATTTCCTCAAAGTCATCATTAAATGAAGAAGTTTTTGAAGATTTCTCGTCACCCCCTTTTAATTTTAAAGTGTTTCAATTCAAGTTTTTGTTTCATGATGGCCAGATTGTTCTCCCATAAATGGCAGTCCTCAGTCAACTTTATCATCGTAAAACAAAATGTCTTCAACTTTTTAAAAATTCACTTATGAGACCTGGGTGTTACTAGTTCAGCCAGCATTTATTACTCATACCAAGTTGCCCTTGAGAAAGTTGGTAGTCATCTGCCTTCTTGAACCACTGTAGTCCTTGTGCTATTGATAGACCCACATGCTTTTAGGGAGGGAATTCCAGATTTTGACCAACTGAAGGAACTATAGTATCTTTCCAAGTCAGGATGATGAGTAACTTGGAAGGGCACTTGCAAGTGGTGGTGATCTCATACTTCTGTTGCCCTTTTCTTTCTAGGCAGTCATCATCGGTGGTTTGGAAGATGCTGTCTAAGAAGCCTGGATGAATTTTTATCATGTATCCTGTAGATGATGCGCACTGATGCTACTGAGTGTCAATGATTGTATGAGTAAAAGTTTTTGGATGAGGCGCCAATCAAGTGGACTGTTTTGTTGTCGATAGTATCAAATTTCTTGAGTGCTGGTGGAGTTGCACTCATTGAGGCAAATGGTAAATATTCCATTACACTCCTGACTTGTGCTTTATAGATGGTAGGATAAGTCAGGAGGTGAGTTTAATCTCTGTTTTATTCCTTGCCTCTCACCTGCACGTGTAGCCACTGTATTTACATGGTTAGTTCAGTTCAGTTTCTAGTCTATGAATGAAGGGAGCTCTATATTTCTGAGAGGAGATTCCACTCAGGACTTCATTAGAAGTACACAACTATCCTTCCATGCTGACAAATTTTTCATGATATAAAATTGAGATAAGAAGGCAAACCACATCCCCTTTCCAGAAAAGTCAACTGCTGCATTCTGACATTTAAAGGCCCATGCAGCTACTTTAATGTTTCTGTCAAACCATAAGTGCATAAGGTAAGTGCAATGTTAAGGTTCTGAGGGACGTAAAGGTGCCCGATTGATAGGGTCACAGGTAAGTAGGGAATAGGGTGTCAAGTACATAGGGTGCCAGCTGGTTGGTGGGGGGGTGGTAGGTGGGGAGGTGTGGAGTTTGGTAACTGATTAGTTGGGACCAGTGGGGTAGAGTACCAGGTGTATGCAGTAACAAGTGAGAAATGGTTAGGGTGCCAAGTGATTGTAGTGCCAAAGTGCAAAGTGGCAGGTAATTAATGCAGTTTTTAGGCTTGATCAAGGGTCAGGGTCTGTTTAAGAAATTGGGTCTAGCAACGGGTGGACTGGGTTGGGTCAAGCAGGTGAATGTGGAATTGTTGGGTTGGGTCTAATGGTGGGTTGTAGTGGGAGAGGTAGATATTGTTGGGGATGGGGTGGTGTAGTGTGGTCAGACATGTTGAGTCACGTCTGGTTAGAAGGCTGTTACTGTTGGCTTTGGTTTGATGTCGGGGTCAGATCACATCTGGTGGAGAGCAGGAGGATGGCAGATTAGGGTTTAGGGGTAGAAAGGAGTCTGGCCCTGGAGTATCTGGGCCAGAGGGGTGTGCACAAGGTAAGTATGAGGTCAGTTTAATAATTAGTGAGGAATTAGACAACGTATTTAATAGACAAACTTTTCCTGAGTAACTATTTTACTTAATTTCTTTGGAATCATCCAAAGTCTCTGATTTAAATGTATACTTTTGGAGAGTTCCAAGTGTAAAGGAATTTCCCAGGCAATTTCTTTGGAGCTTGCTACGATGAGGATTTCACAGGATCCCCATTCACAGCTCCTATATAGGCTGGAATAACAACTATCTGCACAGAGGGAAATCCTACTTGATTTACCATAAAGTCTTTATTTTAAGCTGAATCATTTCGTTACGGTTATATATATTATAAAAGTTGTATAAAGTGTGAGCTGTTGGTCTTTGAATTTCATGGGCTGATTTAATATCTGGGACTTACATGCTCTGAAATAGTTTACAAAAAATGCACTGATTTAAAATGGCCACAAGTATCACCAGGCCCTCAAAAGTTGACCAGATTTCATGAAGCCAATGAGGATTCCACAAAAGCCAGTTGAAGTAGGAGATAAAGCCAAAGGCAATGGAACTGTTCAGCATCCCTGCCCACAGGAGTTGTGTAAAGGGCCATTTGAATTTACAAGTTTTGCTGTAAAAGAAGGCTTTTTCAATATCACAAATATTTTCAAAGCCATTGTCACTAAGTCCTTCATTAGAAAAAATGCTTTCTAGTCCCTTATATTCATCTGGTAAGTGACCATTACCAGCACAATCCGCCCATCTGAGCCCAGTTTCTTGGCAGTTGTCATGATACTTACATACCATGCCAGTACACCATCTTCCCAGTTATTGAATCAGAACAGCAGGCCTGAATCTGAATGACTTGAGCCAAAAGCTATCTTCTGTATATCTGATTTAGATCATTTGTCTGTTTGATAGAAGTATAACTTGAAAAAGAGGATTAATAAACCCAAAATTGAGCAGACCCCCATTAAAGCGCTCAAACAAACTAGTTGTTGCCTGTAAAGCCCTCCTTCCTGTCATTTGGGGCCTTGTGACAAAATGAGGAGAGCTGTTCCACAGCCTAGACAAGCGGCAGCCTAACAAAGTTATATTTAGAGAATCATATCATACAGAATAAGGTATTTGATGTATCCAGAGGTGGAGGTAACAGCCCTTTATAATAAGGCAGCATTTGACTACGTGTGGCATCAAGGAGCCCCAGCAAAATTGAGATCAATGGGAATCAGGGTGAAAACTCTCCAGTGGTTGGATTCTAGCACAAAGTAAGGCAGTTGTGATGTTCAGAGGACAATCATCATACTTCAAAGAAATCTTTGCAGGAGTTCCTTGGGTTAGTGCCTGGGCTCAATCATCTTCAGCTGCTTCATCAATGATCTTCTCTCCATCCTATGTTTGAAGTTAGAATGTTAACAGCTGATTGCACAATGTTCAACACTATTCATGATTCCTTTCTTTAAAATTCATTATTGACACAAGTGGTTGGGCTAGGATTTATTGCTCATCTCCCACTGCCTTTGAGAAGGTGGTACTGAACTGTCTTCATTAACCACTACAGTCCATGTAGTGTAGAATGTTATTAGGGAGAGAATTCTGGGGCTTTGACCCAGGCTACACTTCTAGGTGATAGAGGTCATAAGTTTGGAAATTGCTTTCTAAGGAGACTTGGTAAGTTGATGCAGTGCATCTTGTAGATGGTATTTGCTGCTGCTAAGCATCAGTAGTGGAGGAAATTACTGCCGGGATGCTAATCAAATTGGTTGTTTTGTTCAGAATGGGGGTGAGCTTCTTGAGCGTAATTGGAATTACACACATTGAAGTAAGCGAAGTGTGTTCCATCACGCTTTTGATCAAAATTCCCTTTGATTTTTGCTGCCACTGCATGGTCCTCTGACGTCGGTGTTCAGCAGCAACCTATGAAGCCAGAAATCATTGTATCTGCTTGCTGATTGACATGCATGTAACATGCATGGACCCTGCAAGTGGCTGCTGCATAGAGGGAACACTGTTTCTGACTTCTGCTTGCAGATGTTGAACACAAAATTCAAAAAGTTGAAGAGCCCATAATAATCCAAAAGTGTTATTTTCTCCTGTAGAGTACTCCTTTTAGTATTAGTTTAATTCCTTAGAAAAGTATCTACTGGCTTCTCTATTCCTGACTTGCAACAATTCTGTTCCTCACTTGCAAATTGTATTGCAAAAAAGATTGCACCCATCTCCAAGTCAATAGCACCAATTGCCATTTCAAAATATTTCATACAATCAGGTAAGGCTATCGCTGCTAACACAAATCTACTCAAGAACTTTACTGCTTCAGTTATTAGAATTGCCATCAGCTTCTCGGAAGGTTACTTGGCAGTGTGCCTACCATGTCAGCATTGCCTATTTTAATAACAAATTTTCAAAAGTACAGCTAATCTGCTGAAGTGAAGCACAAATTTGAGATAGAACCCACCCATATTCAAAAATGTACTGATTTAGTTTGAGAAAGGGGGACATTTATCAGAGCCTTCAATTTTGTTGTTCTTGACAATGCCTACCCTTGCCCTGTGACACATGCTAAGTAGGTTACCCTTGCTTTTGTGAATTTGCTCTTAGCAACAGTGGTTATGAGGCCAGCTAACTTAAGTAGTTTAAACAGGTGCTCCAGTTGCTTTACATATCCTTCCTGTTATGGACCACACCGAACCTCCTCAAAATATATTAAGAAGATAGTCAAGGCCCCGACTTTTTCTTATTTTTAAAAGCAAATGTGAGGTATTGTGTTCCAGATGCAATTCAATTGGTCAAACTACCAGGCTTGAAGCAAAGCATGCATTATTCTTACACTAACGTTAAAGTGCAAACAAAAGAAAGAAGAATGAGAATAACAACTGTTTTGGAAAATTTAACAGAATAAAAGGTTATTTAACTACAAAACAGCAACTGTTCCAAAAAAGTAACATCTCATAAACACGCGCA
Organism: Ginglymostoma cirratum; assembly: GCA_024137785.1. Classification (NCBI taxonomy): domain Eukaryota; kingdom Metazoa; phylum Chordata; class Chondrichthyes; order Orectolobiformes; family Ginglymostomatidae; genus Ginglymostoma; species Ginglymostoma cirratum. The sequence goes on along the minus strand of JAHRHZ010000009.1, from coordinate 36,248,341 downwards.
TAGCAAAGGCAAATTGAGTAAAAACAGATTGTCTCACATGCAATTGTCCAGTCCAGGAGTAAATAACATCAAGAGAAAACCCTGAGAGAGACAGAGAGAAAGAGAGACAGAGAGAGAGAAATTAAGCTTTTGCTGTAGCAGGGAGAAATGTATAGCAGCTTCCAAAACCCAACAGCTCTGCCTCAACCTCTTCTTCATAAAGTAAAAAAAATCAAAATATGCCTCTTAAAGCCATATGTTATTGTATATTGTGACAATGACTAATAAATCACATTGTTTGGTAATGTAGCTACTACTCGTTTTATAAGGTTTTGTAATGTAGCTGGGGCATTTTAAAATCCAAATGGCATCATTTGGCATTGATGTAACCCATTCAGTATGACAAAGGTGGATATGTTTAGCTTTTGATATTAGTGGTACTTAGTGGTCCCTACCAGAACAATCTTATACAAAATAAATGAAACACTACCCATCCAGCCAATGCAAACATTTAACTGAGGACCTGGATAGAAATCTGTTTTTGCTTTTGCATTAGAGATAAAAGGTACTGCAGATGCTGGAGAATCCGAGATAACAAGCATGGGGCTGGATGAACACAGCAGGTCAAGCAGCATCATAGGAGCAGGAAAACTTGACGCTTCGGGCCTAGACCCTTCATCAGAAATGGGGGAGGGGAAGAGGGTTCTGAAATAAATAGGGAGAGAGGGGGAGGCGGATAGAGGATGGATAGAGGAGAGGATAGGTGGAGAGGAGGAGACCTGTCCGTCCTCCCTGGACTGACCTATCTCCTCCCGACCCCCCTACCTACACTCACCTTTACTGGCTCCATCCCCGCCTCTTCGACTTGTCTGCCTCCTCTCCACCTATCCTCTCCTCTATCCATCCTCTATCCGCCTCCCCCTCTCTCCCTATTTATTTCAGAACCCTCTTCCCCTCCCCCATTTCTGATGAAGGGTCTAGGCCCGAAACGTCAAGTTTCGCTTTTGCATCACTTTTTAGAAATGTTTGCTGAATTTAGTTAACCTATACAGATTAAGAACTAAAGAAAATTAGTGAACTCTAACTCGTTTTGCTAGGTCCAATCAAGTTATTTCATAGCATATAATTAATCTCCATTTGCATCTAAACTTGTTTTACAGGGATTAATGCGGATGTTGTTTCATGCCACTGATTCTCCTATTCCATTTTATGTATAAATAATATAATACATCCAGGTGTTTCTCTGTAGATTTACTTGAATTTTCCAAGTAAACTTCACTAGGTCCTCCTGTTGTCCTTCCTCTAAATACGATCTGTATCTAATTGCATGGTGTTTCCTTGTTGGTTAGATTAATTGCAGGATGTTCGCTTTGTGAACTTTTTACCTCTTCTTCCATCTCACTCTTACTGTCTTTGTCATCCTCCACTACTCTTACCATCCTTCATGTTTGCTTTTTCTTACTTCCGTCACTTCTTTAAAGTGTTCACATTACATTGTTGATTCTCCTTCTGCAGTCAGTAGGATCAATCAGGTAAGTCACTTTACTAACCCATCCAGTTATCTTCTGTGCACCATTTAACCTTGCTTCCAGAGATTCATTCTGTGAGACACTAACACCAGCATTTTATTCTGTGCTTGAAATTTTCGAGCTGTGGCATGTTTGTCTTCCATTCCTTCATTTGTATTTGTGAAGTTTTTCAATGTTATTGTGTGACTTTTGCATGGTCCTGTGAATCTGTCAAGAAACATGAACACATTATCCAACAGTGAGGATTTGTCTTTTCCAATTAAAACTTTCCCTTAATCAATTTTATTGGAACTCTTCTCTCATGACAGTAAATCTAAAGTCACCGCAGTCCCACTCTCTCATTAGAAAGTTTAACTTGAAGGTAACCACACTTCAGGCAAAGGGTGAAGCTGACAAAATGGGACCTTCATAATAACCTCAATAGGTACAGAAATTGAACTCACACTGTCACATTGAACTGCAAACTAGACATCCAGCCAACAGAGCTAACTGGTCACTGACTCAGCAAGCCACTTGGAATGGACTAAACATGGAAGAGACATTTGGCATATTTCTGGAAGCAATGATTAAGATATCTAACCCTTTTTCCCTATCCTGTGGGTATTTATAACAATTGTCTTCAATCTTTCTTTTTGAAAGACTGATAGTATCTAAAGTTCCCTGTGTTTGTGAATAATAGATGATAAACTTTAACTGTTCTATACCCTATTGCTGGAAAAATTGCATTATGAAGTTAGAACCTTAGTTAGATTGCATTTCAATTGGTAGTCCACAGCAAATTTTTAAAAAAAATATATAATTTTTCACAACCGCTTGAGCAGTATGTCCTAAAGGGAACAGCTTTTGGAAATTAATTTGTCACTTCCAAAACTGTGAGGATATGCTGGTGTTCCCTTTCATTTTTGGTAATGGTCCCACAAAATTGATGAACTTGAATGCATCATTCTTAAAAAACTCGTTTGGGTATTGTAGATAACACGGCGTGGAGCTGGATGAACACAGCAGGCCAAGCAGCATCAGAGGAACAGGAAGACTGAGGTTTCGTGTTGAGACCCTTCTTCGGAAATGGGGGAGGGGAAGGGGATTCTGAAATAAATAGAGAGAGAGCAGGAGGCGGATAGAAGATGGATAAAGGAGAAGATAGGGTGAGAGGAGACAGACAGGTCAGACAGGTGGGGTTGGAGCCAGTGAAGGTGAATATAGGTGGGGAGTTAGGGAGGAGATAGGTCGGTCCAGTGAGGACGAACAGGTCAAGGAGGTGGGATGAGGCTAGTGGGTAGGAGATGGGAGTGGGGCTTGAGGTGGGGGGTGTGGTTATGGAGGCGGGGACTAGCTGGGCTGGTTTTGGGATGCGGTCGGGGGAGGGGAGATTTTGAAGCTTGTGAAGTCCACAAGTTCCTGCAGGAACAGCATCTCATAGTTCACTTGGGAACCCTGCAGCCCAAGGGCATCAATGTGGACTTCACAAGCTTCAAAATCTCCCGTCCCCCAACTGCATCCCAAAACCAGCCCAGCTAGTCCCCGCCTCTCTAACCTGTCCTTCCTCCCACCTCAAGCCCCACCCCCATCTCCTACCTACTAACCTCATCCCACCTCTTTGACCTGTCCGTCCTCCCTGGACCGACCTATCCCCTCCCTAACTCCCCACCTACGTTCACCTTTACTGGTTCCAACCCCACCTCTTTGACCTGTCTGTCCCCTCTCCAACTATCTTCTCCTTTATCCATCTTCTATCCGCCTCCCCTCTCTCCCTATTTATTTCAGAATCCCCTTCCCCTCCCCCATTTCTGAAGAAGGATCTCGACCTGAAACATCAGCTTTCCTGCTCCTCTGATGCTGCTTGGCCTGCTGTGTTCATCCAGCTCCATACCGTGTTATCTCAGATTCTCCAGCATTGGCAGTTCCTACTATCTTGGGTATTGTAGATGCTGGTTTGATTGCATTTTGAGATTGTCTACTGTTTGACATAAATAGCATGTTTTATAGAAAGGCACTATATCCTTATGAGTTGTTGACCAGATTAAACGCCTGTTTATCGATGCTTGAATTTTTGCATATTCCTACAAGTCTTACAATTGAAATTTCATGTCCCACTCACATATCTGCTTAGGATATTTAGGTGACACCATAGTCTGATGAACAGTCATCAATTCCTCATCTCCAGGTTCATTAGGATGTCTCACTTTCTAACCAGAACTCTTTTTTTTTAATATAATAAATCCGTGGTCTCCTTCAACGCCAAATCAAACACTTCCTTTGAATTATCTCATTCTTTGAATAAAGTCCCAGGTATTCTAATATCCGCCTGTGGTATTACTCTCACCTAAGGTAATTGCCTTTGTTTAGCCATTGGTCAGGTCACCACATATGATGGAAAAATTCCAGGAATTTAGTTTTGCAACTGGTCTGTCTCTCAACCACTTTTGAACTTTGCTTGGTTAGCTATTCACTATATTCCTTGATAAGCTAAAACTTTTACTCCAGTCAAATCATATGTTAAGAATAAGTCAACTCCATTTCTAAATAATTTCTTAGCAACTACCACGACCACTGTTCTGGTTAACAAAGTCATGTTCTGATTTTACTTTATACAATTGAACTGGGACATAATCTCCACTTGGCTTGTTTGCTAACACTTTAGATTTCATTTCACTCTTTGGAGGGAAAACTGTATCCTCCAGAAAATGAGTCTGAATAGCTCCTGTGTCCCATAAAATATTAATAGCTTAGTGGCATCATTGGAAGAAGAAGAAGCTATGTTCATTTGTGATACAAAACCTTCATATCTCTCAACTGAGACAAAACAAAACCTGCAGATTCTGGAATCCAAGTTAAGCAAACAGGAGGCGAGAAGAACACAGCAGGCCAGGCAGAATCTGGAGGAAAGGAGCAATCACCGTTTCGAGTATTCTTTCTGAAGAAGAGTAATATGCGAAACGTTGACTGCTCCTTTCTTCCAGATGCTGCCTGGCTTGTTGTGCTCTTCTAGCCTCTTGTTTGTCTATATCTCTCACCAACTCTTTTCGTGTCATCAGCACTAATCTCAGTTTTTTTTTATCTCCAGTTTCCTAGTTGCAGTTGAGACTGCAATTTCTATAGTATTTTCCTCTTTAAGTCTCTTTTTGGATTCACTCATGTGAACTGCGAATATTCCGTGGGCTGTCCTTGTGAAGTATACCATGCTGGATGGTGTCCCATTTTATTACAATGGAAATGATCAGGTTTTCAATTTTCACCTTCACCCTCAGCGCCTTCCTTTCTGATTTGAGGAGGAAATCTTGGGACATCCTGTTCACACGTTTCTTTAACTGACTATTTGGCTTCCTTTCATCCTCCCGTCCTCCATCCTTCTCAAATGAATGGGGGTGATGGAAAAATGATTTAGTTTAATGGACAAGCATATTCAAAGCATAAGTCAGCCATTATGGTAAAAATATCCAAATTCGTTGACAATACAAAAATAAGAGAGAAGGAATGTTGTGATGAGGGAAAAATCTGCAAGGGTAAGATATAACTAAGTTGACTGGGTGAGCAAAAACTTGGCAGATACAAGTTTATGTAGGAATATGTGAGGTCATGCACTTTGGTAAGAGTAATAATAAAAAGACTTTTTTTAAATCGAAAGAGATTCCAAAAAGGTGTAGCACAGTGGGATCTAAATGTACTTGTGTATGAAACACAAAACTTTAGAATGTAGGTACTGCAGTTAATTAAGAAGACAAATGGAATTTTAGCCTTTAATATAAGGGGTTAGAGTTTAAAGCAGAGAAATCTTGTTAAAAATGTAGAGGGTGTTGGTTGGAAGGGTTCTTGTAGTGCAATGTTAACGTTCCTACCTCTCGACCAGGAGGTGTCTGTTCAAATCCTACCTACTCCAGAGATGTATAGTAACATCTCTGAACAGGTTGTTTAGGGGTAAGATGCACTGGTGAGCCAGCACTGACTGCGTATAGTTTTGGGTCCTTGGTTTTAACAAAGGATACATTGGCATCAGAGGCAGTTTAAAAGAGTTATTCATGAGACGTTCAAAGAGAAGGCAGTGATCTTATTGAAGCGTACAAGATTCTGACGGGACTGAGCTGGATAAATACTGAGAAGATTTTTTCTCGAATGGGAAAATTTTGAACTAGGGACATAGTTAGAGAACAAGGGACCACTCATTTCAAAATTAGTCGCAAAGGAATTTCTTCTCCCAGCCAGTAGTGAATGTCCGGAATTCTCTGCTCTGGAGCCAAGATCACCGAAAGTACTTAAAGAGGTTGTAGATAGATACTAAAAATGTTGTACAATTGGTGACCGTTTAGAGTTGGCATGAAAGAATAGTTGAAGCATGGGGAGATCCCCCATGATCTTCTTGTATTATGGGTAGGCTGGAGGGGCCAAATGGCCTTCTCCTATTTCTATTTCGCGTGTTCTGGTTTCTCATGTATTACTGCTGCCTGTCTCGCATTTGCAATTCTTTGGTCTTCAGCATGGTTTCTTATGAGAAAAGGTGGTGAGTTTTTAATTTCTTTCGAAAGAATGATCTCTCTGAGAACCTCATTTGTGGTATTTACTCCTAATGCCCATATCCACTGGTCAAAATTACTTTGGTTAACCCTTTCAAATTAAACATAGGTTTGTCCAGACTGCACCGTTAAATTTAAAATGCTTTTAGGACGTGGCCCCAAAAAGCCTGTTTTATAGTTTTGTAATCCTTAGAAACCTTTTTGACAGTGAAGCATAAATTCCAGTGCTCGGCCTGTCAGTTTACTTTGCATGGACAATATTCAGCTTGCCTTCAGCCAATTTCTTTGTTCTACTATTTTGACATTCAGTGAACAAAGCAACTCTGCCACATGCTCAGCAATTGTAATTTTACTTACTTTACTTAAATCATTGTTGTTACTTACAGTAACCCACATATCTGGCAGTCTATGTTTAACATGGGCATTGTTGATTCATTTCTCACCTTGTCTCTTTTCTTGAGAACAGACAATTTCTCTTTCAGCCTTTGTTATATAGTTGCATTTTATTCCTAATGTTTGTCTGCATCATTCATCAGACAACTGTGTTATTAATTGTGAATATGCATCCATGATTTTATTGAAAGGGCACAAGCAGTTCCTCAGAACTCCTCATGTTCCTTTGCTTTAACAATGTCAGAAGTGCAAATGAAACCCTACTTATTTGGATAAACCTATTCCCCTATTTGTTTCTGATAAAGCAATGGAGAAATAACAGAAACAATCCTATGAAATTGCCTATTTTATGTCTTCCAAATATAGCATCTCTTCCAACTAACTTCTGGGTCTATGCTCTTTTTAGAATTTAGAATCCCTACAGTGTGGAAACAGGCCCTTCGGCCCAACAAGTGCACACCGACCCTTGGAGCATCCCACCCAGACCCTCCCCCTATAACCCACACACCCCTGAACACTGTGGGCAATTTAGCATGGCCAATCCACCTAGCCTGCACATCTCTGGACTCTTTTTATCCATTAAGTATTACAATTTAGTTGTTGGTATGCTGTTAACTCAAAAAAATCAAATCAATATTAGGCCTTACAAGATATAGACAGTAGCAGAAAATGGATTCTTAACAGTAAATCAAAAGATACAGTTTATTTTAATGGGGAGAAAGAATGCCTATCAATACAAAAGTCTTTTACAGCTTCAATCAGTGACTGGGCTGATAACAGTTTGTAGATTCTACAGGGTTGCTTCATTAATATTAACTTTTTCAGGTGCTGCCTTTGGAAGCATCCTGTATGTGATTGGCCAGCAAAACCTTTACTTTTATCCTTTGAGCTATCAATATCTTATCTCTGACCATGTTTGTGTAATTTTGCAAACAGTCAATTTAATTATCAATTTGTTCAAATTGGAATTTGACTATCTGTGAATACCATCCATTCAAAAGTACAATGTTGCCTTATTTCCTGTAATTTTTGTTGTTTGTTTCTTTATTGACATAGTTGAGGCTAGAATAAAAGTGACCTTTGTATGACATATCAGACTTGTGATGCACTTCCAAAAGCTCAGAAAACAAAGTGAGCACTTTTAAGTGACAAGCTTTTTAAACATAAGCCAACATTGACATAATGACTTAATTATTTTTAACATTTCTTGAATTAAAACTTAATGGGGTACATTACATGGCCAATTATATATTTCTGCCGGGTTGCTAATTGTATAATAAACTTTAATTAATCCATGAGTAACGGAATACAAAATGGCTTCAAATTGGCACAGTATTAGTAAAAAATGACTCATTTTCAAAGCCAGCATATTAATGTAGAAAAGACTGACTTTTATAAGCTAGCAAAATGCACACAGTTTTTAAAAACCCTCAAACAATACTCCTTTACTAAACCTAAAATTAATGTCTAAATCCCAGATTTATTTACATCAGAGAAGAAAAAAATTCATGAATATGAGTTAGGGCATCTCTTCACTACACTTAATTAAACTTGCTTAAAATTTGTTTCTGGTAATGACTCAAATCCAGTCTCCCATTTCTCAATCATTATCACATCTGTTTGAATGATGCTATTTTCCGCAATGAAGATTCCAACTTCCTTCCTTAGCAACACCATAGGAACAGCAAAATATTTCCAAGTCAGGATGATGGTTGGATTAGAGAGGGATCCTGCAGGTGTTTCCATATTCCTGCTGCCCTTGTCCTTCTAAATGGAGCAAGTCATGAGTTTGGAAGATACTGTCTCAGGAGCTTTGCTGAATTTCTGAAAAGCATCTTGCAGATGGTACACGCTGCAGCTGCTGAGTGTTGGTTGACTGAGTGTTGGTTGTGGAGGAAATGAATGTTTTTGGATGTGGTAGCAATCAGGCTGGCTGCTTTGCCCTGGATGATGTCAAGCTTCTTGAGTAATTTTATACTCATCGAAGCAAGAGGGACTATTTTATTACACTCCTGACTTATGCCTTGCAGACAGTGGCAGGCTTTGGGAACTCAGGAGGTGAGTTACTCACTGCAGGATGCCTAGCTGCTGACCTGCTCTAGTGTCCACAAAAAATATACAGCTATCCTAGTTTGGTTTCTATCCAATGGTGATGCCAGAGTGTTGAAGTAGGGTATGCAATGATATTAATGCCACTGAATGTCACAGAGCAAAGGTTAGATTCTCTCTGGTTGGAAATAGAAATTGCCGGGCACTTGTGTGGCATGAATATTACTGGCCACTTGTCAGCATTTAGAAAAGGACTGCTTCAGTATCTGAGGAGTTGCAAATGGTGTTGAACATTGCGTAATCATTTGTGAACATCCCCACTTCCGACCCTATGATGGGGGAGAGATCACTAATAAAACAGCTGATGAAGGTCGGACCTAGGATAGTACCCTGAAGAACTCGTGCAAAGATATCCTGAAGCTGGGTTGAGTGGGCTCCAACAACCATGACCATTTCCTCTGTTGTCAGGTATGAATCCAATCTGTATAGAATTTCATCCTAAGTCCCATTGAATCAAGTTTTGTTAGGGCTCCTTGATGCCACACTTTGTCAAATGTAGCTTTTATGTCAAGGACTGTCATTCTCACCTCTCCTCTGAAATTGAACGCTTCTGCCCATGTTTGAAACGTGGCTGTAATGAAGTCAGTAGCTGAGTGGTTGTGGCAGAACCCAAACTAGGTACCAGTGAGCAAGTACAAAAACAGAAGTTGCGGAAAAGCTCAGCATGTCTGGCAGCATCTGTGAAGAAAAAGATCAGAGTTAACGTTTCGGGTCTGGTGACCCTTCCCAGTGTGCTCTGAGGAAGGGTCAGTGGACCGAAATGTTAACTCTGATTTTTTTTCTTCACAGGTGCTGCCAGACCTGCTGAGCTTTTTCGCAACTTCTGTTTTTGTTCCTGATTTACAGCATTAGCAGTTCTTTCAGTTTTTAACCAGTGAACAGGTTGTTGCTGAGGAATTGCTGCTTCATAGCAGTGTTGATGATACCTTTCATCACTTTACTGGTGATCGAGAGTAAGCAGATGGGATCGTAATTGGTCAGATTGCATATGTCTTGCTTTTTGTGTACAGGATATAACTGGGTGGTTTTATACTTTGTCAGGTGGATGCCAGTGTTGCACCCCTACTGAAACAATTTGGCTAGCAATGTAGCAAAATTCTGGAGTACAAGTCTTATATACTATTGCTAGAATATTGTTATGGCCCATAGCCTTTGCACTATATAGTACCTTCAACCGTTTCTTTATATTACAAAGAGTGAACCAAATTGGCTGAACATTAGCATTTGTGATGCTGGAGACCTTTGGAGGATGCTGAGATGAATCATCTGTTCAGCAATTCTGAATGAAAACTATTCTAAACGCCTTGTATTGCACACTCATGTGCTGGTCTCCCTTGTATTTGATGATGGATCCATTGATGAAGCCTGTTCCTCCATTGATTTGTCTAATTGTCCACCATCATTCACCACTGGATGTGGCAGGACTGAATAACTTAGATTTGATCTATTTGTTGTGGAATTATTTCAATTGTGTACCACTTGCTACTTATGCTGTTTAGTACACAGTGGCCCTGTTATGTAGCTTCACCAGGTTGACGTCTAACTTTTAGATCTGTTTGGTGCTGCTCCTGGAATGCTCTCTTGTACTCTTCATTGACCTAGGGTTGGTCACTGGCTTGATAGTAATGATACAGTTGGAGATATGCTGGGCCATGAGATGGCAGATTGCATTGGGGTAGAATTTTGCTGCCACTGAGGTCTAACAGTGCCTACTGGATAGCCAGTCTTTAGTTAATCCATTTGAAGCTTGTCCCATTTAGTATGGTAATAATGCCACACATTGTGGTATGAGGGAGGGTATTCTTGATTTGAATACAGGACTTTAGACTCCCCAAGCACCATGTGTTTGTACACTTTTACAAATACCATATTGATGTATGCATCTGTGGCAGACAGATTGATGAGGATGAGGTCAAGTATTTTTTCCCTTTTCTTGATCCCACAATATCTGGCACCCACCCAGTCTAGCACCTATGTCCTCGTGGTTCAACCAGTTTAGTCAGTACTGGTCCTGCTGATCCATTCTTGGTTATGGAAATTGAAGTGTCCCACCCAGACTCCATGCTGCACCCTTGCCAGAATCTGTTCTCCCCCCGAGTGGTGTTCAAAGTGGAGGAGTACTGATTCAACAGGCAAGGTATGTTGTAAGTGATAAGCAGCAGGAGGTTTCCTTGCCAATGTTAAACGTGATACCATGAGGCTTCACAGAGTACAGAGACAATGTTGAGAACTCCCAGGGCAACATCTTCTAGACACCTCTGCTGGGTCTGTTCTGCCAGTGGGATAGGAAATACCCAGCCACGGTGATGGAGGTACTGGGACTTAAATATGATTCCATGAGTATGACTATGTCGGGCTGTTACATGGCTAGTCTGTGCGACAGCTCTCCTAATTTTGGTACTATCTCCCAAATACTGCTAAGGAGAACGTAGCAGGGTGAAGCAGACTGAGTTTACCATTGCCATTTCTGAAGTTTTAGCAGATGCCAAGCGGTTCATTCAGTTTTGTTCCATTTTGGAGACATTTTAGTGGCTGATGAAACTGAATGCTTATCCATGTCATTAGAGAGAGTACTTAAGTTTCAAACAATTCGGTGTGGGCCTGGAGTCACATGCAGATCAAGTAATAATGGCAGTTGTTTTTATTTCTTTTCTGAAGGCCAAGTGTGAACCATTTGGGTTTCTAGAGCAATCACAAGTAGGTTCATGCTGACTAGAAAACTTTTAATTCTGGGTTTTCTTGAATTCAATTTCCACCATCTGCCCTAGTGAGATTCAAAACAAATCCCAAAATAGTTCTGAAAACAACAATTGCTGGGGGTCACAGCGAGTTAGACAACATTCATGGAGACAGAACAAGCTGACATTTTGAGTCTAGATGACTCTTCATCAGATCTGAAGTGAAGTGTGGAAGGGAACAGCATTTATGCTAAAGTTGGGGGAAATGGTGTGGCAGTGGTGGGATGTACAGTGCTGGTGGAGAAAAGATGTTGACAGTTCAGATTAAGTGATTGGAATGTGAGAATTCTGTAGCATAAACATTGTTCACCTCCACACTTCACGTCAGCTCTGTTGAAGAGTCAGCTAGACTCAAAACGTCAGCTTGCTCTCTCTACGTGGATGCTGTCTGACCCACTGTGATCCATAGAATTTGTTGTTTTCTGTACAGATTCCAGCATCTGCAGTAATTTACTCTCCAGAATAATACCTGGATATCTGGATTATTAGGCTATTGTCAATATTAGTGTGCCATCACCTCCTCCCAATCAGTAACAATCGCTGTATCTAAAGGTGAAACAATGGGTTCTGTCTCTGATGGCTCGGATTCCCCAGAAGATAGGTGACTTTAAAGTTTTAAAAATTATTGTAAACATTAGCTTCTTTCATCCAATTCAGATTCAGCTTAGATGCTGGGACGGTAGAGTTCTTTTTCTGTTGGTTGCAAAAGCCTACTGGGCATAGAGTTGCAGAACAGCGCTATCTCCAACTCAGAACTTATTGGTAGTGTCGTGTAAAAAAACTGCAAGATGTTGGTGGGACAGACCTGTGACTGCTTCACTTTGTATCTAAGTTTGCAGTGCCAGGCTAGGAGAGTTTAGTTTTGAAATTGTCTAAAATGAGAAATGTGGGAAGCTTGACAATGACAAACATTAAAATAACAGATCTTCATGAAGTTCCATATCACTTGCTGCCACTTTAATGATTCCTAAAGGTAAAAATTTCTGCATAAATCCTTTAAGCAGCATTTCCTGGAAAATGTTACAGTGTATAGTTTGATCAGTACGTAGTAGAGCCAGATCTAATTTGCCAGCCAGATGGCCAAGTTGCAAATACCTTGGAAGGGAAGACATCCAAAATGGGACTGATATGGTGTGCAGCGTGGCTGTTATTAATTGAAACTTTTGACCAAAAGTGATCTTTTTCTGCATGTTGATGATCCAGTTTTAATATTATTGTAATAAACTCTGAAGATTACTCACGGACTAATTTGTTAAGGAAGTAAATTTATCAGAGACTGCGAGCACATTATGTCAAATACATTGTTTAAATTATTGAAGAGTTTGAAAACGAAAACTAGCCTAAAAGTGCAAAATTTCTTTCCTTGATGGTAAGAGAAGTGTTTGAAGTCATAATCATTTTTTGTACTTCTCTACCCTTTATTTTAGACATTACATATTGTCTAAAAGTCATCTGTTTCTCACATTGGTAGACTTTTAATTTTTACCACCCATAGATATTGGTAAGTTGATATGAAACAGGTATTGGCTCATCGTATTACCGAGCAGATTATACTTGTCCTTAATATTTAATATAATCAACCGTGAAATGCCATAAGGAATTGTCTTAGACTTTAAAAACAGATATGTTAGATGGGAGCTGATTGCTATCACTTAAGCACTCTTCAGATCAATTTTCTGATAGCACTTCAGCTGCATGAGACTGATTGACTTAGAATTGCATTGCAGTTCATGAAAACCACTGAGAGAGTTCAGTTAGTATGATAAAATCAGTGTACACCATTGGTTGTAGTAGCTCACCATCGTCCAATTCAGTTATATTGGTAAACTTGTCTTGCAGTTTCATGAGTGAAGGTAAATACCACGTCTTTATTGCAAGTTCATGAGGTATCAATGTTTTGAAAGTCAGTAAGAAGGCAGCCAAGTGGAATGCATTTGTAGATGTATCGTGCTTGTATTAATGCTCGCCCTCCAGCTGGACCTACATTTTCTAATTGGATTTTACCACCCTCTTCTCTCTATTAGTAGGAGCTAATATCTATCTGGCCAGATATACTGAGGATCTGTAACTACTATTGACCTGTTCTGAGGAAGGGTCACCGGACCCGAAAGATTAACTGTTTTTTCCTTCACAGATGCTGCCAGGCCTGCTGAGCTTTCCCAGCAATTTTGTTTTCGAACTACTATGCTGTGGATACTTATTTTAGTTCCTGTGACATAAATTCAAAATGTGGGTCATATAGTGCTGAAGAATTCATTGGACTTTTTAACATAGCTCCTGATATTTACAGACAGAGACTACAATCATAGGCACCTTCATTTCTAGGCTCAATCTCGGCTATTCGGATGTACTATTGAATGCTTCTTTAGTGTGTCATGCTGCAAGAGGACAGAACTCAGTAAGATGGATTCTTTATACTATTTGGTCATATGCCTTGATACAGTGATAAGATTGCACATTGTATATTGCACATATGCTGTGAGAAACAATAATGTACATAGCGCATCATATAATCAAACATCTGAAAGTGCTTCAAGAGATTTAAAAAATAATAATGCTATGGTACATTAGGACAAATTAACTCAGTTAACAAGATCATGTCATAGAGGAAGGTGGGTTTGAAGCAACGTCTTCAATGAAGGGAATGAGTTAGAAAAGCTGAGAGGTTTAGCAGGGAATTACAGTCATTAGAGTTCACGCAGCTTCTACCATTTTAAGATGTTTTCACAACATGTATGTCACATATACAGATATTTATGATTTTTATTTACGGTGATGTTAGCCTATTCGTGTATGCAAAATTATTTATTAGACCATCAGAAGGGATTAAATAGCATTATTTAGTCACAGAGTCATAGAGATATACAGCATGGAAACAGACCCTTCATTCCAATTTGCATAGGTTACCAGATATCCTAAATAAATCTAGTCCCATTACCCAGCATTTGGCCCATTTCTGTCTAAACCCTTCTGATTCATATGCTCATCCAGATGCCTTTTAAATGTTGCAATTGTGCCAGCCTTCACCATTTCCTCTGGCAGCTCATTCTAAACATGCATCACCCTCTGCGTGAAGGAGCTGGCCCTTAAGTCCCTTTTAAATCTTTCCCCTCTAGTTTTGAACTCCCCTATTCCGGGGAAAAGAAATTGTCTATTTACCTTATCCATGCCCACCATGATTTTATAAATCCAAATAAGGTCACTCCTCAGCATCCGATACTCCAGGAAAAATAGCTCCAGTTCATTCAGCGTCTCCCTACAGCTCAAACACTCCAACCCTGGCAACCTCCTTGTAAATCTTTTCTGAACCCTTTCTTTCACAACATCCATCCTATAGGAGGGAGACCAGAATTGTGTGCATTACTCCAGTAGTGGCCTAACCAATGTCCTGTACAGCTACAACATGTGGCATGGTGGTTCAATGGTTAGCCCTGCTGCCTCACAGCATCACGGACCCAGCTTCAATTTCAGCCCTGGGCGACTGTCTCTGTGGAATTTCCACTTCCTCCCCGTGTCTGCGTGGCTTCCCTCCTGGTGGTTTCCTCCTGCAGTCCAAAGAAGTGCAGGCTTGGTGGATTGGCCATGCTAAATTGCCCGCTTTCCTCAGGGGTGTGTAGATTAAATGGGTTTTAGGGGGATGGGGATGGGTCTGGGTGGGATGCTCTGAGGGTCAGTTAAGTGGACATATTAGGCCGAAGAGCCTGTTTCCACACTGTAGGAGTTCTATGATCTATGATCATGACTTCTTAACTGCTACACTCAATGTACTGAGCAATAAAGGTAAATGCCACACCAAATGCCTTCTTCACTACCCTGTCTACCTGTTATTTCACTCGCAGGGAACTATGAACCTGTACTCCAAGGTCTCCTTGTTCAACAACACTCCCTAGAACCTTACCAGTAAATATGTAAGTCCTGTCCTGATTTGCCTTTCCAAAATGCAGCCCTTCACATTTACCTAAATTAAACTCTACCTGCTACTCTTCAGCCCACTGGCCCATTTGATCAGGATCCCGTTGTATTCTGAGGTAACCTTCTTTGTTGTCCACTACATCACCAATTTTGGTGTCATCTGCAAACTTAATAACCATATCTCTTATATTCACATCCAAATCATTCATATAAATGTCAAAAACATCCATCCTTGTGGTACACCATTAGTGACAGGCCTCTAGTCTGAAAAGCAACCCTCCACCGCCACTCTTTTTCTTTTACCTTCGAGCCAGTTCTGTATCCACATAGCTAGTTCTCCCTCTATTCCATGTGATCTAACCTTGCTAACCAGGCTACCATGCGGAGCCTTGTCGAACGTCTTACTGAAGTGCATATAGATCATGTCCACCACTCTGCCCTCACCAATCCTCTTTGTAATTCTTCAAAAAAGGTCAATCAAGTTAGTGAGACACGATTTCCCACAGACAAAGCCATGTTGACTATCCCTAACTAGTCTTTGCCTTTACAAATACATGTAAATCCTGTCCCTCAGGATTCCCTCCAACAACTTGCCCACCACTGATGTTAGGCTCACCAGTCTATAGGAGCATATTACTCGATTTATTTAGGAGCAAGATTACTCAATTGTAAGACTAAGATAGTTTTTAAAAAAATATTAATTTCTTGAAGAGGTCTCAGGCATATTAGCTGTTGTGACAACACATTAATAGAGAATATGCTACTGAGAAAATAACTAAGAAGAAGAAAAATGACCAGCAGACATTTCACAATCTAGATTGCAGCATAAATTGTGAGGGAGTTGGTGTTATGTTTCTTTGTAATAATAGATGCTGAACCACTTAAGTGAATCTGCTTGCTGAGCAATCCTTTAATATATTTTCAAATAAACAGAACCTATTTTTAGTTTGCTAGTTCTGCAGCGAGATTGATAGGCAAACAAAGCATCAAACATGCTGGTAGTAACATGAGTTTGAGGATCATAAGAAGAGCCACAGACAAGACATCACACAATACTGAACTGGATGTGCATTGAAATCCCAATTCAAGGCAGAATACCTGAATAAATGATGCTTGATTGAACAGTAAGAACAATATTTGTCGACTGGCTTGATCTGTGCTTCATGCAGATAACAAATTGGTATTGAGTAAGGCTGTGAGATTTGGAGGGCTGCCATTTCCATGTGAAAAAAGTGCAAAACATATAAAAAGCTTGAATAGCAGGCACAAACAGAATATGGAACATCAGGAAGCTAAGCGACAAATTTCCTAGCAAGAACTGGAAGACCACAAATGTCCAATCTGAATTTGGGCTTTTTAAGTAAAGCATGGAGCTATACTTTTTTAGAATTGCACATCACAGAAGCAGATTAACAAATGGTCAAAACATGGATTGAAAAAGACGTATCTTAGTGTAAACAATTAGGTTCTGTCTGAGGAAGATCAAAAGTTCCTGTTCTGGAGGATCAGTTTCGTGTAAAACTGAACTCCTAGATTCACCTTTTGGAGCTGACAGATTACAGACAACAACTACAGGAACCAATTGATCAATTTACCAGTGACAAGGACAAAGACTGAATTTTCAGAGACTGGGTTGTCTCAGTAGATAATAGAGCTGGTTATAACTTCAATACAAATCAAGGCCTTACATAATTTTCTGAAGAAGGGTCCAGACCCGAAATGTCAGCTTTCCTGTTCCTCTGATACTGCTTGGCCTGCTGTGTTCACCCAGCACTACACCTTGTTATCTCTTATAAAACTACTTCTTGGAGAAAAATAATGTTTATGATATTAACACACTACGAAAATACGGCAGATAGAAATACTTCCATTTTAAGTAACTAATACATGTAAACATTAGATGAAGCCTCCAGCATTGTCACAGTGGTAAGGATGCAGATCGAGCCATGTGGGAAATGCAGTATATTGCATCCAACACAAAGTTGGTCCATATTTCAAGATCTTCGCAAGTTACCTTGTGTGAAACGACCAATGCAGCAAATCCAGTTTTGCAGGCATGAGCAGAGGCCACAAGAAAACACAGCCAACAGTAGAGAATGTGTCAGAGGTCCATATGGAAGTAAACATATGCACAAGTTTAAAAGCAAAATATTGCACACTCTGGAAATCTGGAATCATTTCGGAAAAATCTAAAGAAACTCAGCAGGTCTAGTCAAAACTGTGGAAAAAGAAACAGAGTTAACATTTCGAGTCTAATTTGACTCTTTTTCAGAATATATACAAGGTGAGTGGATAAACATATCAGTTACCTGGACTCTACTTCCTCACACATCATTTCCTGTAAAGGCTCCATTCCATTCTCCCAGTTTCTCTGTCTCTGTCACTTCTGTGCTGATGATGCCACTTTCCATAGGGGCCTCAGAAATGTCCATCCTTTTTTTCACCTGAGGATCCCCCGACTCTCATTTCCAATGTTTCTGCCCTCACCCCTGCTTTTTCCAGCCATAACACCAATAGGGACCACTTATCCTCATATAGAACTGCACCAGCATCCACATCCAAAGGATCATTCATCACCATTTCCACAACCTCCAGCAAAATGCCACTACCAGACAAATAGTCCCCTACCCTCCCTTGTAGTATTTTGCAGGGACCATTCCCTTTGGAACACCCTGGTCAATCCTACTTCACTCCAATAACTCCACGTACCCCCATGTACCTTCTCATGCAATCGCAGAGTGAGTAACACCTGCCTATTTACCTCCTTCCTCCTCCCTATCCAAGGTTCCTGACACATGTCCCGGGTGATGCAGAGATTTACCTGCACTTCACTCGATCCAGTATTCATTGTTCACGATGTGGACTTCTCTCCACTGGAGAAACAAAATGCAGCCTAAGCAACCATTTAGCAGAACACCGATGTTCTGTCTGCAAACAAGATCATGAGCTTCCAGTTGCCTGCCATTTCAACACACCACCATGTTCCCTGACCAGCACCTCTGTCTCTGCCTTGCTACAGTGGTCCAGCAAAGCTCAGCACAAGCTGAAACAATAGCACATTGTTTTCCACTTGAGGACTCTGCAGCCTTCAGGACTCAGTATTGAGTTCAATAATTATAGGGCCTGAACACCTTTTCCCATGTCCTGTCCCCATTCCCATGCGCCAAGCCTTGTCATCACATGGGCTGCTTTCACCACAATCCATTTTCACCTACTAATAGACCCCATTCTATTTTCTTTCTCCCGGTTCGCCATTACCTATTACTTTGTCTGCCCAACTGCTGCTGCTCTCTCTCCGTCTCTCCCTCTGGGCTGTATCTCTACCTTTTGTTTACTCCTTTTCCTTCCCCTGCTCCGTCTTCAGAGTATATACAAACCTTTTTCCTAGCTACAATCAGTTCTGAAGAAATGCCATTGGACTGACTCTGCTTTCTCTCCACTGGTGCTGCCAGTACAGCTGAGTTTCTTCAGCAATTTCTGTTTCCATTTCAGATTTCCAGCATCCACAGTTCTTTGATTTTAGTTTGGTTTTGACTTTAGTTCAGAAGAATCAAGAGTTCACTTTAGGAGGACAATTTCCTCTTGGGCGGTTTTTAGATAAGGAGTACAGTCTGCCTGGCAGGATTATTTAAATCTGTGGAGTCTCTAAGTTTTGAAAATTCATATAGAACTTTTCAAGTTATCAGAACTGAAAGGGGGTTCAGGTCAGAAAAAATTGAAAGAAATCACAAGCCTTACAGCAGTCCAAAAGGAAATATGGACAGAATCAGTTAAGTATGAAATTAAAGAGTTGAGATAGGAGTTTTTTTTTTCTATGGATTTTGAGTATTTGTCATGGATACTGCTGGGAAATAGATTGAAGCACTGTTTTGCTGTTTTCATTAAAATCTTTCTGAATTGTCCTACATATGTTTTGTTTGATTTCCTGGAATAAAGATGTGCCTTCTGTAAAAGAACATTTGCAGCCTTGGGTGAATATATTTTAGTGACTAACGCCAACATAACCAATGTCAAACATTAATCTTTTGATCTATCAGACCATGTTTAATTCTAGGTTGTGGCTTGCGCCTGGTATTATCATAAATTGATAAGAAAACTATGTTGACTCTAATTGAAAAGTATAAATCTTGGAAAGGTCATATTATCATGAGTTTGGGAAGTTAGTTAAACCATCTAGGTGTTGTAGAGATATTTAAACTCTTAAATTCTTTAATTTGTAAACTCATAAGCAGATACTTATATTTGTGTGTAGATTTTGCATCTACTGTAATGTGCAAGTATTTTCACTCTTACTGATTTAATGCTATCTTTGAATAAAAGAAGAATTTTGTAACATTGCTTTATAATAGGAAGATGCTAATGAGAAAATAATCAGAATGTAGAACATGTGGTGAGCACCAGTTGCACAATCCAGATTGCAGCATGTAGTGTGAAGGAGTTGTAGGTGTGCTCTGTTATAATACTAGTTATTTTTATGGTGAATCTGTCTGCTGAATAACCCTGTAAAGTTTTCAAAACAGAGCCCATCTTATGGTTACCAGTCCTGGTGTGAGATTGGTAAGTTAATATTAAGCAGACACTAGATCCATAACAATGGTAATGCACCACTCTTGTTTAGAAGGATGCATGAAATAGTAGGATGAGCTGTTCATGAAGTCTTGAATGTGAGTGTAATTTACATCAACAAATATAAAAAGTCTTGGTCTCAATAATTGAGTTCGGGTTTCCAACTTGGGGCCAAAAGGACAGCAGGGCCTTATTCTAACACTCATTGGTATCCTTTGGCTTAGTGTAGAGTATTCTGTATGTGTTGATGGGAGACTAATACAGTAATGGTAAAATAAATATTAGCAGAGCCACATTTGTGTAAGAATGATGGTGCGCCCCAATTGTCCTCTGAAAATGATCAACCAAGGACAGAAAGGTCAAAAATCACATGACAGGTTTATTTGAAAACACAAGCTTTCAGAGCATGGCTACTTCCTCAGGTATAGTGAGAGAGGATGTATCGTGCACTCTGTCACACACATATACTCACTCACATATACTCTCTCTCAAGCGCACACACTCAAACACACACATGCTTGCACACTTATACATTTAATTCTATGGGGTGATTTTGCATTTGGAATTTATACTTGCAGATACATTCTATATTGGTTAAAAAGAACATAATTTGTAGACACATTCAGTCAATGGGGCATTTTATAAATTCCTGCTTTGGAAATAAAACCAGTCTGACCCCAGGTTAAAACACAAACAGATTCTAAACAAGACCTCACACCTAAAATGCATTGTCCAACCTGAGTTGTCACCTGTTGTATACGTTGATAATACCCTTAGTTATCTTGGGGCAGTGACTTGAAAGAAATTCTGGGATGTGCATTTTAACCAATTGAAACCACATCTCCTAACAGGTGGGAGTCAGCCAGCCATTTTAGGTTGTATGATCCTTCGACGTTTTACTTAGAAATTCTGTGTCTTGATAGCTCCTCTCTCAATACACCCGAGCAAGGAGCAATGCTACAAAAGCTAGTGTTGGACCATAAACTGGTGTCGTGTGATTTTCGACCTTGTCTAACCCAGTCCAACACTGGCACCTCCACATCAAGGATATAAATGGCCCAAAATTCTGCAAACATCTACCGTGAGCTAGGTTACCCATTGGTCCTGGTTGGTCATGTGGGAGATTTTCTAATTTATATGCCACTGAACATTTATCAGAATGAAGTCTGCAGAAGAAACAACAGTCAAATGCAACTCTAGCCTCAAGTGTCATTTTGAAAGGGCCAATGGGGCCATTTAGGCCTGACAACACAAGAAACTGGTTTCAGAGTCTGAGACAAGATTCAATCTGAACATCCAGGGAAGCCCTGCATATGACAAATAAGAGTACAGTATGTTTCCTTTCTACCGATGTCAAACCCCGACTAGAACAAAAGAAGTTTCTGCCCTAGGTGCTCCATTTTCTTGCTATCTCCTCATGTGTTTGTTATTTTTAAAGCAGGAACAAGTTCTAACCCAAACAAATAGCCTTGAAACTGGAAGTCTGGAATTTTGAAGGCTTTTTGTGACATTTCCTACTTCTAGGTGCGTCAAAATAGTCTAAGCTCAAAGGGTATTAAAAAACAGTGCTGTTTTCTTTCCAAGTTGGATATGTTTGAATTTTGAAATGGATATCTGAGTCATGCATTTTTGCACCCATTTCATTGCACTTTTATATAACATATTTCCCTTTGATTCTCCATGTATCATTTAACTTTCCTGGAGGAAGAACAGGAATACACGTGAAGAATGCATTGCAGATCAAGTGTTGTCGCAATGATACTTTCCACATAAACAATTCAACTCCTCGGACTGCACATATTGATAAAGAGATTTGTACAGTTTCAGTGCAGATTTTGAGACTCAGTTGCGCTGTATGCTTCAAACAAAACGATGTTCCAGGACACACAGTCTTGTCTTTGAAGATGCATCTCACTTTCCACGTGTCAGGAACTCTGAATGCACGTTTGCCATTCTGTCAGTCATTGGACCATACCAAGTTCACCATTGTTCCAATTAATAAGAAAACTACCCATCAATTAAAATGGCTAATCACATGCGAATCAACAAGGTTAATTTTGACATCCTTTTTCTTCCTTCTGGGAAAGCTTCACACAAGTCAAACACTTTGCAGACACAGAACCATTTAAGTATTGCTTTAAATATTTATTATGTACAAGTGTTTTGTGTCTGCTCCTGCTGTCATGCATCATTGTGATTGCACTTACTGAAACTATGTGATTTATGCGCTTTTTTTTCAGAAGAATGACTCTCCCTCTGTGCATTTCCCCAGTGCCTGAAATCACTGAGCTGACAACTCCCAGTAAGGGATGCTTCAAAGTGATGTTGTTTCTTCAGGTTGGTCTCACAACTTTCAGCTATTGCCTGCCACAATTGTTGTGGGGTCTGTCTGCTAATGCTTGATTCCTAACTCACAGCAAGTCATTTCAACTTACAGGTCCAGCTTTTCATCACTGTGGAGAGCCCCTCCATCATGACAAAATTGTGGAAGTGGCTGGAAAACACAAGTCAGGAGAAACAAAAGTTCCTGAGACTGTTTTTTATTCCCATTTTAGCAGGGAAATGACAGGAGTCATACTCGGTTTTGTACATGTGCATTTTACGGAGGCAGCTGGCTACTTAAATCAAAGCAGCCTCTACTGAATTAGAATTTTGACATCCTCGCAGTATTGAACCTGATGTGGGCACATTGCACCAGGACTGAACCAGGACTTATTTTAACATTTTTTATTATTTATTCATGGGCTGAGCGTATTGCTGACTAGACCAACGTTTATTGCCCATCTCAGAGGGCAGTTAGGAGTCAACTACACTGTCGTGGGCCTGGAGTCACATGTAGTACAGACCAGGTAAGGATGGCTATTTTCTTCCCTAAGGGGAATTCACAGCTTAATTGGCAGCTCCAAGTGGTTGCAGAATATGCCTTTATTTTTGTTCTTGGAAAGAATTAAATGCTTGAGTGTAATATTCATTTTCATAAGAGAATAGTTGAAAGAATTTTAATGTGGTGGATTTTATCCATTCTTTTCCTCTGAAATTGTGATACCATCAATAGACGCAACTCTATTTTATGTCAGCATAGCCCTTGACTTGTGCCCATGAAGGATATGAGTTGACTCAGCATGGGAAAATAAAGGCAGGGAAAAGTGAAGTGGGAGACGAGCAAAGGTTATCACAGGAAATATGTGCTATTAGGGTATAGGAGCATAGGTTGGCATGGAGGCAATGGACACATAAGGGTGGACAGAGGGCCATAGGTTTGCATAGAGTGTATGAGCTAACATTTGTCAGGATTAATGGAGCATATGGAATATTTGTCAGAGGGATGTGGGCTGGAGGTACGCGTCTGCTTTTTTTAATTTATCTTTCATACAACGCTAGATCAAGGTCTGGGGCCCAGGAAACAGTTGGCAGTAATTTCCAAATTAGAAAGCATGGCTACAGCTATAACATACATGGCTATAGTATGCATGGTTACAACATAGAACAGTAGAATGGCATAGATTGGTGTGCCGTACAGGAGTCACTATGGTCTGATTGGGTTGAAACTCCACCAGAGTAAAACAGGTAGCTACAGCTGAGGTCTCACCACGACAACAGTAAATTTAATTTATTTAGTGCCTTCAATGTATTTAGCATAACTTCAACAGAGTTAAATGCCTCCCTAGTTGATACACAGGAGCACTGTCAGATGGATTGATTAAAACAAATCCAGAAGAAAGATATTTGGTCAGGTGACCTAAGGAATCCTAAGAAGTGATATAAGGAAAGAAAAGATGTACTAAAGCAAAGAGTTTTAGAGAGAATATTTCAGGTATTGAGACTATTTGCAGCTGAAGACATGGCTGTCAATAGTGATGTAGTTACACCTGGATTTTTCAGAAAGTTATATCGCTGGAGAAGATTACAGAGGTAGGTAGGGGTGGAGTATTTAAAAGAAAATTAATTTCAAAATAATTTCTATTTGCTCAACTGGGATCATGAGAACCTCAACTTACTTTAAACTGTTGGAAAATAATGTATGGAGCACATGGAAATTTCAGATTTGCTGTCTTGACAGTTAAAGTTCCATGCTGTTAGAATTAGAAAGTAATCCCTACAATATGAGGAGTTGAATATGTTATGCAATGTGCCCACTTCTGGTTGCCCTGCTATGGGAAAGACATAGTTAAACTAGAAAGTGTGCAAGGAAGATTTACGAGGATGTTGCCAGGACTAGTAGGCCTGAGTTATAGGGAAAGGTTGGCCAGGACAGGTTTTTGTTCCTTGGAACTTAGGAGAATGAGGAGTGATCTTACTGACGTGCATAAAATCATGAGGGGCATTGATAGGATGAATGCGTATAGTCTTTTTCCCTGAGATGGGGAATTGAGAACGAGAGGGCATAGGTTTGAGGTGAGAAGGGATAGATTTAAGAAGATCCTGAGGGGCAACTTGTTCATGCAGAGAGTGGTGTATATATGGAATGGGCTGCCGGAGAAAGTGATTGAAGCAGGTCCAATAGCAACATTTAAAAAAACATTTGGATATGTACATGGATGGGAATGTTTTAGAGGGATTTGGACCGAATTCGGGCAACTGAAACTAGCTGAGTGGGCACCATGGTCAGCATGGACCAGTTTGGGCTGAAGGGCCTGTTTCCATTCTGTATCATGCTGTGACTGTATGACTCTATGTGTTCTGCATTTATTTTTAATTGTGCCTAAGAGACTGCAAAGGTTTTTGGAGATCCGTTTGCAGGCTTTGAGTAGTCACCAAAAATCTTTGCAGGCAAGCATATTCTATGTGTACAGCCTTTCAACTTGACATGCAAACACCTCCTCCCAGGCATTTTGCTGCTTAATTTTGTGACACTCAATGTCCTTGTGTTTTCTAAATATACCCGCAACACAGAATCACAACTGCTGCAACAGTCTAGCCTCTGCAAACTACCATTTGAAAATTTCTGGTAATTTTAGCTTTACATCTGTGCTCTTTATTATCCTGACTCAAAATTGATCAAAGCTTACCCCCACAAATAACATTGCATTATGGATGTCCCAGTAGTTATGAAACACTTCCAACTCCCACCTGCAACATTGCAAATATCTGAATACTGCTGTTGTACACACTGAAACCTTACTCCTTAACAGTCATACACAGAAAATTGGGAGGATCATACCTATTAAGCCTCATGCAGATCTCACACTAGGATTTGAATTTAGTGAACCTGACAGTGGTCTTGCAGTCCAGTCTACAGGAATCTTGTAGCTCCTTTTTTAAAGAAGATCTGTAACATTAAGCAGCAGCAAGGCACTTAATTGGCCAACAGCAGGCCCTTCCCAAGCTTGAGGACCCTAAGATTTGAACTCATACGCAAGGAAACCACTGGACAATTTAAGGCCAGGAACTCCTCTGTAAACGACAGGGGCACCAAGGGATCAATTGGCCTGAAGAGGGACCTGAGTACAGGTATGTAATGATGGAAACTGTCTCACAGAGTGGTAGCAGCCTAGATGGTTGGGGAAAGTTTGCTTGTGGTGGTTTCTGAATTTTGAGCTTCGCTATACTCCCCGTCCATGGTGGATGGAAGAGGGCCCTTAACGGCCCCCCATGCCACCAAACTTGTCACAGGGAAGGGTCCAATATTTCACCCTGGAATGCACCACAACTATGTTACTTATAATTTGGTACTTGTTAACCTTTTCAAGCACACTCACAGCATACAAAAGATGTTAAACGTCAGTAATTTTTCTCATTAAGTGTATTCTTAAAAAAAAACTTGATAGAATAGGAGAAACATTCATTGATTTGTTGTTATTTTTATGTTATGCTTTGTGGACTAAATTTATTAAATATCAGGTTAATTTTTGGGATCACACAGGAGGCTAAACATTCAGTTGAAAAAACGTTTGAGTTAATTATACACAGCTTTGATTAAAGAAAAAGGAAGACCTCGGGAACAAATAATTAAAAAGCAAAACCCATCAGAGAATGATCAACAATCCTTCAAGGGATTAAGATAATTATTATGTATCATATGCAATATCTGGAGATTAATATTTTAATACATGTGTGCAATTGGACTTGTACTATAAACACTTTTCAAAAACAAAATATATGTTTCGTCATTCCAAAATGACATTTCAAAAACCATTATTTGTGTTAATATGTTAAGAGAAGACATTATACTGAAATTTTGTGGTTAGTTTCAACTTTGTTATTAACATACCTATAAAATATTGTTGACAATGACTGTTTTCCTTTCCATTGTCACCACCTTAGAGATTTGGATCTTCAATGAGATAAAACTCTGTATAATTTTTTCACAGCTCCATTTTCAGTTCCAACACCCTCCTCCACACTGCAGATTGCTAATTGGGAATCAAGCTTAGTGCCAATTGTGTAGAAAATTATTCAGTACATGAATATACATCTCTTGACTGTTAATACAGAAAAGAATAGCTCCAAGCAGTAGGCAGCTATTGAAAAGAAAGCATGGGAGGAGAAAGAAGGAAGAAAAGAGCTATTATTTTTTTTAAATTCCCATGAGTTTTGTTTTTTGCCTTTTTTTTTGTTCTTCCCTCTGGATCTTGAATATTTTATTTTTCCAACAACCCTTTCCATCCCTGTTAATCCTTTGCAGTAGAAGTACTAATTGGCTCCAATCATCTTGTCTTGTCTTTTAGCTTGTCATTTTCTCCAATTGACCTTTTACACTTGGCTTAAAATCTTGAAAAACTATCCTCGCTGATACAGTGGTGACAAGAAGTGCATTCCATATTGCGACTGAAACATCTTGAATCTATGATACAGTTACAATATTGCTGGCTTTTATATTTTAGATGACTTGCCAAGAGTTCAAGCTGCCAAAGGTAGAAATGCACAGCAACTGGAAGAGATTAGGTAAGAAATGGTAAATCAAGCACCAACGAATCGATAAACCCACTGAAAGATAAATAACAGATAGAAAGGCAGAGGCAAAAGGAGACATAGGCAGAGCGAAGCAGACCAAAGCTAGGGGTGAAAAGTGACAGCAGGATAAATAGCTGAGGAGTGGGGTCAGTAAATATAAACCTTGGGGGTGAACAGCAGCAGCGGGATAAATACCCGAGGAGTGTAGTCAGTCAGAGCAAAATTGCAGCTGAATCCAGGGTCAGAGCCCTGAAGGTGACATCACAACTCAAAACAGTGACCTAAGCTTAGTTGCTCAAGAACCAGGGGTTTACAGACTGAATGAGCAGTGTCTGAAGAGAGACAAAGTACTTACATTTTGTACTTGTAGTCTGCTGGGAATAGAGAGCCGGGTGAGAGACCTGAGATTGGTGACTAATGGATTAGGTTGTGTAACCAATTCCTGGATTATTGTCTGTAGTTGATAAGATTGATTCAGTCTATAAGGTTCACAATGGCAAGAATGCTCCTTCTACAATATGTGGCAAAGCAGGAGCACTTCCAGTGTCCATGGTGACTACATATGCAGGAAGTGTGCTCAGCTGCAGCCCCTGTTTTGCTGCACAGAATGCCTAGAGCTGCAGATGGACTCACTGTAGAGCATCCACAAGGCTCAGAATTTTATGGATAATATGTTTAGTGACATTGTCACCACAAGGGAGGGCTACATAGACAGAGAAGAGTTGGGTGACCACCAAGAAGATAGATCAGTGTGGGCGGGAAGTGCAAAAGTCCCCTTTGGCCATTCCCCTCTTAAACAGGTACACCATTTAGGTTACTGTTGGGGGCATAGCCTCTCGGGGAAAGCAACAGCAGCACCAGATCTGTGGCACCATGACTGGATCTGTTATCAAACAGGGAGGATTGAAGTGTAGGTGAGCAGTAGTGATAGGGGACTCTATCGTGAGAGGCACAGATTAGTTTTTCTGTGGCCACAAGTAAGACTCCAGGCTGGTGAGTTTCCTCCCTCATACCAGGGTTAACGATTTCTCTAAGCGGGTACAGGATATTGTGAAAGAAGAGGGTGAGCTGCCAGAGGTTGTGGTCCATATTGATACCAATGACGAGGTCAGGAAGAGAGATGAGTTCCTGCAAAGGGAGTTCAGGGAGTTAAGTGGGAAGTTGAAATGCAGGACCTCTTGGGTTGTAATCTTGGGATTACTTCCTGTATCACATGCCAGTGGGGCTAGGAATAGGAAGACAGTACATTTAAATACATGGCTAAAGAGCTGGTATACAAGAGAGGGCTTCAGATATCTGTATCATTGGGATGTCTTCTGGGACAAGTTGCACCTAAAATGAAGAGCGTACCAAAATCCTAGCAGGGAGGTTTACTAA
The DNA here is from genome assembly GCA_024137785.1 of Ginglymostoma cirratum. Lineage (NCBI taxonomy): Eukaryota > Metazoa > Chordata > Chondrichthyes > Orectolobiformes > Ginglymostomatidae > Ginglymostoma > Ginglymostoma cirratum. The sequence goes on along the minus strand of JAHRHZ010000009.1, from coordinate 36,220,336 downwards.
TCCACTCGGGAAGTTTTAAACTAGTTTGGCAGGGAGGGCAGGAACCAAAGCTGTAAGTAGGCAAGTAAAATGACTGAGGAGGAGTCTGAGACTAAGGCCAGTGAGACTAAGAGGAAGAACTGACAGGGGGAGGATACCAAACATGGCAGGATTTGTGGTCTGATGTTTATTTGTTTAAATGCGTGGAGTATGACAGGTAACGCAGATGAATTTACAGCTTGAATTAATACAAATAACTATGACGTTGTAACTATTGCAGAGATTTATTGAGGCTGGCAGCTTAACATTCCGGGATTTAGATATTTCAGATGAGATAGAGAGGGATGTATAAGACATGGGGATTTGCATTACTGATTAGAGACAATATCACAGTCGTACTGAAGGAAGTCTCATTCAGTGCCACATGAGTAGAATTCAGGAATATGAAAGGGATCACTTTGATGGGATTGTACAACAGGCTTCCCAACAGCCAGTAGGAATAGAGGAACACATGTTTGGACAGATAATGGAAAATTGTGAAAACAACACAGTTATTGTGGTGGGTGATTTCAACTTCATCTACATTGTCTCGTGCCAGGGAATTGATGATACATATATAATACAGTAAATTACAACGAGCTTTATGTCAGTGGGAAGGAAATCATTCAAGAAGATTCTTAGGGATAGGATTTGCTCACATTTAGAGAAATATGAACTTAAAACGATAAGCTGCACGGCTGTGTAAGGGGGAGGTCTTGCCTCACAAAGTGGATTGAGTTCTTTAAGGAAATGACAAAGATGATTGACAGGACAATCAATGTCAATGCGGACTTTAGCAAGTCTGTTGACAAGATCCCAATGACAAGCTGATGCAAAAGGTGAAGTTGCATGGGATCTGCGCTGAGCTGGTAAGATCGATACAGAACTGGCTTAGCTGTAAAAGAGAGAGCAGCAGTGAATGCGTGCTTTTTTTACTGGAGATCTGTGACCAGTGGTGTTCCGCAGGAATCAATGCTGGGACACCTGTTGTTTGTAAGATATATAAATGATTTAGAGGAGAATGTAGGCGGCCTGATTAGTATGTTTGTGAATCATACAAAGATTGGAGGAGATGTGGTTGGTGAGGATAATTGTCAAGAGGATACAACAGGATATAGGTAGGCTAGAGATTTGGGTAGAGAAATACCAGATGGAGTTTAAATGGACAAATGTGAGGTGATGTATTTTGGAAGATTGGATGCAGGAGGGAAGTATACAGTAAATGAGAGAACACTTAATAGCATCAACATACAGAGGGATCAAGGCATACAGTCCACAGTTCCTTGACAGTGGCAACGCAAGTAAATATCATGGTCAACAAGGCATATAGCATGCTTGCCTTCATCAGTCGGATCATAGAGTTTAAAAATTGACAAGTCATGCTACAGCTTTTTAGAACTTTAGTTAGTCCACATTTGGAATGCCTGTTGTACAGTTCTGGTTGCCACACTACCAGAAGGCTGTGGATGTTTTGGAAAGGATACAAAAATTGTTTATCAAGATGTTGCCTGGTTTGCAGGATATTATCTATGAAGAAAGACTGGAGAAACTTGGTTTGTTTTCACTTCAACATCGAAGGATGAGGGGCAATCTGATTGAAGTTTGCAAAATTATGAGAGGCATGGATAGAATGGATAGTAGGAGTTTTTTTTTCCCAGAGTAGAAACGTCAATTACTTGGGCACATAAGGTAAAAGTGGGTATGTTTAAAACAGATGTCACAGGCAATTTTTTTACACAAAGGGTGGTAAGTGCCTGGAATGCACTGCCAGTGGAGGCGGTGGAGGTGAATACAATAGCAATATGGGGATATGGACCACACAGAGGCAAAAGATTTTTGGTTTAGAAAGGCATCATGTGTCAGTGCAGTCTTGGTGGACCAAAGAACCTGTTCCTGTGCTGTGCTATTCTTTGTCCTTTGTTCTAAATGTTTGAGCAACGGGAAGGAAAATGTAAACATCAGATTGTGGAAGTACAGACAGTTGCAGTTGTTTGAAAATAAATCTACTCATCTGTGAAAAATAAATGACATCACTTAAGCTTTAAAAAATGCTTAAAAAGTTGGTGTGGTGGATTAGATAAGACCTTAACGTGTTGATGTGTAATTACCCTCTTCAATGCTATCACAGCTATCAAACTCATTTATTTTAATATGGTAATGCCACTTCTAACATAACAGAGAGGAAATTCCAATGAACTTAAGTATTTTTTTAATAATCCTGGATATCAAATCCAAAACTGCACTTTATTGTGTTAGTAGACAATACATGTATCCGAATAGATTTGTGAATTATGTACCATATATTATCACTGAAGTAAGCTAATACATATATTTATAACCTTACGACATGTGATGCAATCATTTAGCACACATTTTGAGCAGTGATTTATTGTTTTTATTCTCTGCATCCATTGACTGATGCTTTTTTTTGAAATTAGCATTCACTACATCATTCTTTCCACTATTCCTGATGACAGTCTTGTCTTTCTCATGTTGAGCTGTACACAATGTTTGTTGGGTCTTTCTCTCATTCTAAGGTAAAGATATGGCTAAGTACTTGAGATATTTTTAAAGCAAGTATTAATTCACACCATGCTGATTCTATGCATTCCAACACTACATCAGGTTTAAGCTAGTGCTTTTCATCATGTTCAGGAATTAACCACTTAGTCCACATCTCCCAAGTCGTCATCCCTAGAGTATTATATATATCCTGACTTGGGAATGTATTGCTGACCCTTCACTGTTGCTGGGTAAAAATCCTGGAATTCTCTCCCTAACAGCATTGTGGGTTAACCGACAGTACAGTTCAAGAAAACAGCTCACCACCACCTTCTCTTAGGGATGAACAACAAATGCGGGCCAGCCAACAATGCCCATGTGCCACAAATGATTAAAAAAAAATGCATCCTCCTACACCTGCCTCAAAGTCTCTGGTTTACAGGTACAGTCCTTGTGGTGGTTTCAGCAATCTTAATCTGATTCAGAGTACTTTTGGGATTATTGATGATCTGTACTCACTGAATTTGCTCTTTTAGTCTGAGAGTCATTGTTACTTCTCATTGATTATCATTTTTTTCCTTTGCCATCACCTTCGAGTGGAAAGTTTTGATCTTGTGATGTGGTTTTGCTTCCTGCCAGTTTTTGGTGGATAGTCAGTCGATGTTCTTGATATTGTATCAGCAATAGTTTGACCATGTATTTGGTAATGGTATCATATTCAAATTCACCTCAATCTGAATAGTTGGATCCAAGCACCAATTTACCTTGCATTCATCAAGTTTTCCAATGGTTTATGAGTGAATGATTGTGATTTTGAATTGTAATCTAAGAACACAGTCAGAAAACTACTCATGTACCCATCTGTCTTCAAGGGTTTTTTTTTCTTTATGACCATGTATTGTTGTTCAGTTTCTGCTGGAAACCATGATGTGTAATAGATTAGTTTTCTGATACCATTCTGTAACACACTGTTCCAAGTCCTGTTACTATTTTTAGTAACTATTGTTACTATTTACTGCTACTATTTTTAGTAGCCCAGGATTGTAGTGAGTCAAGATCTCAGAAGATGTATCTTCTCAACTTATTGCTGTTGATGACAATTCTGTCACCATGCCTGGTCTTGCCTTGAGATTTGCCCTTAAAAATTCATTAATCTTAGTTAGGTGCAGTAGAAAATACCCATTCAGTTGACTATTCTCGTGAACCTCTGAAATTCTGTCAAATTCCTGAATGGTAAGAAATCTTATATGGTTTTCATTTTCTGTGGGTGTATTGTGATTCCAGTTGCTTGCAGATTGTGCAGTAAAATGTTTCTTGAGGGTATCAAGAACTCACACTTCTTGTTAAGTGCTAACCCTGCATTATATAGTGTTTTGAGCCCTTTCCTGACTCTTTTGTCGTGCTCTTTTTGTTCTTTGTAAATTTTGCCAATCATTTATATACTGATGCTACTGGGTGTACTTCATGTGTAATGGTCTTGTTCAACTGTGTTACAGTTAAGTCAAGAGAAGTGAATAGACTTCTGTCTTCAATCCATTCCAAAGTTGGTGACAACAGAGCTTGACATGAAAGAGGAAGTAATATTGCCAAAGTAATGAATAAATTCTTCATTGCGCATAACTTTATGTAAGAAAAGAGTCAGCCATGTTCTGAATGTTAACAAACAAAGAATTCATTTTATTTCTAAAACTCACTCAAGTAAAGATGTTAAATTATTAACAGAAGATTTAAAATGTCTGACTAAAGAAGGCAATTCCCCCAAGGCTATAAAAAGTAGATCTATGTAGGGTTTCAGATAATTAAATTTGGTCAAATAAAATTTAATGTCAAAAACTATATTCATGAATCATCTAGAAACTTTGTTTATAAATGAAGGGTCACTTCCCACAGCAACCACTGGTCCCAGAGTTTGTTGCTAGAGCAGTTGTAACTGATTGATTTCTCTTAACTTGGGAGAAATCTTGGCTTGCAGCAACAGCTTCTAATGGGTTTTCAACTCACAAACTTTGATGAGAGAGATTTCACAATATGACAAGTGGAGAAACTGTTGCCTCTGTTGCAGTTTATCTCTGACTCTCTCTTTGCTTGAATCCAATAAAACCAATGTCTCCATCTAGCAGCTTGTTGCTTGTTGAAACATTTTAGCTGCTGTAATCAAAGTATTCTTTTCAAAAAATTCAAGGTATATATTTCCAGCTGATATACATGCATACAAACAAACCCCGTCAATGATCTTATAAGTCAATATTTAAGCTAACACATCTTCACATAGCTATTGAATGAGGTCACCATAAATCCTGATAGATCCATTTGAATTTAAACCAGGTGCCATAGCAGAACATCACATTGCAGGTCTGGTAACTAGCGAAATAACCCTTGTTGATGCATTGTTGCTATTTCTCACTTGTGACTTTTTTTCAGAAGGGATTTTTTAGAACGTAAAGAAACAAATAGATTTTGCATCTACTGTGAACATAATGTGATGTTCAGTTTTCAGTTTGATTAAACCTTTAAACAACTTTGGCAATTTGAGTCTGAATCATGCTTTTGTCTTTTTCTTTGATTTCATTCAACATTATACATTAATTTCAGTTCTAAATATTCCTTTAAACAAATTAATGAATGTTCTTGGTTCTGGATTACATGGTGTTTCAAAGATTTCCCTGACCTTATGTTCTGCCATTGCAATTAGTTATCCTTTGATCCTTAGATTGATCTCTCCTGGACCTTGTTGTTGATTTGATGAAGAATAATAATATAATCTTAGATTATTATTTGTTTCAGCCATATTCTGGTTGTCATCAGAAACTATCGAAACTGCTGCACCTATGTCCAATTTGAACTGGGTTACATGTTCTCTACATTAGCACTCCAGCATTTACTTTTTGATTTACTTTCTCCAAGGAAAGCCATTTCTTCATTTTTTGGTTCCTTTAAGTCTTGGATGGTCTTCCTCTTAGAAGTCTTTATCCTCTGCTTTGAAGTCAAAAAATGCCTCGTAACTGTATACTAATTTAAATGACAGACTTTCCTGCAGGCATGGCAGTGTACAGTTCCAGCGGGTCATTCCTCTCATCACAGAAGGACATAGAATCATAGAGTCGTAGCAAAGAGGCCCTTAGCCCACCAAGGCTGCACTGACAAAACGTGATAAGATGACATTTAATGTTCTTTCTTCATGCTTCCCTGGCTGCTGTTAAAATGTGCTTTTGTTTTTACACCCAATTTACTGAATAGATTTAAACAGTTCTTTGAAGCAATTTGTCTCTTTGCTAATGAAGATTTAATTCTGTATTCACAAGTTGGCCTGTTGGCACTGTTGTAGTTGTTTATTCAATGTCAGATTTCCATAGATTGTAGGAAGTCTGAAAGAGTCTTGCCTTAAACCCTGAGCACTGTTCGATCTCTGATAAAGTTGTTCTTTAGCATTTCCTATTCGGAATTGTCTGCCAAATGGTAAAGCCTGTTCTTGTCAGATTCAGTGTTTTGTCTAGGCTGTTTTCCTTTAATTTACTTGTTCAGTTATAATATGGTGTTGGACAATAAAGAAAGAATCAAAAGCACTGATTAAATCCTTGTAGATGGCTGTTTCATTGTTCATATCCCGTGTGGCAAGCCAATCATCTGTGACTTTATCCATTGCAAGGTACTGACCTGATCCTGGTTGTTTTAAGTTGCTTAATCTGTGCTATGATCAGTGGAATTATGAAGCTAACTCTAGTAACACAAAAACTGAGACAGAGCTCTCATTGAGAACGGGGATTTGAAGATTTACTCAGAGCAACTAAATGCATTTCAACTCTGTCACAGATAGTATTATAGTTTGGACTCTAGCTGATTGATGAGCTGACTTTCTTGGCAGTTTCAAATTTACAGAAGCATTATTGAAGATGGAACAGATTCTTTTATACAAGATTATCATATGGCATGGTGTTACACTGATGTCATCTCTCTACTGTCTTAAAGGTAAATGCTTGTCTGATCACAAAGACATATAATATAACAGCGTCTCCTTTTCCTTAAAGAGTAGAATTTCTCCTGTGAGAAAAAATGTATAAGGATGCATATCAAAAATAACAAAGATACATTTACACATATTATCTTTAATCATTGAGATTATATTTTGACAGATGTATTATGAAATCAGATGAATTCTTCTGCAGTTCTTAGGATGTGGTTGCATACTTTCACATATTGTGAGTTGTCTGCCATTGTAGATTGATGTGGACTGTTCACTGCCAATGTGCTTCAACCTGGTGATAACACAATGCTTCCAGTGTTTTGGATTATCTGTGGCTGCTGACATTCAACATGAATCATGTTTAGAATATGATGTTGTTTATAGCAGTATCATAGGACCTGAGTTGAGCATATTCTTTCTGTATAATTCCACCAATCCAAATGTTTGATTTTATTGTCTCACACTCAGGTGTTTTGTCTTGGGTGAAGCTGTGATAATTGTTTATATATTCTTCAATTTCAATCCTGCAACATTCTCTCTCCTCGTTCTGGAAAGGAATCAGCTGCATCTGAGTAGGAAATTGAAATGGAAGAAAGGTACGAACTTGGATTTTGAGTTTGGGAATTGCAGATGAGGATAGGTCTTTTCAAAGAGGTTTATCATGATAATTCTAAAGTGCTGAAAAATTGCCTTCCAACAGTCAGCTGTGAGAGATCAAGTATGCTGAAGATAAGTGACTGTGGTTATGGTACTATCCTTGATTTTCCTGGTTAAAGGGAATGAGGTAAAATAGTCTGTGACTAATATATAGCCTTGACCTTGGACGTGAAAAATGTTTGGATCATATTTCAGAGGAAATTTTGTGCAGCATGGTTTTTACACTATTGTGATTGATTAAACTGACATACCTGACACAATTCCATTAACCAATCTATATCTTTGGTGGGAGGGTGCTCTCATGGCATAGAGGTAGCGCCCTTACCCCCTAGACTATGAGGCCTGAGTTCAAGACCAACCTACTCCAGATGTGTGTTATAGTATCTTTGAACAGGTTGACTAGAAAAATGGGTTAAATTACCAAATAAAAACTTTGTTGGCCAAGAGGTAGATTCATACACTAGCCTTGGAATTTTCTCTGTGCCCATGTGACCAATTTAGAGATGGTTTAACAAGTCTTTATGTAAGATTTCAGGTATTAATACTTCCTTACTCTAGAAAATGTTGTTCTCAATAGAATTGATTTATCTTTTTATAGGCAGAAGGAACATACTCAGTTTGGGAGATAGTAGGAACATGCTCAGTTTGGGATCCTGTTTAATAATTTCAGGCTACCTGCTAATAATGATATGCTTCAGCGCTTGATGATGGTCATTGTTAGGTATAGCATGTTAAATTTCTTCCACTTGGTTATCACAGTATCACACAAGTGAGGCCATTTCTCACATTGTGTTTGCATTGGGCTCTTCAAACAAGCATCATTCCCTTCTGTCAACTTACTGCCTTTCCTCCCTATTCTTCACATTGTTTTGATCCAAATAATCACCCAACATCCTCTTGAATGCCTCAATTGAACCGGTTTCCAATAAAATGGATGAGATCAATTCTTTTGGCTGTGATCCAATTTGGTACAGTGGGTGTTTTTGTTACCTCATGGGTGTGATGTAAAGATTTGTGCATACTATTAAATCAATAATGCTGGATTGCCTGCTTCAGCAATGTGGAACATTCCGGTGTCCATCCAGAAGAATCATATGGACATTTCCTACTGCTTTTGCCAACAGATGGAATCCCATGTTTGTAATGCATGAGCTTCACCCCACTGTACCAGTTGACTGCACATTGCTCACATCTTTTTTTCTGTATTCTTTCATGGGAAATAGGTGTCACTGGCAAGACCAGTATTTGCCTCTGATCTTTATTACCCTTAAACTGAAAGGCTTGGGTGAATTCAGATGGCAGATAAGATTCAACCACCTTGCTATTGGTCTGGAGTCACATGTAGACCAGACCAGGTTAAACACATCAATATTGGATGGATCTTGAAATGAGTATTAGGGGAATACACTGTGATCTGATGCATTGTATGAAGCAAGAAGCAATGTCTATGGGATGTGGGCATTGTTGGCAAAGCCGACATTTACAGCCAAACCCTACTTGCCTTTGAACTGAGTAGCTGGTTGTGTCATTTCAGAAGGAAATTAAATATCAAAATTTTACTATGCAAGCCTTGTGTTACTTGTAGGCCGGAACAGGTAAAAATGGCAGATTTTCTTCCCCACAGATTATTCATGCATTAAGTGTTTTTTTTTCATTGTTCATGTGGTGTTGTTGAGCTTTGAGCATTTTGGTCTTCTCCTGATGATTCGACCTTTTGCACATCTTTTGTCTATGTAGCTTGCATGTTTAGGTTAATGGGGTAAACTGCATCTTATGGATGACTTCTATGGTCAGTGCCTTTGGTTGCTGCTGCTAATGTGGTCGTGTCATCAAGAGTTTGAACATACTGTTGCCCTGCAACAATGATTTCCAATAGTACAAAAAATGGAGTAGCCTTTAACTTTATTTAAGAATTTTTTTGGAATGACATGATTGATGTTGAAACTATCACTAATTCAATGAGACTTCCAGCCTGTTCTTCTTTCCTGCAGTCACACACTGTGCCTTTGTGTCAACATCTATCAACAAACAGGTCAATTATTTCACTTAGTTCTGCCTATTGGACAAAAACTTGAGTCTGTAACGTTTGAAGTTTCCCCTAACCTTGAGCTTATCTTCCATGAGTCAAAAAAAAGAGTCAGGAATTTTTCTAAAACTGAAAGACCATAAGTAACTGGAGAAGGAGTGGGCCACTTGACCCTTTGAGCCTGCTCTGCCATTCAATAGGATTATGGCTGATCCGACATTCCTCACATCCATTTTCCTATTGTTTCCCTTGATTCCCTAGATTAAGAACCTGTCTATTTCAGTCTTAATAATGCATAAAGACTCTGCCCCTACAGCTCTCTGTGGCAAGGAGCTTCAAATACTTACAAACTTCTGAGAGAAGAAATTCCTCCTCATCACATTCTTAGACGAGTGTCCCATTTACCTGACATTATGCCGTCTGGTCCTAGAATCTCTGAGGGGATACATCCTCTCAGCATATACCCTATCAAACCCCTTAAGAATCCTCTGTATTTTAATGAGGTCACCTCTTATTCTTCTAAATTCTAATGAGTTCAGTCCTCCCCTGTTTAACCTTTGCTCATTAGACAGTTCCTCCATACTGGGGATCGTCCTATGAATCTTCTCTAAACTACCTCCAATGAAATCATATCCTCCCTTAAATAATGTGACCAAAATTGCTTACAGTATTCTAAATGTGGTCTCATCAGTGCCTTATACAGTTTCAGTAAGATTTTCCTATGCTTATACTCCAACCCTCTTGAAATAAGAGCCAACATTACAGTAGCCATCCACTGAGTAACTGCTACACCTGTGTGCTAGTTCTTTTGTGTTTCGTGCCCATGTCCCCAAGTTGCTTTGTATTGCAACTCTCTGCAGGTTTTTTATTCCTTTAAATAATACCCTGTACTTTTGTTCACCCTTCCAAAAGCAAACAACTTCACATTTTCCCATACTATCCATTTATCAACTTTTTTGCCCACTTACTTAACATTTCAATATTTTTCTGTAAATTATTTGTATTCTTTTCCCTTTCCCCTCTATTTTTATGGTGCCTGCAAATTTAGTTACAGTATCTCTGGTCATTGTTGGAGAAGCCTAAGGAATTAATTCTTCTCAAATCTTCCTTTCCTACAGCAATGAGGAGTTTGACTGCTTTCTTCCCTTGATCAAATATTTGTTGGTCAATGAAGGTTAGTATCATCCCTTGTTTGAATAATTAAAAACCCAGGTACAAGGTCAGAGGCTTGGCGATCCATGTTGAGAATTTTGTTCTCTGCATGTTGTATTTGCTGTATCTTCACTGTACTTGCAGAGATTTCTGCAGAATTGCTACTAAGCTGTTGCTAGCTGAAATGTGCTGTTCTGCTTTAATATACATCTCTGATTGCTGCTTTTTATCTCATTTGCTGGAAGAGAAACTGTTACAACTAGACACAGTACAGTAGATTAGTGTTTGTTGCTTTTGTCGATTGAAATCTCATTGATTCATTTGGACTTAAGTTGCCCATCATTCATGTCAAAATAGAATATCATATCTCTTCCTTGCACTTCATATGTTTTACCAAAAAATAAAATGACAGAATTGAGTGATACTTCAAGAAAAGAGAAGGAGAGCCTCACAAAGCACTGAGAAGACTCTCGGCAGTACCTTTCACTCTCTGGTTGGGAACTGCTATTGAACTAACGTTACATTGCACAACTGATAAAATGCTGCCTGTTTTCTCCCTTTAGGTCTGGAATGATTCAGGTACTTGCTGTTTATTTGTTAAATTAGTGTGTCTGTTCCACTGAAGCACATTAACTGACAAGTTGAATGACTGCACTCCTAATGAATAAGAATACTCTCAGACTTTCTTCTCCCAAGGAGGATGTTGAGCCGTAGAGGATGTCAAAGTTCTTTAAATCTGTTGTTGCTCATTTGAAGACCTATTTGAGAGCGTGAGTGCGTATGTGTGTGTGTGTGAGGTTTGCCATGAAGGTTTTGTCCACTGCATCAACTGTGCTGCTGGGGTTCTCTTCAGTCTTGTTTCAGGTCCCTTCAGTGGTCCTTAATGGGTGATATGGTTTACCAGTCATGATACGAGCAGAAGAATGGATGAAGTAAAATGATGGTAGAAGTCTTTTTGTTCTTGAGCTGATCATAAGTGTTTGACTGGAGCTAGCGTAAGTCCAAGTCAGTAAGCTCTCCTCTGTTGAAGTGGTTTCCTTCCTCTTTCAATCTTGTTTAGGCACTTGATTTCTAGAAGACTGGTGGTTGTCGCATGCTAATTGTTTTATGTGACTGATTCACTTGCATCTTTGTAATCACACATCTAATTATGGGGGACAGACTCCCAGGAAAGTCCATCTACTTTTCCAGTCTTCCATTGCCCCTCAGGTGAATTTATTACTTAACTTGCACAACATATTTCAGGAGGAGACCATTCAGCCCATCAAGTTTGTCTCATAAGAACTCAAGATGGTGGTAGAGTAGGACACTCCAGTCAGAACTCATCTGCTCCGTCCATTCTTTTTCTTTTTATTCCCTCTATCTTGTGTTATTTGTTTTCTCTTCTGCCTTTTCCCTCTTCTGCCAGCAGCCTGGAGCAGGGGTAACTAGCAGCCTGGAGCAGGGGTAACCAGGGCCCAGAGCAGAGTGGGGATAGCCAAAGGCCCAAAGCAAGGACAGTAGCCAAAACCTTCATGGCAAACCTCTGACACACACACATAAGGTCTCAAAGTACACCAAAACAGTAGAATCAACACGTAAGTCTTCAAATGAGCAAGTACAGTGGCCAGTGAGCCCAAAGCGAAGTTAGCTACTGAGTGGGAATCAGTGGAGCCCAGTCAGACTACGTGGAAGTCCTTATAGAAAGACTGTAATGTTTATCTTTTTAGCCTTATTTCTTATTTTCATAACTTAACTTGCACTATCTATATCTGTAATGTAGTGTAACTTATTTATTCTTTATTTTTTCTGTTTTTTGTACCTAAGATTGTGCCTTGGTACTTTGTACCTAAGATGCCACTGTGTGTTGGCGACATTGTACACTTTTCACTGTACTCCTGTTCTTTTGTAACTTGAGTACATGTGGCAATAAACCTAATCCTAATTCTGAGAACATCTTGTTCATTCAGTGAGAATCACACACTACCTCAACAGGTCCAGGGATGGTATATGTTGGTCTTTGCTTGAAAGAGCAATGTAATCCAGATAACATTCTTCTGCAGAATAGTGGGCAATCAGCTTTTATTGTGATCTTATAATTCTCTAAATTTGTGGCTGACAGAGAAGGATTACTGTGAAGATACCACAGCCTCAACATTTCTCAACAAAGATGTATTCATTGAGAATGACTTTATGAGAAATATGCATAATCTGACGCAAAGAAAGTTGAAAGATGATATCATCTTGGAAATCAAGCAATGCTGTGAAGACTTGTTGTATGTTAGACAGTTTGAAAAGTTTTAGAAACCAGCAACAGATAGCTAACAATATAAATGAGTTAGAAATTAGAATGAGTCAGCCAGCAAGAAATATATAAGCAGAGATTTGACTTTTTAAAAAATGGAACAAATAGAAAGAATTGCAAAAGTTTGTGTTAGACACTTAGAGAATAAGAATGGGGAATTGTTGAAAAGCAAGGAAATTTGAAAGGTTTTAAATAACTATTTTAAATCTGTCTACATGTTAAAAAAAAGGTAGTCCAATCATAATAGGATCTCAAAATTAAAAAAGGGAGACTGTAAGTTAAAACAATCATCCTCATTAGAAAAGGTGCCGTGAAAACTCATGGGATTACAAGCTGACACATCAGAATGGACCTATGCTCATTGGAGTTTAGACGAACGAGAGATATTGAATCATGTATGAATTTGAGGGGGCTTGACAAAGTAGACACTGAGAGAATGTTTCCTCAATGAGGGAATGTAGAACGAGCTGGGCCTGTTTCAAAAATGTGGTCTCTATGATGAAGAAGATTTTCTTTTCTCTTTAATAGAGTCATGAGCCTTAAGAATCCTTTACAACATAACACAGTAGAGGCTGGATCATTGAATACATTCTTGGCTGAGCTGGACATAAGAGAGGAATCGGTTACAGGGGTGCAGGCAGCAAAGTGGAATAAAGACCAAAATCGGACTAGCCATGATCTTATTAATTGATGAAACGGGCTCGAGACAAGGTGACCTACTTGATAGTCTTATTTTTCATGTTTGTCTACAACAATCATTTCTGTAATATTATCAAAATGGCATCTAATAACTGTACTAGTGAAGCTAACATTTTCTATAGCCTCGATAACAAGCATGGGGCTGGATGAACACAGCAGGTCAAGCAGCATCATAGGAGCAGGAAAACTTGACGTTTCGGGCC
>JAHRHZ010000009.1:36166598-36201834 GCA_024137785.1 Ginglymostoma cirratum | reverse complement strand
CCTAAACCCTTGGGTTTAGGCCCGAAACGTCAAGTTTTCCTGCTCCTATGATGCTGCTTGACCTGCTGTGTTCATCCAGCCCCATGCTTGTTATCTCGGATTCTCCAGCATCTGCAGTACCTTTTATCTCTGAGCCAACTTCTTGGAGTTGACTTCACTTGTTTCGCAGTTCTTCCAAGTTTGAATTCAATCCCCTGCTACTAGCCTCCACCATGGCATGGAGTTAGTCTGATAATGAATTGTAGGAGATACACCGATAGCAGCAAGACCAAGATTTGCATTTGCTGTCACCTTCTCAAATAGATGCTGTTCCATAGGGAAGAGGGCATGGGTACTGATCCAGCTCCAGGAGATGTGACTCTCAACATAGGGTCTTGGGCCTGTTCAGTTCAGTGTTAAGTATCATGCATATGCAGCAGTGCTTCCTTTGGCTCAGCTTGTTGCTGACATCTTGCAGCCTCCAAAAACAAGACCTCCTCTTAACTAGATGAGATGAGCATACATTGCCAGTAGCTGTCAAGGTGCTGGCCATTGGAGGGTAAACCCTCCCCTGGGTTTCAGTCTTTCTCCAAGGCTACCTCCCCTTTAGTCCTGCAAGTGAAAAAAAAAAGTGTTATAATCTTTAGGAACGCTTGGACAGCACTTTCCAAATGCATAACCTCTAGGTAATCTCGAAGGACAAGAAGAGCAGATTTATGGGAATATCACTGCCTGCAAACTCCCCTCCAAGTCATTCACCATCCTGACATGGAAATAGATCACTGTTCCTTTAGTGTTGCTGGGTTAAAATCCTGGAATTTCCTCCTAAGCATGTTATGAGTCTACCTACAGCACACGGACTGTATCGGTTCAAGAGGGCAGTTCACTGCCACGTTCTCAAGTGCAACTAAGGATGAGAAATAAATGCAGCCCAGTCAATATCACCCACATCCAATGGAGACTAAAAAAAAAGCAAAAATATGTGGACAGCAATGGAGAACAGCATGTTTTGGGGGTGAAACATGGATATGAAAGTGCAATAGGATGATAGTGAGTGTTGGCTAGTTAGATGGGGATATGAAGTGCCTTCAGGGAGAGGAACCAATGGCAACATTGTGAGGTTGTTTTACAACTGCTGCGGGGAAGAATATGTCAGAAAAAACAGAATGTGGGGCTTGGAACCTAATGGTGTTATGTCACTAACCTTTCCTGCATTCTTTTTATCCTGAATCCTTTTTGTGCACTATCTTCAATTTCAAAGGAGCACATTCTTGCTGCTGACTTCCTTAATCACTTTGACGCACACTCGCTTGGATGCAGATACACTTCCTCCCACCCCACAGTAGCCTTTCAAATCCATCACTAGGACTTCCTCAGTGAGAGACCTAGCTGTTTTGTTGATTCCTGCTGTTTTGGAGCCCTCAAAAGTCTCTCTTGTGAGTTTACCATGAGTGAACTCTGGTAATCCATATCATGGGCCTATCAATTAGAAATCTTTCAAACCTTCTAGGGCATGACCTTGCTCAACCTTCCCAATTGGCCAGAGAACCTGGCATAGCTGAAGAGCCATAACAAAGGTGTTGAAGCCTCAACAGGTTCCTGACCCATTATTGATTCTTCTAAGTTGACAGAATTCAATCCTATATTTTCATCCTCTAGAATCTCCCCAAGAACATTCAGCTTACTTTCACCTCACTTGCAGAAGTCTATTTTCATTCCTCAATCTTTCTTCTTCATCTCTCTTACATTTCTCTCTATGTCATCTAAAGTATTCCAGGAAGTTATGCCAA
Source organism: Ginglymostoma cirratum (assembly GCA_024137785.1). Lineage (NCBI taxonomy): Eukaryota > Metazoa > Chordata > Chondrichthyes > Orectolobiformes > Ginglymostomatidae > Ginglymostoma > Ginglymostoma cirratum. The sequence goes on along the minus strand of JAHRHZ010000009.1, from coordinate 36,200,065 downwards.
TGTTAGGGACATTGTTTAGAGTTGTTTTAGTGTCTGAGAGTACATGCAATTTTTATTGATAGCTGCAATGAATGGACAGTGTCAATGACAACATAACTAATCAAATGCCCGAAGTCCTCAATGATTTGATGCTTCTGTTTTAGTTGTGTCAGTATCAGAGCCTAATATCTATGTTCTGCCACAAACCATATGATTAGTGCCAGCTGGACCAGGCATAACCTGCTGAAATGGTTGTTATGAAATTAGAAAATGTAAAGAAGGAAATGATCTGAAGATGTCAAGTGATGGAGCTCCGACTATTTCATTTGGCAGCTTGTTCCAATGTGGAATTGTCATTGGAAAGAAAGGTTGGTGATGCATTGTCTTGAAGACAAATAGTCTTTGTAACTACTTAATGATTTGAGTGAGCTTGCCTCCAGCAAGTTGTTTTACCTGATGCAGCAATACTTATGTTATTTCCTGTAACACAAAAAAAAACTGGGCAAGGATATTAGGGCATTAAGGCATCCAGTAGATCCTTATTGTGACTAACTATTATGTACAAATATTACATTCCTCAGGAACATAGGTGTCTGGGCTAACATTACTCTGCTGTACTATGCAGAGATAGGAAGTTAAATGTAAATATAATTCAGAGTATTCTAAAAAAAAGTAATAAAAGAGGATTTAAAATGCCCAGTATTAACTGGAATAGACAAACTGTGAAATGCTTAGGAACCACGGAATTCTGAAAATGTAGCCAGAGGAGGTTTAAAGTCGGCATGCAGAAGGTCCTACAAGAGACAGGACCTAAGCAAGCAGTGCTGGACCTAACTTAAGGATTGAAGCCCAAGTGTTAGAAGCGTCAGCGGGAAAGCATTTTAGTCAAAAAGTTATATGTCACCAGAGTCCTACTGGACAATAGGACTTTTCTCTCATTAAAGAGAAGTGACTGGTGGTTGTTTAACCTGAGGGTCACTATGCCTCAGACAAGGACTGAGGCTGAGAAAGTGGGTCCTTCACAGTGACCTCAGCTGGTACAGGAACTGAAACACGCTATCAGCAACACTCTGCATTACAAATAAGGCTGAAAGCCAACTGTGCTAACCAACCCCCATTTTGTGGCCAAAATGCCACAAGTGACCATTGCTCAGTGAGATTTAAAATAATGATGGAAAAAGAATAAGACAGACCAGAAGTATTTTTTTTTTAAATTGGGGTCAGACCAATTTTAATATGTTAAGACAGGATCTGGCTAAAGTGGATTGGGAGCAGCTACTTGTATAAAAATCTACATCAAGCAGTGAGAGTCTTTCAAAGTGGAAATAGCAAAAGTTCAGGGGCAATGAGTTCCTTTAAAGATGAAAAGTGGGACCAAGAAGTCCAGAGAATGCTGGATTTTGAGGAATGTACAGGATTGAATAGGAGAAAAAGGAAGCTTATGGGAGACACTGATGGCTCAGAACACCATAATTCCTACAGACAAAAAGAAAGTGTAGGGAGTTACTTAAAAAAGATTAGGAAAGTGAAGAGGGGCCACAAAAGAAACACTGGAGAGTAAAATAAAGCAATACCTAAAGGCATTTTATATGTATATTAGGAGCAAGAGGATAACCAGGGAAAGGGTGGGGCCAGTTAGGGATCTAAGTTATAAACTCTGGGTGGAGATAGAAAATGTAATGAATACTTGACATGTGTATTTATGATAGAGAAGAATGATGTCGGTATAGAAATCAGGAAAGAGGACTATGATACAAATTACAATTGAGAAGGAGAAATTATTAGTGGTTTTAGCGGTCTTAATATTGCAAAAGTCCACAGGCACAGACAAGACGTATCCTGCTAAGGAAGGCAAGGAAGGAGATTACAGGGATCCTGACAGCAACTTTCAAGACTTTTCTGGACATGTGCCGGGACTGGAAGACATCTAATGTGGTCCCATTATTCAAGAAGGGTGGTTGGGATAAACAAGGGAATTATACGCTGGTGAGTCTGATATCAGTGGTAGGGAAATATTCGGACAAAATTCCGAGGGACAGAAGTAATCTCCATTTGGAGAGACAATATTTAATCAAGAGTAGTCAGAATGACTTTGTCAACGGGAGTTCATTTCTGATAGATTTGATTGAGTTTTTCATGGAGGTATCCAGTTGAGTGGATGAAGGCAGTGCAGTCGACCTATTCTACATGGACCTTGGTAAGGCTTTTAACAAGGTCTCGCATGGGAAACTGGATCCAGGGCAATTTTGCAAATTGCATCCAAAATTGGCTTAAAGGCAGGAGGCAGAAGGTGATGGTCAATGGCTATTGTCATGCTTCGAAGCCTGTGTCCAAAGATGTACCATAAGGTTCAGTGCTGGGCTAGTTGTGTACGTTAGTTATCTAGAGATGAGTGCAAGAGATATGATCAGTAAGTTCACAAGTGACAGAAAACTTGGTGGCGTGGAAAATAGTGAGGAGTAAATTCTTAGACTACAGGATGATATGGTTGGGCTAGTCAGATGGCTGAATATTGGGAAATTGAATTTAATCCTGGAAAGTATGTGGTGATGCATTTTGGGAGGACTAACAAGGCAAGGGAGTACCAATGAATGATAGAACTCTAGGAAGTACAGAGGATCAGAGACACAGTAATGTGCATGTCCATAGATCCTTGAAAGAAGCAGGACACATAGTCAAGGCAGTTAAGAAGGCATATGGAATAGTTGTCTTAGTCGAGGTAATGAATACAAGAGCAAGGAGGTTATGAAGGAGTTATTTAAGATGTTAGGTCATGGGTATAGTACTGTGTGCAGTTCTGTTTGTCGCATCAAAAGAAGGTTGTGATGGCAGAGGATTCACCAGTATGTTGGCAGGGCTGGAGTGATTTAGATAAGCTTGGTTGTTTATCTTAGAGGAGAGAAAGAAGTCTGAGGCGGGACTTGTGTAAGATGCAAACAATTAGGTGAAACATAGATATGGTAGTCGGAAAGAAATTTTCCCCCCTCAGTAGAAGAACCAATAACCAGGAATATAGATTTAAGGCAAACGGCAGGATGCTTTAAAAGGGATCTAATAAGAATTTTTTCAACCAGTTGGGATGCATTTCTGAAACTCACTGCCTGAAAGGGTTGTAGAGGCTGGAACCATCACAACATTTAAGAAATATTTAGATGAAGACTTTAAGTGCCATAGCATACGTGCTGCAGACCAAATGGTGGAAGATAAGACTACAGTTATTAATTAATTACATGCTTATTAACTGGCATTATTACAATATGCCAAAGGGCCTCTTTTTGTGCTGCAAAACTCCAAAATTCTGTATTACATCAGAGGAGCATCCTTCCTGTAGACTGTCCATGTTTCAAGTGATCTGAGGTAGGGTGGAGCATGAAACCTTTATACCCTCAGGTCACGTGCTGTAATGCAATGATAATTTCACAAGTGTCTCTCCTAATGGTATACTGACAACAAAGCATTACACAGCAGGCTATTTCATGTTTTCTTACTGCTAAGTATTCATACATGTGATGGCCCTTTTAAAAGGAGTACGAGAAAAGAAAATAATTTCAGCAGATATTTCATGACCACCGGACATCTCAAAGTAGTATAGAGCCAATGAATTTCTTGTTGTGAAGTACAAATTGTACTTCAGCCAGCATGCACATAACTAGCTTCCAGAAGAAGCAATGTGATTATGATAATCCATTTTTGTGATGTTCATTGAAGCATTAAACAAAAGTCAAGACATCAGGAAAACATCCCCAGCTCCTCTTCAAAATCATACCATATGGGATCTTTTATGTCCACTTCAGAGAGCGGTTTGGGTTTGGGAGTGAGGGAATGGCTGGTGTGCTCTGTTTGTTGTCTCATGCAAAAGTTAGGTAAATAGATGAATAAATATAGATCAATAAGAAATAAGCCAAAAAGTATTTTTCTCTACAGGTCTGTGTGATCTATACAAAGAGCAATTGCATCTAAAAGTGCTTGTTCATTTATATTGTAATTTGTTCCGGACTTAGTGATGGCTCTATAATAGTTTAAGTCTGAAAACATTCCAAAGCATCTGAATTATCAGCTGATGACTGCTCTTGTCCACTGCTTTGTCACATACTTAAAACAGCTAAGCAGTTATGCATTAGTTTTTTGATTAATCTGCTGCGTGATGCCAATGTTTAAAAGAAAAACTGCTTTTAACATATTTGAATTGATATTAACAATTGTTGTAACACTTTACAGCTTAATGTATCAAAAAATATTTCTTACGAATTTGAAACAGACTACCTGTCAATCTCTAAATTGTTTTCTTATTATGATTCAAATGTTGAACATTGTGACCAAGCGGTATCATTGGTATCAATGACTAATATGAGGTTATCTGGTGCAATGAAAAACATTAGCGAACATTCAAAGTTGTACCAATTGTAGAATTCCTGAAAACACTGAGGCTGCTGGTCAGAGGCACAATGAAGTATAGTTTCCTTAAGTGCCTCTGAAGGCTGCACTGGTTACAAATCAAAGGGATATTTCATTCAAAATAAACTAAGTCATACTTGTCTCCCAGTGGGTCACCAGAGAAGGTATCTTTTCTGAAATAAAAACAGGAATTGCTGGAGATTCTGCAGATGTGCCAGCATCTTCGGACAGAGAAAGATATTTAATGCTTCATGTTCATATTAGATTTTAAACATTAAACTGTGCTTCTTTCTCTGCAGATGTAGCTTGAACTGTTGAGATTCTCCAACATTATTTTGATTTCAGATTTCGAGCTTCTGCTATATTTTGCTTTTATTAAGGTATTTTTCTGCACATTCTTAAAAGGAATCCATCACATTAACTGGGAAAAGCATGAAGAGCGGGAACAAATGTGTGAACAGCATCTTTAAAATCATGTGAAAATCTTTTAACTGTGCAGTTGTCAGGTTCTTCCTTCCCAATATGAAAACACTTTGGGATAAATTTTCATCATCTTCACAGGCTGGAGGGGAGTTCAATTGAATGAATTTATGTTTAGTTGAAAATGATCCCCAAGCTTCATTGAAAAGGTCAGTCAAGTTTTATTCCATCTGATTAAGCTATAAAACCTATTGCGAGAAGATGTGTGAATTCAATAAATGCTAAAGCTGGTAGTACAGAACTTTAACTTCAAATCTCTTTTCAGAAATTTTAAAGATTTTGTCTTCCACTCATCACAACTTGGACACAAGAAGCAAACTTTAAAAAAGACACCATTTTTTCCAGTATGAGAAATAGGTGCTAATTGGTTGGGGCATCATTGGCATGGAGATGCAGTAAGAGCAGTTAACTATCAACCTTCTTTCTCAGATCAGGCAGATAGATTCTGATTGGTCGAAATGTTGCCACAGAGATGCAGCAGATTTTGGCTGTCTCCATAACTGATTTTTTATGCCTACATAAAACAAGGTTATCCTTACTTTTATGTGTGGAACTTCAAGCCCATACAAATGCAACACAATGTGAACCAGACTGATGACTTTAAATTAGCTTCTAGTGTTACTCTTAGACTATTAAACAAATGATTTCCAATAGCAGAATCACATCTAATGGTTCGTATACTTTTCTGAAGCTTGCAAGCATGGGCTAGTTGAGCACAAGTGGCTTCCTGCCAGCTGCGAGTGGTCAACGATACATCTTTTTTGATACAATCCAAAAGTCATTGAGATATATCCACATGATTTTGTTTTATGTGTATAAAAGATATTTATATATACATTATATCTTTTTTCAAAACAATATGCATTATGGAGATGGCCAAACTCTACTGCAAATTCAAGACAATTCCCTGACGTATTAGAATCTATCAGCCTGCTCTGAAAATGAAGATAACCCAATAATTCAGCGCTTTCTTCTTATTCTGTATGAAATGTTACCTCTTTTTACAAGTCTGCATCTTGTGTCTGATTTTTAACGGTTGCAAAATGATAGCTTCCTTGATTTGTCTCCTTTTAATATGTATATGTTAAATACTTTGTTACTACCAACTAATGCCAGTTGAAAAAAAAAAGCACATTAATATGCTCACGTGTAGTTTTGTTCATTGATCCATTAACTCTTGAACTGCCATATTTGTCTTCTACTGTGCTAAGAAGAGTATAACAGGAGATAATCCTACTGGTGGCCAAAGCTGTGATGCGAGCTGGGACAAGGTGTAACTTAAGATGTACAAAGTGATGCCATGTGAGAAGACTGTGTGCCTCTCCAGATGGATGGATTTAAAAATGAGAAATCTTTTACATTTTAAATTAGTTTAAGAGATGTGGGCGTCGCTGGCTTGGCCAGCATTTATTGCCCATCCCTAACTGCCATTGAGAAGGTGGTGGTGAGCTGAGTTCTTAGAATAGAATAGAACTGAATCATATAATCACTCCAGTGTGAAAGCAGGCCATTCAGACCACATTGCCCCTCTAAAGAGCATCTCACTCAGACCCACTCCCCATCCCTGTAACCCTGCATTTCCCATGGCTAGACCACCTAACCTGCACATCCTGGACACTATGAGCAATTTAGCATGGCCAATCCACCTAACCTGCTCAACTTTAGACTGTGCAAGGAAACCTGAGCACCCAGAGAAAATCCATGTGGACACAGGGACAATGCGCAAACTCCACACAGACAGAGACCCCAAGGCTGAAATCAAACATAGATTGCTGGCGTTGCGAGCCAATGTGCCATCCCATGGCGTCCTTGGAATTTAGGCACAATTACAGTGTTATTAGAAAAGGAGTTCCAGGATTCTCACCAAGTCACAGGGAAGGATAGGCAATATAGTTCCAAGTCAGGTCAGCGGGTAGCTTGGAAACGAAAGGACTTATTTTATTCATATAAATTCTTCAAACTTGCAATCAGCAAATAGACTCTTAAAGGAGGTAAGAAGTTCAGATAAGAGGAAATCTCATCTCCTGCTGCATACCTGTTAAACAAGGAAGTAAAATCAAGTTTCAGGAGATGCAAAGTGTCCAGTAACATATTGATATTTCATTATCTGCCACAGCCAATTTTTCTTGTTTATAATTTCAATGGGCAAAAAATAAATTAAACAGAATGCAAAGTGAACTGGAAATCCTTAGTGTCTGGTCTGTGCTGTTTAAAGTTCAATTTTGCCACCTGCATACATTAATATATTGGGGGAAGCAGGGGGACAGTGGCTTGGGAGAGATGGTAGCTCAGCCAGATGTTGTGGCTTTTTGTTGCTTCCACTAACTGTTCAGTTAAACCAGCTGCTGTTTTTATATAGTAATTTTGACAGACTATTATCATCTGTTGGTTCTGTTGAACCAAGTCCTAATTTGAAAACTCAGCTTTTAGGCTCGTAGTTGTGTGCCAACTCTTTAGCTTCATCTACCAGCCAACTTAGTAATGTCTGGAATGTATCCCAGACATCTGCAAACAAAGCAACCTACTGTTCATCAGAATTATAAAGCATATCAATCTCTGGTCCCTATAAATAGTTTCCTTGAAGGAAAGGGATTCAGCCTTCAAGTAAAGGAGATTTTATACTGTTTAGACACACATTTTTAACCAAATTATCAGTCCGCATGCAAATCTTTTTGGCAACAATTTTTGTTAAAAGGGCAGTGCAAAGAGTTGAATAGAAATATAATCAGTATTGAACTTCAAGCCAGTATGGTTTATCACTTTAAGTGGAGTACTGGACAGGAAGATACTTCTTTCTGATTATCAGTGCTCACACAGTCTTAACAACACAGCTGGATCAACACATATCAAGTGTGATGGAATACTCTTCACTTGTCTGGATGGCTGCAGCTCCAGAAGCTCAACACCATCCAGGTCAAAGCAACCCCAGGGTTGGAAACCCATTCATCACTTTAAGCATTCAGTCCCTCCACTAACGACTCACAGTGGCAGCTGTGCGATGCATGTGCAACGTTGACTGCAGCAATTTGCCAAGTCTCCTCCCGTAGCACCCTTTAAAAATGCAATCTCTACCCAATGTGAATAGCAAAAGCAGCAGATGCATGGGAACTCCATTAGCTGCAAGTTGTTCTTGAAGTCACACACCACCCTGACTTGGAACTATATTGACATTCCTTCACTGTCACTGGGTCAAATTCCTGGCCCTTCCGAATGACTCGATGGCAGCATGTATACCAGGTAAATGGCAGTGGCTAAGGAAGGTATTGTGCACTACTTTCACAGGGATAATTAGGGATGATCAATAAATGTTGGCCTAACTCGTGATATTCATATTCCATGAGCAAAGATATGGAAGAGCTGACAGTTCAGCTTGCACTTTCAGCTTGCACAGTTCAGTAAACACTACATGTAAAAAAAGGGAGGAGGGGGGTTACAGAATCTGATGACAAAGAAGGGCAGAATATTAACTAAGGCACTGTGAAACACTAGGCTGTCCGATGTGGACTGCGGTATATAGGAATAGAAAATCAGAGATTTTTCTAGGGATTTGATAAGTAGAGGGGCAAAGGAACAGAGAGTATACTTAATCAAAAGGAGACTCTAAACCATTTTGTGTGATCTGTCCATTCTTTTTTGGATAATCTAGAGAAGACATCACAAAATATCATAGAAGCACAATCAGCATCACCATAGTCAGATTTTTCAAATCTATTGATGGGGAAAGTGGTTTGAAAGCAGCATCCTTTTCCAAGCTGTCATGCCAACTTGGAAGTGCTCATCGCTGACAAACTAGCTCCACTAGTCAGGATGTGTCTTGTCTCTAAGCTATGAAAATATAACTTGTTATTAGTACTAATTTGTCACTAAATTAATAAATAAAATTTATTAATAAGTACAGTTAGATAGACATGATGGGACAGGTCATATATCCTAACTGCAGAGGCTGGACTTTATGGAGACCTTTGCAGTTCCAAGCAGCTATACCTCTGGTAAGTAGCTGCATCTCAAGTAACTTTAGCTCAGAGTTGTTGAGCTGGAATCCGAGTTTGAGACATTGCAAGCTGCAGGGAAGGGCAGAGTTATGTGCAATCATTTTGTTCAAGGAAATCCCTTACATTTTGTAGAAATTTGTAGTTGATCAATAGTTAGGAACAGATGGTTGGAACTGTGAGTCAGACAGTTATGGGGAATGACAATGCAAAGACAGAGGAGTCTGAATCTTTTGAGTTTCACCAATAATTACAAGTTACTTGCTATCTGCTTGAATAAGAAAAAGTATTACAGGGGAATGGACAAGCTTGCCATCATAGGATGGGGAGGAAGCCATTCAAAAGACGGGAACACGACAGAATGATATAGGAATAGGAAACACGATAATCAGGGGAAACCATACTATTTTGTTCAACTATGACTTTCAGCTCTTCACCTGCCTGCTCGGTGAAGAAATATTCTTTTGTGACCACAGACAAACCTTGTGTTTGTGGTCAATCAAGTTATCAGAGCGCATATAGGAACTGACTACAAAAGAGGGACTTTGCATTATTGTCTACTGAGAAACTCTGAGGAGTCAGAGTTCAAATCAAAACACTGAATGTCAAACATAATAATCTCTCAATTGATCTGAGATTCACATCAATTGTCATAAATTCAAGGAGATTAAAGAGTTAACTGGGTGGCTTAAAGAATGGTGTGTGAAGAAGTAGTTTTGATTCCTGGGATACTGTGACCATGACTGAGGAAAGAGGATACGGCTCCTTTAGGATCAGTTTCACTTAAACTCAGCTAGCATCAGCATCCAAAATTACTGTACAGCCAGTGCTAGGGATAAGGCTGTAAAATAAAATGGAAAGAGAGTGCAAGCAAACCAGATGTTCTAAATCTAAAGAGAAAAGTCAATCCAATAGAGTACAGTAGTAATTTGGGTAAAGAAAAGTAAAGTGGGACAGCAAGGGGCAGAGAGTTGACGTTAATGGTGAGTCAGTGAAAAGGTCCAAGCAACACAAATGTTTAAAGGTATAAAAGTGAAAGATATTTATCTGAATGCATGAAATATTTTGTAACAAAGGAGATAAACTAAGTGGGTAAATAGAATTAAATAGATTTGATTTAATCAGCATTCCAAAGGCAGTAATTAAAGTTGGAATATAAATATTGTAGGGAACTTGACATTTGAAATGGCAGACAGAATGAAAAGCAGTGGGACTAACACTGATAATAAAAGATGACATCATGACAATGGTAAGAAGGATTCTTGGCTTGAAAGGTCAGGAAATAGAATCAGTATTGGCGAATATTAAGAATAGCACCAGCATTTCCTACCCTTATGAAAGACATCTAAAAGAAGTTCATTCTATTGCACAGAGTATTAAGCAAGACTGGAGCTGGTAACAAAAACAATATGATGATTCTGAGGGACTTTAATTTTCACGTAGACTAGAAAAGTAAATTTGGTTCAGGTAGTCTGGAAAATAATCTTGTAGAATTTTTTTGAAAAGCTTCCTAAGCCAAAATATTTTGGAACCAATGTGAGAGAAACCTACTTTAGAATTTGACTTTGTAAAATGAAGTAGGGTTAATTATTAATCCCAAAGTGAAAAAAAAGATGGGTACTGGTGGTCATAACACAATTGAATTCTGTGTTATTTGAAATGAACATAATCCAATAATAAATAAGAAATGTAAATAAAACCAGTTATATAAGTATAAAGGGAAAGCTGGCTAAATTTACTTGAGTAAATAAAGTGAAAATTATGGAAATAAACAGTGGGAAATATTTGCTTTAAAGAGTCCAACCTTTTCAGCAATAACATATCGCATCAGAAAACCAAAACTTAGTGAGAAATTCAGTGAAAAAATTTTGGGTCTGGGCATGTTTGTCTGCCTGTTTGTTTCATACTATCTGGGAGACGTTCGAATGTTCTCAGGTCACTTCAGAGGCTCACAAGAGTTGCTTTCTGAACTCTACCTATTCAACATGGAGACTTCTTACTGCTGTTTGAGAAACTCCTCCTTGATTGGTTTTAGATGCCCTGACACTTGCTGCCCATAAACTGACTGAAATGGAGTAAAGCCCATGGATCCTTTGGGTGAGTTCCTGGCAATGAACGGAAAAATATTTGATACTTTACCTCAGTTTGAAGATATTGCTGATTAGGGTCTGCTAGTACGGTTTTAGAACCTATATGACTTTAAGTGATAAGCTGAAAAAGTTTTCTGAGTCATGCTCAGGTTACCGTGAACAGAGCTCTGGTTTGCAATCAGTAATTTGCTGATTTTAGGTGGTTTGAATTACCCACAGATCCCTGGTTTTAGACACAGGACTTATTTCGGGAATGTGAATTGAAGAAGGCAGTAGACTGGTGTTTTGGGGCAAAAGAATCTCTATTCAGTTACAATACAAAAGGTAAGTATAACACAAGAAATAAAGATAAACACAAATAACAGTGAAATTAACACTATCAGTTATACAGAGGACAGTAACACTATTAAATGTACTATTAGCTAGATTAAACACTGGTAGAACTTAAAACAAGGTTTTTAATTACAGAAACTTTAATCAGGCTTCCTACCCTTGGGTCCCATGCACTGTCACCACTTGGCTTCCCCTCCCTACTCGCTAGGTCAGAAATTTGGGGCCTCGGGGGTTTAAGCTCACCACTGGGGAAAACACGATTTTGAAATAAAGCTGCCTGTTCCTGCTTGCCGTACACGATGCCTGGATGAAGACTTCGGACTGTGTAGGCCTTCAGTCTGGGTTGAATTTGCTGATACTGTACGATGCATAGCAGGTCTGTCGGGTAAGTACTTGGTTTCCTTACTTTTTGCAGGTCCAGTTTCACCTCAGTCTGAGGCCTGTGGTGTCGGTTGGGTCAGTAGTTTTCAGAATTTGTTGGTTATTAGGTCTACTGCTCGTGGCCAGTTGCCATCGATTGGTTCAGAATAAACCTGTGTTGTTAGCTTTTGGAATTGCTCTCAGGAATAACTGTTTTGGAACTGCTCTGATGATCGGTCTACAGAACGCTTCTGGGGATAGCTCTTGGGATTGCTCCCTGGAACCGTTTTGGGGTTTGCCGTTTAGAATGCTTTTGGGGATTGCTCTTGGGGTCATTCTCTGGGATAGTTGTTTGGAACTGCTCTGAGATTTGTCCCCTTGGTGAGATTGAGGCCTGCAGTTGTATTGATTGTGGGCCCCTTATCATCGTGTCAAATCTGCGCCTTCCATTGTGTTTCCAGTATTCCTTTTGAAGTCAACTGGTTTCCTGATAGTTCAGAGTTTGTGTGAAAGGATTTTGATTGAAGTTGAATATCCAGTATATCTGAATGAATTTCAGTTGAAATTGAATGTTTGGTATCTCTGCAGGCTCCATACTGTGTGTGCCACATAGCGCGAGGTGTAAAAGTTGTTTCCGGTCTAGACGGTTAGGTTTAGTTGATAGTTCTCTTAGTGTGGAGGTGTATATTGGAATTCCAGGCTGAAAAATAGCCCCAAAGAGAAATCATTCTGGCTCCGTTGTGTCTTTGCAGCCTGAACCCAGAATTTTATCCAGTATTTTGGATGCTAAAAAATTCCAGGGTGTTGTCCAGTATTTTAGATGATGGGATTTTTGCTCAGTCCTAAACATGGCCTCCTGGAATATTTTGGATATGAACTTTGAGCCCAGATCTGACTGAATCTTGAGTGAAGAATTGGGTCAATTTCCTCAGCACTATTTCGATGTGAATGGTTTTCATGGGAACAGCCTCAAGGACATAAGTAATCCTTTTCTTTCCCCTTTTTCTTTCTCATGCAGTACACGAACACTTTGCTGAATGGTTCTTCAAAATTTGACACAGGAATCATAGGTACAGATTTAGTGCAGGTTGGGGTTTATCAGTAAATTGGCAGATGTAACAGGTTAGGTAAAACCTTATTATATTCTTGTGGAGCTGTGGTCTGTAAAACATCGTGGCTAATGTGGGCTTGAATTTTCCATGTATTGACATGCAAAACTATGGGGGCCTCTTGAGTAATATTTCACATAGGTACCTCAGCATCACCACTACCTGGTGGATCACTATTCACTCCTTGTTTGCAGATCCGATGGGTGTTTCTATTTCTATCTTGGCACCTCATTTTTTTAATACAGTGTGCTACAAGGACTGGTTCTGCCTCTGCTTCAGTGTGACAGTCTGAGCTAGTGTTTCTAGCAGTGGTCTGCTTGTTGGGCTGCTACCAAGGAAATTTGGTTTATTTGAGGCCTTTTCCTTATTGCTTATTGAGGTAACAACTGTAGTAACCAGTCCTAGTGGCATTTCTGGGTGAGAAGACCTTGCAGTCCTCCAACTGTGCAGAATCCCTTGGTGGGAGAATCTCTATCCTTAAAGCTCCATTAGCCTATGGTTGTCAAACATAGGTTGCTGTAAAATTCCATTGCAGCTACAAAAGTAGTCACAGTGCCATTGCCTCTAGCGCTGCATCAGTGGCCAAAGCCATTATTGTGGTCATTAATGTCAGTTCATAACACGCTTGTTATAATTTTCCAATCTCCTCTGCATGCTAAAACAAGTACCAAAGTGGAAGTTAGCAAAGGGGTGATGATGGCCTAATGGTTTTATTGCTATTAATCCAGAGACCCAGGTAATGTTCTGGGACCCAGGTTTGAATCCTACCATAGCAGTTGGTGGAATTTGAATTCAATCTAATGGCAAATCCACTGTCAATTACAAGGAAAAAAATGTCTGTTTCACTAATGCCCTTTAGGGAAAGAAAACTGCCATCCTCACCTTTTAAAATTAATTGAAAAGATAAGGAATAATGACTAATTTTTCACATATTACAAAGCCATGCAACAAAGTAAGCTGTAATAAGTTGCAAAGAAATATGGACTGGTGCATTTGAGTAGATAACAGGATGGCAAATGAGGAAAAATATGGAGGAAAGTGATTTATTTTGGTAATTAGAACAGAAGATGAGAATACATTTTACATTTCAAAATGTACACATTGCAAATGTTACTCAGAAACATTTTGGTAAACTGATAGGAGCAGGACAAAAAAGTTAACATGCAGGTGAAGCAGACAATTCAGTTCAAGTGTATGTTTCAAGGGACTGGAGTAAAATACAGTCGGTTCTGCTGTAATGTGTGATCCAGCAACACAAATTGTCTACAACACGACATAGGGGAACGCTATTTCTAAAACACAAACTTATGTTGGCTATAACACAATTTCATTGATGCACCTCATCCTGGATAATGTGACGAGCTATCCTCCCACCGTTGGTGAGCTTTCTGAGAACATCAAAGTGCTATTTCTACCCCAAACACGACTTCTCTCCTTCAACACATGGACCAAGGTGCAATAGCAGCTTTTAAAGCTCATTATTTAAGGTGCACATTTAACAGCCTGCTTGCAGCTATGGAAGGGGATAAGGACAGTGTTCTTTAATTTTGGAAGAGCTTCAACATCAAGAATGCAATTGACATTATCGTGGAGGTCTATGGTGATGTCAATAAGGACTGCTTGCGTGCAGTTTGGCGGAAGCTTCTCTCAGTTTTTTTTCAAGATTTTAAAGACTTTGATCCAAAAAATCAAAGAACATTGTGTCGATCTTGCAAAGCAAGTTGGATTTGAAGAGTGGGTATGTTGAAGAGCTGCTTGAGTCCCACTGTGAAGATCTCTCTACAGCTGGTCTACAACAACTTGTCGCTGAGGGGGAAGTGGAAACTGGAGACGAAGAAGATGAAGTCCAGGATGCAGCACCATGAGAGGTTTCCACTTCTGTTTTGTTTTCTTTCCTGAGGGAAACTGAGAAGCAGTTGCAGCTCTTAGAGGACAACGATTACAATGCAGAACACAGCAGGGTAGCAGTTCGTGGAATAAGATCTTATTTGGCACCCTATCAACTGCTTCTTCACGAAAGTAGAAAAAGGGCAAAGCAGCAAAAACTGGAAGCCTGTTTTTAATCCAACCCCTAAGAAACAGTCAGAAGACTGTTCTGAAGCCATCCACTTCTGAATTAACTATTTTTCGCCCTAACTCTGCAACCACAACTGCACCTGAAGGTGATGATGATGATGATGATGATGATGATGATGATGACGCCCCTCAGCCCCTGCATTAACCAAAGGAACCTCAAAACATCCTCCCCCGTCAAGTCATCTTGACATTTTTTCAAGGTTAAGGTGTTAAATTTTCTTTTATTTCATTATTAGATGTGAATAAAACATTTATTCAAACTGTGCTATCCTTTGTGTTAGGCTTTTGAGTGATTTCTGAGTGATCTTGATTGTCAATTTTTGGTGATCTGTCCCTAACCCCGCTTTTCCTATGGGCCTAACCCCGCTTTTCCTTATTTCTATAGCATGATTTTCTACAACGTGATGTTGAGCAAGAACAAAACTACCATGTTATAGCAGGACCGACTGTATAGTAATGCCTTTCTATAATAGTACCGGGTATTGGTGAAGTCTCTTCCATACTATTTTGCACGGTTTCAGTTTCTATATCTAAGGATGGAAATATTTGTCACTGCAGCAGTCCAGCACAGATTCCCTAATAGATGGCAATCTAAGAGACAGGTTGTTAATCGGATGCCTGCTGGAAACTTAGACCAAAAGTCTAGCCAAGCACAAATCTGGGGTCCCAGAAATGACCTGAAAGTTGAGGAAAAAAATGACAGGAAAATTCAGTTCAGAAGGGGACAGTAATTTGGAGGGCTTGGGTCGAGCGAGGAAAGGAAGTATGTATCAGGCTATTTTATTATAGTGTTCCTAACTCCTGTTGCTTTTCCCAGTGGCAGGCTGGTCGACAGGTTGATGAAATCCCTGGGATTTCGTCAGTGGGATGCAGTGGGAGGACAACTGAAATCATTAAGAAGGCACTTAAGTGGCATTTTCACAGTGTCTCCAATCAGATGAGCAGTTTCACACTGAGTCTCCAATCCAATAGTAAGAAGGTAAGAACATAGTGGAAGCAACTGTCTCAGTGAAACTGACAAGCTGTGAAGGCTTCAGTC
The DNA here is from genome assembly GCA_024137785.1 of Ginglymostoma cirratum. Taxonomy (NCBI): domain Eukaryota; kingdom Metazoa; phylum Chordata; class Chondrichthyes; order Orectolobiformes; family Ginglymostomatidae; genus Ginglymostoma; species Ginglymostoma cirratum. Next base: position 36,184,215 of record JAHRHZ010000009.1, on the reverse strand, counting down.
AGCTGAACTGAACGGAAATATGAGTGAACAAGCTTCAAGTATGCCCTATTCAGTGCTGTTTCTGCCAAAGGATGTTCCCGCTGCTCGGCAGTTGAGTGCAAACTGCCTGGAATGCACTTCACCTGTTCAGCACTTTATTTGCTTTTAGCTGCATCTCCATGCTGCCAACCCTCTGGAGGACTCAGGAGAAGCTTATATAGCTACACTCTCCTCTTACTTTGAGGCTCAACAGCAAGATTCTTTCTCACTGAAACATGTTGCAGCTGTACTTAGGCCAGCTGTAGCTCCGGATCCTTTAGGGGTCTGCAGCTACGTTTTCCCTCCGCCAACCAGAAAGGATAGCAATTAAGATGCAGGTGTAAGGAGTACAGAAGGTGTATTTGGAGTGTGCCAGGTACCCTGACATGCCAGATGGATGCCCTGTCAGTTGCTGTTAATATCTTCATCCACATGATGCAAGGTTACCTTTCCAGTGGATCAAGTGGGTAACATTGCCAACAGAGAACAAAGTGGCCATTGCTGGAGACACACCCCTTTGGCATCGCTCAATCCAAAGTCTCTGACTATTGCAAACTGACGTGATCTCTTCTTCCACACAAATGGAAAGCTAGGTAGTGGGAAAGTTAGAAAAGGATTGGGTTGAGAGCAATGAAAGACAACATTTGGGTGTGTTAACTTCTGAGGCATGGGCAGGAAAGCATAGCAGGTTGTGAGACATTGCAAGCGTCGGCTACTGAAATGGTAATGTGAGGTGTCTGGAGAGGAATGAATCCACATTCAAGGTGCATTAACATAAGGGGTACAATTGCAGGAGGCTGCTGTGCAAGTCAGAGAAGATTTGTACTTCATTCATGGAATATAGCTGTTGCTGACTAGGCCAACAATTTATGTCCATCCCTAATTACCCTGAAGAGGTGGTCCTGAGCTGCCTTCTTGAACTGCTGCGTGTGGAATAGCTACAAACACAGGATGTTATGGAGGGAGTGCTTGTGTTGGTGCAAGTATGATGATATAGTTCCTAGTCAAACTGTGGAAGGGTTTGGAGTGAAACTAGCAGGTTCTGGTGTTCCCACCTATCTGCTGACACTACCCTTCTTAATGGTAGAAGTTGCAGGTTTGGAAGTAAGACTGTGGGACTTGGCACCCATCAAAAGGTTGCAGCACTCACCCATCATGCCAGACTGAAAGCCTGGATCTTTGTGGTCTAACACCTCCAAATAAGATGGGTCAGACTGCTCATTCGTTCATATCTGATTGAAGGAGGTGTCCTTTGCCTTCTACCTGGAGGAGAGTTCATCTCACTGCAGTTCCACAGCTCTTTTAGATGGGTGTATCTTTATAAGTGAGAGATCCAGGACATAAGGTTCTCAGGTTTCCTCACCATTCCTGTGGATGGTAAAGCCTAAAAAAAAAGTCCTAATTAGTTTCTTAGAAGTTTACATTTTAATTAATAATATTTCCACAAACAAAATGGACACATTGCCATTTATTGCTCCCACCTTGCCTAATTGGTGAGGTTGAGTGAAGTCGGGAACTTCATCAGTTTTCTCCGAGAATGAACATCCAGAAGTGCCATATTTCAGTATCCAGGTCAGCCCAGTGTGCTTAAATGCTAAAGAATGGACATTCACTTCAATTTGTGAGATTTCAGAAAATATCCTTCTGTGGGAATGTCATTAGTATTGTCTGTGAAAGAAGGGGATATTGTTGGAAGCAATTTCTGGATTTCTACACTTTGTCTGTTTCAAAAAGAATCACACCCTGTTGAATTAGTTGTAACTGGGTTTTAAATGGTGTGCTAAGCTCATAATTACTGCTGAACAATCTTTCTGTCTCTGAAAAAAATACTTTTTGTGTCTGATGAACATCACATTTCTGCAAGTACGGGATTTCTAACATGATAAACATATTTTTTTGAAGTATGCTGTATGTTATTTCAGCTTTCACCTAAATCCCTATCTTTCTGTCAGTAAAGTGCATAAAATGAAAAAGATAGTGGGCAATCCGTATGGGTGGATTCTGGAAGTTGCTGTTAATTTCACACTATGATGTTGTTGAATGCTAGCAGTTTCACTATCATTACAACCAGAAGATCTGTGCTATCATTTGTGGCGTGTGTATTAATCTATCTTTCTGATTGGCAAACAGAGGTTGACCCAGAAAGAGACTAAACTACTTCTATGAATTCATTAGTGAAGGATGTGGAGGTAATCAATACCTTGCACTGAGTTTGAGCAGTAATCTTTTCTCAGAGCTCAGATAAGGCTATAAAACCTCAGGTAGTCAGACTGTGTTACTTTGATATTGCCTACAGCTCTTGCTGAAATTATATATTACATTCACACTAGCCATTTATTAAACCCTACAAATTAGAAGTGCAAAAATCAAAAATCAATTATTGTTAATAGTCAAAAGAAGAAATTTACTACACATTATGGTAGACAATTCAATTCATTTAGCAGCAGACACCTCTGTAGCAAAACTGATCTTCCATAATTTTACTTTAGCTCATTTACATTGAATATAACAGATCAGTTCTGTTATAGGAAAGAGGTGTATTGCTATGATGCTTTTATCTGAAGTCACACAACAGCCTTCTGAAAAAATAACTTTTAATTGACCATATCTTAAAACTGGCAAGTCTTTGGTGGGAAAGAACTTCCACCTACTATCTCAAGCTCTGCCCACTAACCTACTCTCTGGGTATTTTTGAAAAGTGATGAGGAGTGTACACATTTAAGGTAACTGTGCAACTACAGCAGGTGTTCTTGCCTCAAGTAAAGAGTGAAGTAGATACTCAATGTAGAGTGAGTAGATTGATTACAGTCGGGAAATACAGCATTTTAAGTTGTCAGTTACTCTTTCAATGTCTTATGACAATTCATATTGTAAAATGTTACAGTCCATTTTGGCATTGTTGAGCTTAGCTGTTACTATATTATCCAGTTTGACAGAGGTAATCATGTGGTCCCAAATATTTATCTCCTTCCAAACTGGTAGACGCTTCTGGTGGATAGCTAGGTCTTAAAATTCACGTTGTGATTACTTGAACACTAAATTCATGATTTGCTTGCTACAAAATTGCCTGTTTCTTTTTTTCTGTTTTTCCCCAGGTCCTGATTGCCTTTACATCTAACTCTTTCTGCGATATTAAAATCCCTCTTGAAATACCTGGTACAAGATTATGCTACAATGTCTTTGAAATCATTGAACCTTTATAAAGCTAAGCTCTATGAAATTGTTGCCAGCTGAAAGTAGCTGCTCTGTAAAATGGCTGGTTGGATGAATACAAATGACTCTGCAATTTTTGTAAACTGTAATGGCGGTATTAGTTACAGTTGCAAACCAGCTTAAGTCTTATAAGTATCATAATATTGTCAAACTGTTCTGTGACTGGAAGTCAATTTATGTGTAGCACAGGAACTGGCCATTCAACCTAATAGGTCAGTGCCATTGTTAATGCTTTATATGGGCTTCTTCATCAACGTACCAATAATGTTTTCACATTTTAATGATTTTTACAAATGTACAAGACTTTCTTTTAATTCCAACCGTGGGGGAGTTTGTTAGTTTTATGTACTTTACGATAATTAAATAATTAAACCATTGCAACCTTTATTCAAGTTGATAAATTATAGTCATATTATAGCTGATAAAGTACAGACTTATTAGCAAGCTTGAAATTTGTGGGTTTAAAGGACCATTGACTGTTTGGACATGAAATACGTATGACTAAGACTGTATAAGATCTTGAAATGAGAGGCTGCAGATAACTATCACAGGCAGTCAATTACTCATTAAGTTTGAGTTTAATGTTTTAAGGAGGATCTGTAGCTTGGGTTGCAGTTAGAGACGTTGGTTGGTTCACTAAGCTGACTGGGTTTCATGCAAATGTTTCATCTCACTCCTCAGTGACATCGTCAGTGTTGTGTAGCCTCCGTTGAAGTACTGTTGTTCTGTCCTGCTCTGAATTTATATGGTCTGGTCTGTCATGTTGGACAGTCTTGCCACCATAGTGGCATGTAGATGGGGTCAATTTCAGTTTGTTGGTTAGTTGCATTGGTGGTTGAAAACCAGGCCTCCAGGAATCCTTGAACTTGTCTTTGTCTTGCTTGTCCTAGTACTGTAACTTTGTCTCAGTTTAACTGATGTCCTTCCATGTCGGAGCATATTGAAAAGAGGGAGAGTTAGTTGAACATAGGACAGATGGGCGGGAAACTTGCCACCAGCAGACATGAACACCAACTCGTAGCAAAATGATTTGACCAACTCTCCCTCGTTTCAATATAAGGACATCAATTGTCATCTGGAAGACAATTGTTTGCATGAAAACCATTCAGCTCGGCGAACCAGCCAGCAACTCCAAATTTGAGATAACAAGTTGTAGAGCTGGATGAACACAGCAGGTCGGGCAGCATCAGAAGACCAGGAAAGCTGATGTTTTGGGCCTGGACCCTTCTTCAGAAAAACTCCAAATTTGAGTTTCTTTATTATAGTTTCTTAAAAGGCGGCAATTTATGGACCCTATGTTGGTTGAGACAGCTGAGTTTTACCAAAAATCAGAAAAGCTTTAATGTCAGGAAAATCATGAGGGCGTCTCTCTGTGAGTTCCAATGAATTATCTCGAGCAACTCAATTCGCTCACCTCATTATGCTCACGCTCTCATGGATTCACCAGAAGTTTGGGTTCTCACTGTTGTTGGAACCTTTGGGGATTGCGTTGCTCCATTCATATGTAGAGTTGTGTACCACATCAAATGCTGCCAGCCATAAATATCCATCATGGCACACATAGTGGGAGCAAAATGAAAAAGAAAACTTCTAAAGGCACATGGGTGGCATCAGTGAGACTTCATTGGAAATAGATGATCGCATTGATAGTTGTATTGCTACTTTACTTTATCATCCATCTCATCGGTTACCATAGTAAATGCAGCTACAAGAATGAACCTACACAGGCTACCCATCCTTAGCAGCCCACCATGTTAGGTCCTGTTTGAAGGGGTATTCTTCCACATGTTACAAACCACTTGCGAAAAAATGCTAGATTCTCAAACCCCATTACTCCTGCAGTCGCACAGATGTTAATGATTTAATGACAGCACACATCATCCCGAATTGAGCTGTCTAATGGAATCAAATTAACGGTAAACACTGACTAGGTTCCTGCACTTAACGAAAACAAATGTTTGTGAAAAATATGTAAATTCTAATCAAAAGTAAATGGCAATAAACCATCAACATATAGCTCTACTAGTTAAAACTTACCCCCTTTTTAAAACTCCCACACTTCATACACAGAAAAACGAAACAGAGTATTGGTTTTATGGTGGAGGGAAAAAAATCTGGGAAACACAGCAGTGTTTATTGAGATATTTCTTGGCGCTTACCAAAACTTTGTCCTTTGACCATTTCTTCTACCTATTCACAGGAGACAAGGTAATTGGTTTACTCTTAAAGTCTCTTAATTACTGGGTTAAGACAACAGCATATAACAACTGGTCATAGAAGAATGGCTTACTTCAGGCTTCAGGTATTTTGACTGCAGATCGAGAGCAAGACATACAATCTGCCATTCCAGTAGTCTGAAGGCTTCTCTCTGTATTTTTCACACCCACAGACTGTTCAGCTGCCTAGGAGCCAAGCAAAGAGTTTCAGCCTAATGACCTTTGACATCCACAACTGGTCACAATTGCACAAATCAATCAGCTATTTGCCATTGGCAAAATCACATACTTTCGGCACTATGCTATTTACAAAAGTCTTCCCTTCCACTGCTTGAACAAAACAGCAGTGTAAACACCATACACAGAGTTCCTCTAACTTGTTTTTAAAAGTACAGCAATTCCTTCTTAAGTCACAAAAAAAGACAGGAAGTGTTGGAGAAAGTCAACAGGTCTGGCAGCATCTGTAGAGAAAAAAAAAAACAGCTAATGTTTTGAGCGAAATAAAACCGAAAGAACTGTGGATGCTGTAAATCAGGAGCAAAAACAAAGTTGCCGGAAAAGCTCAGCAGGTCCGGCAGCATCTGTGAAGGGAAAACAGAGTTAACGTTTCGGGTCCGGTGACCGTTCCTCAGAACCTAATGCTTTGAGTCCAGTTTATGCTGGGGACAAAGTTTCAGGGACAGGAGTGAATATAATTCATGGAGACAGTGCCAAGAGCGGGAAACATACGAGGCCAGCAAAGAGACTGGCTGTGGGGAAGAGTAATGAACATGGAGGAGGGTGTTCATGCTCTGAAATTGTTAAACTCAATATTGAATCCTGAAGCCTTAAGGTACCTTGGGAGAAGATGAACTGTTGATCTACCAGCTTGACTTGAGCTTTGCTGGAGTAATGTATTATGTCTGAGACGGAAATGTTGGAATGGGAACATGGCAGTGCATCAAAGTGGTAGGCATTTTGCTTGGAGTTATTATTACAGGCATAATATCAGTGTTTTGCAAAGCAGTCACCAGTCTACTTTTTCTCTCCCCAATATACAGGAAACCACATTGTGAAGACAGCATGCAGTAATCTGGATTGATTGAAGTGCAGCTATTTCACTGCTTCACCTGGAAGGAATATTCAAATACATTCACGCTTTCAGTAACGGCCTGCTTGATACAAACAGGTTCTCATGCAAATGCTCTCTTACTTTGAGTCCTTTTTAGTCATTCTCTAACTTGTTGAGTGAGTCTTTGGCTATAATATGCAGGTTCAACTCTTGCTTGAAAGTTTTATTTAAAATCATCATTCTCCACTTCAGGGTTTGAGATCTTAAACATTTCCCATTTATGCATAAGGAACAGATTGGAATTTATATCCATTGTCCGTCCCAACTCTTCCCTAAATGCCCTAATCGCAATGTATGTTCACCTTTATAACCAAACTGGAGGGTAAATCACCAGTCCCATATTCTAGCTGCTTGCCAAAATGTTGTTCTTTGACCAAGTTCTTTCGCTTATTAAGGGAGCTGTACTGATGGGATGGTCTCCATCTGAATCATGCTGTGAACAGAGTTCTGGTGAATCACATAACCAGGGCTATACATCAGGCTTCAAACAAAATAGTTCATGTGGGATTCAATTGCATGGAAAATTATTGAAGAAGAAAAAGGGAAGAGAGTTCAGGAGAGGTTATTAAAGCTTCCAGAACAAGGAATATGACAGACAGTATGGAAAGGAATCTAAATTTAGGCACAGTAGATAAGGGGGCAACTATGCAAAAGGGGCAGTCAAAGCAGAACTGAGGGTGTTGTACTTAAATGTTCACAGCATACAAAACAAGGTCAATGAGCTTCACTAAAATTGGCAGGTATGACATTGTAGACAACACAAAGACATGGCTGCAAGGGCTGAGAACTAAATATCCAAGGATAAGTGTCCTATCAAAAGGACAAGCAGACGGCTAGGAAGGTGGGGTTGTCTTGTTAGCAAGAAACAAAATTAAATCAATAGCAAGAAGCGATATAGGGTCAGAAGGTGTAGAATCTGCGTGGGTAGAATTGAGGAACCTCAAAGGAAAAATGACCCTGATGTGAGTTATGTACAGGCCTCCTGGCAGTAGTCACGATGTGGAGCAATACATAAATCAGGAGATGGCCAAGGCATGTAAGAAAGGCACTATTTCAATAATCATGGGGGACTTCAATATGCAGGTGGGCTGGGAAAATCAGGTTGGTAGCGGCTCACAAAAAAGGAATTTATGGAATGTCTATCAGATTTTTTTTGGAGCAGTTTGTAGTAAAGCCTCCTAGAAAATAGGGAGTTTTGGTTTGATGCTGTGTCATGAGGCAGACTTGATTAGAGACCAAAGCTGAAGGGACCCCTAAAGGAGAGAGACCATAATATGAAAGAATTCACTCTGCGGTGTGAGAGGGAAATGCTTGAATTAGGTGTAAATAGGTTACAATTGAGAAAAGGTAACTACAAAGACATGAGGGAGAAGCTGGCCAGAGTTGATTGAAAGGGATCTTAGAAAAGATTGATGGTGAAACAGCAATGGCATGAGTTTCTAGGAGTAATTCAGGAAGCATAGCAGAAATTTATCCCAAGGAAGAAAAAACATACTAAAGAAAGGATGAAACAACCATAGCTGGCAAGGGAAGTCAGGAACAGCATAGAAACAAAATCAAAAACAAACTTTGTCATGAAGATTACTGGGGAGCAAGAGGATTGGGACCAGCAGAGGACAACTAAAAAAAGTAAGCGAGGAGAAGGTGAAATGTGAGGGTCAACTAGCAAGCAATAGAAAAGAACATTGCAAGAGCTTTTTTAGATATATAGAAAATATAACAGAGAGGCAAGTGGACATTAGACAACTAGAAAATGAGGCTGGTGAAGTAGTAATGGGGAACAAATAAATGGCAGAGGAACTGAATAGGTACTTTGCAAGGGTCTTTGTGGTGGAAGACCCTAGTAGTGTACCTGAACTTTAAGACAGTCAGGGGGCAGTAGTGAGTGTAGTGACCATCCCCAAGGAGAAGGTACTGAGGAAGCGGAAAGGCCTGAAGGTGGATAAATATCCTTAACGAGATGGACTATACTTCAGGTTTCTGAAAAATATAGCTGAGGAGATTGTGGAGGCATTGATGGCGATCCTTCAGGAATTTCTGGAATTAGGAAAAGTTTCCAGAGCACTGTAATATGGCTACTGTAATATCCTTGTATAAGGAAGGAGGGAGACAGAAAATGGAAAATTATAGGTTGGTTAGCCTGCCCTTGGTCATTGGTAAGATTTTAGTGTTCATTATTACAGATGAGAATGCAGAGTACTTGGATGTGCATGGTAAAATAGGGCTGAGTCAGCACAGCTTCATCAAGTGAAGGGCATGTCTAACAAATCTGTTAGAATATTTTTAGGAGCTAACAAGTAAGTTGAGACAAAGGGCAGCCAATGGACCGGTCGCTTTGGATTTCCAGAAGGCATTTGACAAGGTGCCATTTAGGAGGCTGCTAGGTAAGGTAAGAGCCAGTGGTGTTAATGGCAAACTGATAGCATGGATAGAGAATTGGCTGACTAGCAGAAGGCAGAAAGAATCCTTCTCAGGAAGCAGCTAGCGAACATTGGAGTTTCACAGGTGTCCATGTTGGGACCACAACTATTCACATTATACATTAACAAACTAGACATGGGAACTGACAGCATTGTTGCTAAGTTTGAAGATGATATAACGGTAGCTGGAGGAACAGATAATGTTGAAGAATCAGGGAGGCTGCAGAAGAAGTTGGATAAGCTAGGGGAGTACGCAAAGTAATGGTAGATGGAGTACAATGTGGAGAAGTGTGAGGTTATGCACTTTGGTAGAAAGAGTAATGGTATAGACTATTTTCTAAATGGGGAAAGGCTTCGGAAATTTGAAGCACAAAGGCTCTTGGGATTCCCAGTTTGGGTTTCTCTTAAAGTTAACATGCTAGTTCAGTTGGCAGTTCGAAAATCTAATTCAGTGTTGGCATTCATTTTGAGCAGGCCAAAATACGTGAGCAGGAATGTACTGCTGAGGCTGTTTATGCCTTTGGTCAGACTGCATTTTGAATATTGTGAGCATTTTTGGGCCCCATATCTAAAAAACTGTGTTAGCCTTGGAGGACCAGAGGAGGTTTACAAGAATGATACTGGGATGAAGGGCTTGTCATATGATGAGCATTTGAGGATGCAGAGTTTCGACTTGATGGAGTTTAGAAGGATGAGGGGGCATTTCATTGAAACTTGCAGAATATAGAGAGGCCTGGGTAGAGTGGATTTGGAGAAGATGTTTCCACTAGTAGGAGGGATGAAGACCCTGTGGTATGGCCTCAGAATGAAGGGACAACTCTTTAGATCTGAGAACAGTAGGAATTTCTTCAACCAGAGGGTGGTGAAACTGTAGAACTCATTGCTATAGAAGGCTGTGGAGGCCAAGTTATCGAGTACATTTAAGACAGATTTTTTTTCTAGATTAGTCAGGGGATCTAAGGTTACATGAAAGAAAACAGGAAAATGGGGTTGAGAAACATATCAGCCATGATTGAATAGTACAGCAGACTCATGACCTGAATGGTCAAATTCTGCTACTATATCTTATGGTCTATTCTTCTGACTTTTCCCTTGTCTGGGTGACTACAAACACTAGCTCTCATTTATTACACAGAAGAGATGAAGTAGAGAAGGGATGCTTTCAATTTATTATTCCAGCAAAACCCAGATTCAGCTGCTCACCATTGACTGAACTGTGTGAGGGGACATTTCACTTTGACTAAGCACGAGGCAAAATCTGCTTCGGGGAGGCAATACTTTGTTGCTGAATTAATTCTCTCAAAGCTTCCCTTGCATCCTCTATTTCTCACGTTAACTTGACATTTTCTACTTGTAGTCAGTGTTTTGTTCACTCTGCTTCTTTTTAAACTGTGATTTATCACATGCTTCCTATTCTTGCCATAACTGAGTGAAAAATCATGACTTCCCTTTTTCCGCTTATTAACCGGCATTCTTGAATCCATTGTCTTTTCTAACTGAACATTCCACAGGAACTGTTTCATCTTTAATGTGCAAAGTTACTATACATGTGTGAAAGATGCGTATTTCTTGACCTCACCGATTTTCAGTGTTTTTTGATTAAAATGGTACCTCAGAGTTTGCAAGTTTTGTTGTGTTCCAAGTAGGTTGCCAATGTTTGTCAGGTGATCACAGCAGCCATTTTAGGTCAACAGTGAGAGATAGCAAGAACTGCAGATGCTGGAGTCAGAGTCAATACAGCGTGGAGCTGGAGGAACACAGCAGGCCAGGCAGCATCAGAGGAGCAGGAAAGTTGACGTTTTGAGTCGGGACCCTTCTTCAGAAATGGGGGAGGCGGAAGGGAACTCAGAAATAAATAGAGAGGAGTGTGGGTCTGGATAAGGTAGGTGTGATGGCAATAGGTGGATGCCGGTAGGGAGTGGTGAGGATTGGTCAGTGGGATGGGTGGGGCGGATAAGTGGGAGAGAAGATGGACAAGTTGTGTCAGGTCAAGGAGGAGGGAGGGAGGATGAGTGGGGCTGGGGAAATGTAGGTGGGATGGTAATAGGTTTGATGCAGGGAGGGGGCAGTGGGAATTGGTTGGCAGGCAGGGTGGGGCAGATAAATGGGGAAGAAGATGGACAGGCTATGTCTGGTCAAGGAGGCAGGGATGAGAGGGAGGGTTGGACATGGGTGGAGGCTGGGATGGGGAGATTTTAAAACTGGTGAATTCTATGTTTGGGCCATCGGGCTGCAGGCTCCTGACACGGAATATGAGGTGCTGCTCCTCCAGTTTGTGGGTGGTGTCATCATGACACTGGAGGACGCCCAGGATGGACACGTCACCCAGGGAGTGGGAGAAGGAGTTAAAATGGTTGGTGACTGGAAGGTGTTGTCGTTTATCGTATACAGAGTGCAGGTGCTCTACAAAACAGTCTCTGAGTTTACGCTTGGTCTCACCGATATAGAAGAGGCCACATTGGGAGCAGTGGATACAGTAAACCAAGTTGGAGGATGTACAGGAGAACCCCTGTCGGATATGAAAGGTTTGCTTTGGGCCTTGAATGGAGGTGAGGTGGGGAGGTGTAGGGGCAGGTGTAACACTTTCTGCAGTTGCAGGGAAAGGTGCCAGGTGTGGTGGGGTTAGTGGGGACTGTGGAGTGGACGAGGGAGTCACAGAATGACTCGTTATGAAAGGCAGATAGGGATGGGGAGGAAACTATCTCTTTAGTCATGGGGTTAGAGTATAGGCGGCAGAAGTAGAGGATGTGGAGGTTGGTGGGATGATATGTGATGATAAGGCCTCCTCTACATCGGTGAGACCAAGCGTAGACTATGAGACCATTTTGTAGAGCATCTACACTCTGTACATGACAAACGACAATACCTTCCAGTCACCAACCATTTTAACTCGGTCTCCCACTCCCTAGATGACATGTCCATCCTTTCCTCCTCCAGTGTCACAATGACACCACCCGTGCACTGGAGAAGCAACACCTCATATTCTGCCTTGGGAGCCTACAACCCGATGGCCTAAACATAGAATTCAGCAGTTTTAAAATCTCCCCACCACTAGCTTCATCTCATGCCCAACTTCATCCTTGCCTTCTTGACCGCACATAGCCTATCCATCTTCTTCCCCATCTATCTGCCTCACTTTTCCTGCAAACCAATCCCCACTACCCCTTCCTATATCAAACCTATCAACACCCTACCTGCCTTTACCCAGCTCCGTCCTCCTCCCTCCCGCCTCTTAACCCGACACAACCTGTCCATCTTCTCTCCCACCTATCCACCCCACCCATCCCACTGACCAATCCCCACCACTCTCTACCTGCACTCATCTGTCACCATCCCACCTACCTCCCCCAGCCCCACCCCCTCCTCTCTCTATTTATTTCTCAGCTCCCTTCCCCCTCCTCCATTTCTGAAGAAGGGTCCTGACCTGAAACGTCAACTTTCCTGCTTCTCTGATGTTGCCTGGCCTGCTATGTTCCTCCAGATCCACACTGTATTGACTTAGATCAACAGTGTGTTTTTTAAAAAAAAATTGCCTTCCAGAGATAAAAATACACAGGCAATAATTTTGAACTTTGCAGATCACACAAACCTTGGTAATGTAAGGCAGAGTCCTTCCAGCCATTGAATATAGTGTGAATTAGCCAGAAAGTTGGGAGAGTTGCATGTAATTGGCAGTAAGGAGGCTACTGACAGTAAAAGCAAAATGCCTCATTTTCCAGCCACGTGTAAAACAGTGAGACAGAATGCTCTCTAGTGAGCAGCGAGTAGCTTATCTGCCTCCATTTGCATGTGTTCATGTGTCATTATTACCTAGCCTTGCCTCAATGATCCGAAGCTTCCCATTCTCCCAACTGCTCAACAAAAACTAGACGGCAACAATTCCCACCATGAAGCTGAGAACAGTTAGCTGAAACTCCAGTAGGCTGCAACCTGCAAGCTCCTTTAGCTTTCCAACCTCTAATGAAATCACCAACACGCTGAGGTACACTCCTTAGATAGGGACTGCTTGTGACCACCACAACCTGACCCCCACCAATGCCAATGCCTACCTCCTCCCCCAGCTGCACCATGGGTGTTAGTGTCAGTCATGTGCCACCCCCGCCCACAGACCTACGCTACATTTCCAACCAACCTCCACTTCAGTGTTGCTCTTTGGACGGCACCTGCAGTGCCAGGCAATGGTTCAAAGGAACAGGCACCCAGCTCATGGATTATTCTAGAGAGAATCTCAGGGCTGCTCACTTGCTCTTCTAGCACTCACTCACATTGTGCCTGTTCGGATCCTCACAGCACCTCTCCCTTACTTTGCGACCTCAGTGACAGCATAAATGTTCACAGTACTTCTGCTGTGCGCTGCTGTTTTGTGCAGCCAGGAAGTTAGACAGCTTGTCTTCGTTGTTAAATCAACAGTCAAGAGGATGGACTTGCTCCTGTATACGGCACTGTGCTAAGTCAGTTGCTCAGTCTGGAGCTCAGTCTGAGGTCTTGTAAATCATCAATTGTGGTTGCCTATTCAAGTTAGTTAGGTCAGTCTTGGTGCTCTGTCCACTTAATGGCAAGAGGATGGTGGGAGTAGGGAAGGTGGTTATCAGGGGAAACTGCTATGAGAAGGAAGCGGGGTAAATTGCGGGGACTGGAGGTAGCTTGCTGTGATGCTGAAGAGATGATAATTGTGAAGGAGGGAAACTGAACATGTAACAGGAAAGATGATAGAGTATGGAAGGGAATAGAGCAACATGGGATGGGAGTAATCAAAATGTCAGCAATACTCTAGCTTCAACTGGGGGCTCAATGCTCTGCAGCATTTGGCATAATGATGTGATGTGCCTGGAGCTTGTGGTATAGTGGGGAGATGAACAGTTACATGAACAGAAAATACGCGAGAAATTCAGAGCTGCTCTGGTGAAAAACCATGTCGCACTCAAAACATTAGCTCTGATTTTCTCTCCTCAGATGTTGCCAGACATGCTGACTTTCTCCAGCACTTCTTGTTTTATTTCAGATTGCCAGCATCTGCAGTATTTTGGTTTTAGTTAAGTTATGCGTTAGGTGAGAAAGTGAGAAAGATCAAAGCAAATGTGGTTGACAGGAAGGAATATAAAAAAATGTAAAGATTTGAGAGGTCACCTGCACCAAGAAGCTGACTCTGTGACTTAGTCGAAGAAGTGTGACCGCTGTTTCCTTCCTTCCTCACCCAATTCACAAGTGTGCAATTGCATTAATGGCTGTATGGACGAGGGAAGGGCAGCGGTCCTATACTCTGTACGGAGGTGAAGTTTAAATCTTCAGGTTATGCAGTCCAGCATTTCCCTAATGATCCTTCTTCCAGGATCTATGAGGGGCACAGGATGACTCCTCAATCTCAGGTTTACTCATAGGTCATATCTGGGGCTTTGTACTGATACCGATACCATCCAGACAGAGAGTGCCACTTGATTCTTGGGATGCCTACTCCAATCAATTGGAAAGTGTACCAAGGCTATGGGATGAATGATTGGGATACAGGAGTGCTATAGCGGGAACAGCATACTCAGCATTCCACAGTACAGCAGCATCATAGCACTTCCTTGTGAACTTTGACCAACAGATAGGTTTTGTGTGAAGTCGTCTTTCACTGACTGCATATATTTTGATGCTGCTGAGGCCAGCATCCCTTGTGTAAACCCACCTGCAAGTCCAGCTTAACCCTTTGATCTTCCTGCCCAGGCCATTCTGTAATAAATGTTAAGTTCACCAATGGGTGCAAGCCTTCACAACATTCAATGCTCCCTCATTCAACCTGTCATGATAGTTCAGGTCCTGTTGAAAAGATAGCTATCACTCAGAAAAGATTCAAACAGGAACTGTGCAGGGCAACCCCAAACTGAAAGCACTTCACCTGCTGCACAACTGCATTTTAAATCTGATGCTAATGCTGGAATCACAGATGCTTTTAGCAGTAATCCCACTTCTGATGAGAGGGAAGATTTGATGACTGGAGCACCACAGAGATGTGGTGAATAAGTAACTAGCTGAATTTCAAAGAATAAAATGAGGAATCTCGCTCTCCATAACTCTTGCCAAAATTGACACTTTATTGATTTCAGCCCTATGTTTCTTGTGTCAGAGGTTCAATGGCCAGGGGAAACAGATTAAAGATACTTGGCACGGCTGTAAGTGCTGGTGTAAACTGATTCAATAATGTTTTTCAAAAGAAATTAGTGAAGACTTGAAAAGGAAAAAAATATGCAGGGACTAATTCAAGAACTGGCACATGCATAATAAGCTGAATGACCACCTTCTGTTCTGTATTTCCTTTTAATTCTATGAAGAAAGATGATTTTGATTTGATAGATATATCCAACAGATAACATTTTGTGTATTCACAGGTGGTACCAGACGTTGCCAACCCATACTGGTAAATTGTGGGGGTGCTGCCTTCAAATATCCTGACAGCTAGTGAAATTACTAAAAACAAAAACAGAAAGTGCTGGAGAAACTCAGCAGGTCTGGAAATATCTGGAGGAGAGAAGCAGTGTTAATGTTGAGTCCAATATGACTCTTCTTCAGAACCCAAAATTTCATGAGACTTGAAATACTAACTCTGTTTCTCTCCCCACAGATGCTGCCAGACCTGTTGAGTTCCTCCAGCACTTTCAGTTCTTATTTCAGATCCCCAACAAATGTGTTATTTTCCTTTTATTTATTTAATGAAATTTCTTGCTGCTCAAGGTTGTTGACTTGCTCGTCAAGCTGGCTTGTTTTTGTTCAGACGTTTCGTCACCATGCTAAGTGACATCATCAGTGAGGCCTCTGATGAAGTGATGTTGTTCTACTCTGCTTGGAATTTATACTGTCTGGTCCGTTATAGTGAGTAGTGTCATTTCTGGTTCTGTTCTGATTGGCTTTGTATATGGCTCTATATTCCATGCCTCTAGGAATTCCCATGCATGTCTACATTTGGCTTGGGCTACTATGGTTACATTGTCCTGAACCAACATAGTTTACAAAATGCCATGCAACGACAGCTGCAAACATTACATTGGACAGACAGGAGGGAAACTAGCCATCAGAATACACGAACATCAGCTAGCAGCAAAACAACACTACAAACTTTCCTTATTGCACTCAGATAATGAAGGCCATCAGTTTAACTGGGACAATGTAACCATAGTAGCCCAAGCCAAACATAGACACGCACAGGAATTCCTAGACACATGGTTCTCAACCCGTAATGCAATCAACAAACATACAGAATTAGACCCCATATACAAACCCATACAGATCAAAACTGGAAACGACACTACTCACCATAAGTGTACCGGACAGTATAAATTCCAAGTGGAGTAGAACAACATCGCTGCACCGGAGGCTTCACTGATGATGTTATCTACCATGGTGATGAAACATCTGAACAAAAACAAGCCAGCTCAGTGAGCAAGTCAACAACCTCACCCACAATCCGAGCTACAAATCTTTGCTAAAACTTTCAATTTCTTGCTGCTATTGACTATTAAAAAAAACTTGAGCTTTATAGCTCTATTGTGTTACCTGCTGTTTGAAACCAGTATCATATTTAGAGAACTGATAACAGAGCACTGAGTTGTACAATCCATTTATTGGACTTTGCAATCAGGCAAAGTATAGACTACATTAAAAAATTCATAATACAGTTCTGATTTGTGTATGACCTACAAAGATATCAAAATAGACTGTACGACCCTCAAAAACTAATATTGAATTCAAAATATTCATCAGAATGAACTCTTTCAAAATTTGTCTTTGCCCGAATAGTACTTAAGCAGTGCGGAAGATCAAACTGCAAATAGATTTTCACTACTATAATAGCATCTTATTCCTTCTACCTAATCACCAGGAAATGGTACACTAGTGGAATACAGAATGTGAAGTGTAACCATGGATTTTTTTCAAGAATCAATTGAAATTATTTTTCTGTATCAAGGGAAACCTGACTGCAAAAAACTGTGGATCAGACATGAGTATTCAGAAACATTCATAACTCATCAAACACTGAAACAGTCTGTGCTCACATGCAGCAAGCTGGGATTCATGCGTCGGCTAATAGCTGACAGGTGATAAGCAATGACCATCTTCAGTGAAAGAGAACCAATCTCCTCTTGACATTCAATAGCATTACCATCACTGAATCCTCACTGTTGCACATAGTAATGGTTTAGAAAGGGTTATTTTTGCAGACTGCATTAGACTCCATCTAATCTGATGACATAATATAGTCTTGAGCAGAGAACTAAGGACTCCACCTCCAGAACCTGAGGGGAGCCAATACTAACAAGTCCAACCTCAAAAATCTTTATAAGTATGAGTATGTAGCTAATGTAGCTTGTATACTAAAGTACATGTAGATATTAAGACACATGCCTCTTGTGGCTATGACTCACCAGTGACTTATCCTCTACAAATACTTGGCCAAACAGTCTTTAGGAGTCCTTAGACCGAGTACAGAAACAATGATTGGTAGAAGTGCACTACTCCAACCACAAGCTCTGACCAAAAACAGACGTGCAACTTGCAGTGTCAATATCTTGGATATTAAATAAAAATCAAAAGAACTGCGGATGCTGTAAATCAGGAAGGGTCTAGGCCCGAAACGTCAAGCTTTCCTGCTCCTGTGATGCTGC
>JAHRHZ010000009.1:36015953-36161598 GCA_024137785.1 Ginglymostoma cirratum | reverse complement strand
CAAGCCACACCCCCATCTCCTATCTACTAACATCATCCCGCCCCCTTGACCTGTCCGTCCTCCCTGGACTGACCTATCTCCTCCCTACCCCCCTACCTACACTCACCTTTACTGGCTCCATCCCCGCCTCTTCGACTTGTCTGCCTCCTCTCCACCTATCCTCTCCTCTATCCATCCTCTATCTGCCTCCCCCTCTCTCCCTATTTATTTCAGAACCCTCTTCCCCTCCCCCATTTCTGATGAAGGGTCTAGGCCCAAAACGTCAAGTTTTCCTGCTCCTATGATGCTGCTTGACCTGCTGTGTTCATCCAGCCCCATGCTTGTTATCTCGGATTCTCCAGCATCTGCAGTACCTTTTATCTCTGTTACGATTTATCAAGCCAGGTTTCAATCTGGGATCTGACTTGTCTGTCAGCTTAGATCACATCTGTAGTATTTCTTAGCTATTTAAATTATAGCTGTGATACATGACATTCTCTTGTGACACTATCAGGCTCAATACAAGGATAAGTATTTAGCTCCACTTAGGTACATACACAAGAAAAGTTATTTGTCCCAAGATATGCACTGTTGTGTGGGGCTTATTTTATTTATATCAATTAATCCTTTCAGGTACTGACTGCCTTATAAGTGACTCCCTACAATTCAGCATGTGTGGCTTCTCTATGCCATTTAAGTACAGCTTGAACGACGACAGTTTTCTTACTTTAACATCCTCCTTTCCATTGCCAGCCAAATTTATCCAAACGATCTTATTGTTAGGCTAAAATCTCATCTCATATGAATTTTAAACCATTTCAGGAACTTAGTATTGCTAGCTATAGCCACAGTTCTAAGGTGAGATGTCTTCCCTTGTACCTCACGTGGCATTTATACCAAATTTATCACACAGCGAGAAATATATCTACGAAAATACATTCTAGCAGAAACAACTCACACTTTAACCATCACCTACACACAGAATCTCAACTGAAAATTCTGAACTGTTTTTTATTTGTTTGTTCTGTGGATTATATCTTTGAAAAAATATAAATGAATTGCAAATCTACAATTTTTTGATAATTACTTAATAATCATTTTATCATAGTGGATCAGGGACAGGGATTAAATAAAATTAAAGAGGTAAAACGTTAACAAAGAGGGAATGAAGGGAATTAATGAGTGGCAAATTTCCAGGACCTGACCATTTCAATCTGAGGATGTTAAAGGAAATAGGGAAGCATGCTGAAGACACTACAACTAAAATCCTTCAGAATTCCCCAGATACAGGAGTTGTCCCTTGGAGTGGGAAATTGCACGTGTCACTGCTTTTTAAGAAGGTCAGAAGAAGAAAACCAGGAAATTACAAAGCAGTTAGCCTAAAATCTCTGGTGGGGAAATAGTTAGTGTCTAAAATCAAGGATAGGGGTAACTGAATACCTTGACAAAGTTCAGTTGATCATGGAGAGACAGGTAGGTCATGCTTGACAAAGCTCATTGAATTTTTGAAGAAGTTACAAGTAGTGGACAGGGGATTGTCTACGGATCTTGCTTATATGGACTTCCATAGGACATTTGATCAAGACCCACATAACTAAGGTAGAAACACACAGAATTGAAGGCAAATTACTGACATGGCAGGGAAACTGGTAGAGTGACAGGCCATAGAATGTAGAGATAATGGGTAGGTACTCAAATTAGCAGGACGTGACTAGCAGTATCATACAAGGATCTGTGTTTGGGCCTCAAATGTTCAAATTATTTGTTAACAATTTGAATAATGGCATTTAAATTTTTATATCCACATTTGTTGATGATACAATTTAGGTGACCTTGTGGGCAGTGTAGATAATAGCATAAAGTTACAGTGGGATATTGATAGACTTAGTAAATAGGCAAAGTTGTTGTCAATGGCATTCAATGTAAGCAAGTGTGAAGTTAACCATTTTGGAATGAAAAAGGACAGAGCAGAATACTTTCTAGATGGTATAAATACAGTAGATGTCCAAAGAGACCTGAGTGTTCAGGCACATAGATATTTAAAATATCATGAGCAGTTGCAGAAAATAATATTGAAAGCTAATGGAAACCTGGCCTTTATGTTTAGAGGATTGCAGTATAATGCTGAAGAAGTTATGCAGCAGTTAAATAAAATCCTGCTTGCACCCTACTTGGAGTATGGTGAGCAAGCACCGCACCTTAGGAAGAATATACTGGCATTGAAGGGAGTACAAAGTAGGTGAATAAGGATTTTAACTGGACTTCAGAAGTTAATTTATGAGCAGAGACCGTACAATTAGATCTGTTTTCTCTAGAATTTAGAAAGTCAAGGAATGGTCTGATTGAAGTCTTCAAGATATTAACGGGAAAAAGACAGAATAGATAAGACCGTTCTGGAGATACGTTAGGAAGCACTTCTATGCACAAAGGATGGTAAATGTTTAGAATTCTCTTACCCAAATGGAAGGGGATGCTAGATCAATTGTTAATTTTAAATCTGAGACAAGAGAAATTTTTTGTTAAGCAAAGGTATTAAGGGATATGTGCAAATGCAGGCATGTAAAGTTAGGTCATAGATCAGTCATGATTTCATTGAATGGTGGAACAGACTCAACAGATTGAATGTCTAATTCTGTTCTTATGTTCCGAAAAGAATCCATCCTGGCTCACATTATATTAATAGTTATCATATAAAATACCAAAGCATAATTATAAATAGTCAGTTCAACTAAAAATAATGATGAATTCACCTCAGTTGTATGTTTCATATGTACTTTATATTTTTAACAAGTGTAATGTAATATTTTCTCCTTAGAAATGTTATGCAACTTTAAAATCAATGCAGAAATGGATTCAGTATATTCAAACAAATATTTTACAAAAATATACAAACAATCTCATAGTCTTTTTTTCTTGCCTTGCCAAAACCAAGGAGGAATTGTCTTCTAACAGACCTCACAATTCTGCATTGTATCAAAGATGGGCAACATGCTTCCAAAACAAAAAAAAACTTAAAAACCAGTCCTTTGATGAAATTGTACTGCTATCTGTAATTATCAAGATATGCTGTTGTTGTTCATTGTGAAGGACTTTTCTCAATTTAAAAATGCCTTTTTTTAAATAAATCTTATCAAGACTTTCTTAGCAGTCTTGAGGATCAACATGCTTATTTGTCTAAGACGTTTGAAGTACATGCCCACCTGTCTACAACTTCAAGGCTTCTTCCAAGTAGGAATTATTTAGTGTCATTGGTTTTTACTTTATTCCACTGTGACAGTTATTTTTGGATTTCACTTCAGCTTAAAATCAAAACAGCACACCAAGTTGTCAAATGTTATACATGTAAACTTGGTGGTTGTCTCAAAAAACACAATTTTACATGATAGTTCAGCCACTGATGAAATAATGTCGACATATTTATGACAGAGCTATTTGTAATCCTGTGACTAGCTACCTGCAAGTTTCCTGGTTCTTCAGATCCAATTGAGTGGGAGATACAGATGTGCCGCACCCCCAGGATGATGTCTTCTTCAGTTATCAGCTGGAATACTTGTTATGGGCAGCCACAAGTGCTCTCCTTCATATTTTGCTCTCTGTTCTGTATGGGTGAATAAACAGGTTTCAGCTCAGGTATAATGCACCTTGAACAGGTAACTGAAACAGATTTATTATAGTGCATAAAGACTGGGCTAAGTGTCAAGGATGAATGGATTCTTCCTTCTGAAATGGACCAAACAGTAACTTCAGCGATGCATCATTGACTCTGAGAGCTGCATTGCTCGAGTGCGTGAATTTTGGGAAATCGCTATATTGTTGCACAGCTAATTAAAGGAAACTAACTCAAATACTTCCTTTAAAAAAAAAATGTTCCTGTGATGTGGGCATGGCTGGCTAGGCCATTATTTATTGCCCATCCCTAATTGCTCAGAGGGCGTTTAAGAGTAAACCACATTTGTGTGGTTCTGGATTCACCTGTCAGCAGATCAGGAAAGGACAACATATTTCCTTCCCAAAAGGACAAGTGAACAAGATTCTATGACAATCAACATTGGTTACCTTGTTACCAGTAGACCACTTCTTTACTTCAGATTTTATTTGGTTCACCATCTGCCATGGTGGGATTTGAATCCATATCACCAGAACATTGACCTGGGATTCTGAATTGGTGGTGCAATGACAATACTGCGACTGATTGTACAGTCCTTGAAACATTCTTATACTTACAGCAATCATTTACTGATTTGAAATTCTCAATTCTGTCTGTGATATGCTTTGGAAAAAGCATCAACCTGGGCTTGATGGGAATTATGATTTTGTCTTTCAATGACCAAATAGTTTTGACCAAAAAGGTTTAAAAAAAAATCTTTACAGGGTAAATTCCAGCAGAAATTTCCTTTAGACCATGAGGCCATAAAATATAGGAGCACAATTAGGCCATTTGGTCCATCAAGTCTCCTCCACCATTCAATCATGGTTGATATGTCGCTCAACACCACTTTCCTGCTTGCTCCTTATAACCACTGATCCTGTTGCTAATCAAGAACCAATCAATCACTATCTTAAATGCACTCATGATTTGGCCTCCACAGACTTGCGGCTATGAGTTCCACAGATTCACCATCGTCTGACTGAAGACATTTCTCCTAATATATTCATTTTTAATGCTGTATCATCTGATTCCAGCTTCTATCTGTCAAACTGCAAGGTGAATTCGATTGTATTATGGTCACTGTCCCCAAGGGTTTCCGTCACTGTTAACTCACTAATCAAGTCTGTTTTCATTGCACATCACCATATCCAGAACTACCTGTGGCCTTCTGGGCTCGACTACAAGCTGCTCCAAAAAAAAATCTTGTAGACATTCCACAAATTCCTTTTCTTGAGCTCACTATCAACCTGATTTTCCCAGTCCACCTGCATATTAAAGTCCCCCAGATTATTGCAATAATGCCTTGTGTACCTCTTTATTTCTTTTCTACCCTACATTTTGACTATTTCTGGGAGACCTGTGCATAACCCACATCAGGGTCTTTTTCCTTTGTGGTTCCTCAACTCTACCCATACAGATTTTACTCATGATGACCCTGTATGAGTTCATGCTTTTGACTTAATTTCACTTCGTACTCAGAAGGATACTAGCCCCCTCTGTCCATTTGCCTGTCCTTTCGACAGGACGTGTATCCTTGGGTATTTCGTTTCGAGCCCTGATTCCTTTACAACCACATCTCTGTGATGCTCACAAAATCACACCCTCCAATTTCAAACTGAGCTCATTTGCCTTGTTTCATATACTGCATGCTTTCAGGTACAATACCCCCAAGGCCTGCATTGACCATTCCCCTTCTCATAGTTGGAGAATGGGTGTAGTGTGTTAACAGCTCAACCTGAGTGAGAGCTTAAAGATAAACATATCAGCAGAATATTAGAGACTCAGACAAGGGTAAAGCCAAAATAGAATAACTAATCACCCCAGGTTAAAAGCTTTTCTTGCTTGCTTCATGTTTGGTACTGAACTGATTGTGAGCTGACTGGAGTTCCAACATAGCATACCACAGAACTTGACAATTTCACCAAACTTGGCAAGCAGAAGGGTTACATCATCTCCTTAGGCTTTGTTTTGTTAAAAAAAAAACAAGAAAATAAGATTTTTAAAGGACAGAACGTTACCCTGACTGAATCATCAATGTCTGGCACGCAACCAGTTTGTAGTTTCATGGAGATTGCCTTTCAGTTGCTTTTGCACTTTGATACATTTGCTCTAATTTTGCCATGTGTCAAGTCTTACATATCTTAAACAAAATATAAGAGCTGTCATCAAAAATAGGTCTTTTAGCTCAGACGGTGGTACCCCACCTCTAAGCCAGAATCCTTCACTGCAGGATTCGCTAAACACTGAAAGAACAGTCATGACTTGCTTCAAACAGATTGATAATCAGCCTCTTAATCCTTTCAAAACTTCACCACTAATCCTCCAAAGGTAAAAATGTGTGTATGTACGTATAAAATGCAAAACTGTCACCCATAAAGAGTATCATTTTCAAAACTAGTTAATCGGGGTTAAAGGATTAACTGACTTTGATATCCTAAATTCCAACACAAGGTGTAACGGCTATTGTCAGTATGACGTGGCTGCTCCATTTAGAAATTGTTCCTTTCATGTCAGGCAGATGTGCATCCCAGTGCCATTCAACTGGAGGTTGGAAACTAAAACCAATTAGAGGCCAGGAGATTAGTGAGGAATGGATTATACTTTATATAAACCACCTTCATGTCTCCATATATACGCACGACTTTTGGATAAATTTCAGAAAAACTACAGTTCAAAGGAAAGAAAATGTTTGGAAAGAATCATCTATTTGAAATATAGAATTTCTACTTGATGGATTGTAAAGAAATAGATTGCTTACTGAATATGAGGTCCTTATTTCTTTACAGTCCTAGTTCAGTAACAAGAGTTACAGTGGAAAATCTGAGAACAGACCCACAAGCAACAGTGAACAATAGCATTAAAACAATGTCTCAAATCTATTACAGAGCTGTCTGGCTTATGAAACCAACATGGAGACATTTACAGCTAGATCAATTTCCTGGACATGATTTATTCTTCATTCATCAACAGCAAAAAAAAATGATTAATTATTGTTCCTTCTGGGATCCTTCTGGTTGCAAATTGGTTGCCACATTACAAGAAGAATCGCAAGGTAATTTATTAATTGTGAACATGCTTGGGATGTTCTGAGGCCATCAAAGATATTATACATAACTTCTGTCTTGCCTTTTTGACTTTCCTTTACTGTATATTAGATTTCCTAACAGATTCCGTAAAACCAAAGCAAAAGAGTTGAAATGGTGATGTTAATCCATGCCCATAAGGAAGTGAGCTGGCATTCCAACCATTATTCTACTCAAGACCAATGAAAGGATTGGAAGAGCAATAATTTGATCTTGTCAGCATTGAGTTATGGATTAAATCTGTTATCCCTGTTGTAAAGGGTAAGTTTAACAATAAGGTGACCTCTACCCTCACTTTATTTTAAAAAAAAACTGTTTGGACATGTTGTGACGCACCTCCAGGCAGGTGGGAATTGAACTTGGATTTTCTAGTCCAAAGGTAGGGACACAACCACAATGCCATCAGAGAGCTGAAGGCAGGCTTGTTGGCTCACTGTCTGGTGGTGCTCCGTTCAGACTCATTCTTCCTGGCAAGTTTTTGTTACCTTCCACTCTCAGGGACAAGACCAGAGTTAGATCCCAATCTACTTCAGATGGCTCAGGAATAAAAGTCATGCTGCTAGTGTTATTCTAAACTGCAAAAACTAGTCAGCTCCTACTTCCAATCTCTTTGTAGCTATTTCTAATCAACCTGTTGAGAGATGTTATAACATACTTCTGAAACAGGTGGGACTTGAACTCAAGCCTCCTAGCTTAAATTGGGGGGGTGGGGGGCACTACCACTGTGCCATAAGAGCCCAAAGGTCAATTGTCGTTATTATCGAATTAGTTACAGCTAATCATCACTGCAAACCTGTTTACGGATTGCTTATAAACTGTACCACATTGAATTAGATCAATCAGAGTAGATTTGCTTTATCATTACAAAATAAATTAGTTTTATACTCAAATTTGTTAAATCCTTGTGAAGTTATTTTACTGAACAGCACAATTACCACGGTTGTTATTAACACGGTTCAACACAGTTATCATTAATTCGCAACCATTGACAAACCATCCACTCACTCTGGAGAAGACAATAGAATATTTCAACGTAGCACCAGTTACTGAAATCCAAGTATTCACTTTGTATTTTATGTAAGTGACAATAAATCAGATTAAAATATTTGGCCCTTGCACCCTTTAACCTGGAGTCTTCCATCTCCATTGAAAATGATTGTGCAGTAGACAGTTAAATGTACTGAGTAGAAATTATTACAGTTAATCTCCTCTGAGGTCCTGCTATCACTGTCTTGTTTTGAAAAGCCACAACTGACATAATAAAATCAAAGCTTCAAACTCAAGGCATGTTTTGCACATCCCTAGATGTGCCTGGCTGAGCTGTAAATTAGATTGTCCAATTACCTCTTTGGCCTGTGGAGGTATCCTTTCGATTGGCTAAGCAATCAGTCAGGAATATTTGAAAAGGCTTCAAGGAAATAAAAGATAAGAAGCATTGTTGCTCATGTCAGGAATGTGAACTCAATATTTAAAAGCATAATGGATTTACATAGGCCAGTCGCCATCTGAAAAGCAAAAACAATCACTTTGTGAAATAAGAAAGCTCCTTTTTAGGATTGATCAAAGTTGAGAAAGTGAGAAAATTCATGAGGTATGCAGATCCTACAAACAATTTGAAAACAAAATCTGGATAAGATGAAATATGTTGGGTGATGTTTAAAAAAAATCAATTTGTTCAAATTACTTAGAAAGAGAAAAACATTTCGAAATGGAATAACTGAACTAATGTAAAACAACAGAAAAGTGTCATGAAATAACAAGAATTTAGATAACTATGTCTATAGCTTTAGTTGGGAAACCATATGAGCAATGTGCTTCAAAGCGAAGAATAAGTACCTGTATCATTTCTAGCACTGAATAGGAAAAGAAATGAACTAAACAATATTGTGTCAAATAAAAGTGTCACAAATGTTCAAGCAATAACTGAATAGTTATGGTATGGGAGGTGGGTATTCACCCGTCATGTCTGCACCAGCACTCCAAATAAACATTGTGAACTGCTACCATTTTGTTGTTTCTGTTCCTAAGTAATCCTGTACATAACTGAATCATTTATCACTGAATGGAAACACGCTGTTGTAAAGTTCCAGACATTTATAAGATAACAACGGTATAATCTGTGGAATCTGCAATGTTGAAACACATTTCACAAATTTAAAGAGGGGAACAGTTACCTTCAAAGCCAAGTGCCAATAAAAAGCTAAGCACTTCCCTGAAGATAGGACCAATCAGAGTGCAAATCACTGCTACACACGTTTATAGACTCCCACCGAAGGAGCTCTCAAAATGAATTATCAACCCACTGGCTCTGCCATGTAATAGCACATGGCAGCAAGGAAATGAAAAATAAAAATTGCGATGTGCATTGTTTACATAGCAAGTATATTTATTTTGCAACAAAAATATTTTTTAAAGGTACATTTATGTTTCTGTGACTGTGTGCAATCAACTCTTTAGTTCAGAATAAATGGTTTATTATGTTTTAAAATTGAGCCTGCTTATTCTGCAGTGGGCACTGTTTTGCTGAAATTAAATTTTTAGCCTCTCAATTCATTAACTACAAAGCTAACAAGTTCAACTGCTGATGTTTTTGTATAAACGTACCTTTCTGCAAAGTTATTTTAACGTAAAATCATCCATTTAGATGATGGTCTGAAATTCATAGATCATCATAACTTGGAAATTGAAAACACAGTCACTGATTAAATGATTGGATATTTTAAACGTGACAAAAGGTTAAATGCAAACATTTGTTTTTGGTGAAACATAGACTGATATATGATTACCATGGAATGATCAAGGATGAGTGAAAATTATATGTTGTTAGTAATTCTCACCTCATTTTTGAGCTACTCATCGGTGGCATTACTGTTACCGTTCCTATAGAAACCGATTAAAAGAGACATGGCTTTCACTATGAAAAGGATCTCATGAAAAGATTTAACACTTTCACAAAAAAACTGTAACAAACGAAAATCAATTTATCTAAACAATATACAGTATGCAACTAATAGACTAAACTGGAGAAACACTATACAGCCCTTCTTTTCTCTCCACCGTCACACACCACACCTTACAATGGAAATCCCACACAATCTTCATGTATTTTATCAAAGCCAAAACAACTGCAGATGTTGGAAATCAGAAACAAAAACAGAAATTTCTGGAAAAGCACAGCAGCTCTGGCGGCATCTGTGGACTGAAATCAGACTTAATGTTTCAGGTCCACTGACCCCTTCTTCAGAACTGATAATAGCTAGGAAAATGTCTTTTTATGCAGAGGTTAGGATAAGGGAAGAGGCAAGGAGTAAACGATAGCTGGAGATAGAACCCAAAGAGAGAAAAGAAAGGAGTGGATAACCATCAAACTAGGAGAATGAATAACTGGGGACTGGTATTGGCTAACAATTGGTGCTGTGTAAGAACAGACCATACGATGACAAGGCCTGGTGTGTGGGATTGGGTAAGGAAGTGAGAAAAGCTCAAGTCCTAAAGTTGTTGATCTTACTGAGTCCAGAGGGCTGCAGGGTCCCCACGTGGAAAATGAGATGCAGTTCTTTCAGCTTGAGCTGGGCTTCACTGGATCACTACAGCAAGCCTGGGACAGAGATGTTGGCCAGGGACAGAATGTAAGTTATCTGCATTCATGTATGTTCTGTCCACAAAAAACGGCTCTGAGCTTCTGGTTGCCTGCCACTTCAACACACCACCCTGTTCCCTGGCCAACATCTCTGTCTCAGGCTTGCCGCAGTGCTCCAACACAGCTCATGCAAGCTGGAAGAACAGCATCTCTTTTTCCACTTGGGAACTCTAAAGTCTTCTGGACTCAATATTAAGTGAGTTCAACAACTTTTCGGTTTGAGCTTCTCTCATGTCTTAACTCCAAGCCCACACCACAAGCCTTGTTATCACAAGGTCTGCAATTACACAACACTAATAGTCACCATTAATAGCTATACATTCTCCAAGACTGATTATTATCTATTCCTTTGTCTGTCCAACTGTTATTCTCTCTCTTTGGGCGAGATTTCCATTAATTTTTACTCCTTTCTCCCCTCCTCCAACCTTTTTTTTATTTATTCATTTTGTAGGATTTGGTCATCACTGGCTGGCCAGTATTTGTTACCCGTCCCTAGTTGCCTTGAGAAGGTGGTGGTGAGCTGCCTTCTTGAACTGCTGCACTCCACATGCTGGGGATTGACCCACAATGCCATTAGGGAGGAAATTCCAGGATTTTGACCCAGCGACAGTGAAGGAATGGCAATACATTTCCAAATCAGGATGGTGAGTGACTTGGAGGGGAAATTGAAGGTGGAATTGTTCCCATATATTTGCTGCCCTTGTCCTTCTAATTGGAAGTAGTTGTGAGTTTGGAAGGTGCTGTCTGAGGACCTTTGGTGAATGTCTGTAGTGCATCTTGTAGAAAGTACACACTGCTGCTACTGTGTGTTGGTGGCGGAGGGAATGGATTCTGTGTCACTCAAGTAGGCTGCTTTGTCCTGGGTGGTGTCAAGCTTCTTGAGTGTTCCTGGGACTGCACTCGTCCAGGCAAGTGGGGAGTATTCCATTACACTCCTGACTTGTTCCTTGTAGATGATGGACATGCTTTATGGAGTCATGAGGTGAGTTACTTGTCGCGGTATTCCTAGCATCTTGTAGTCACTGCATTTAAGTGGTAAATCCAGCTGAGTTTCTGATCATTGATAACTCCAAGAATGTTGCTAGTGGGGGATTCAGTAATGATAACACCATTGAATGTCAAGGGGCGGTGGTTAGATGGTCTCTCGTTGGTGATGGTCATAGCCCGGCATTTGTGTGGTGCAAATGTTACTTGTCACTTATCAGCCCAAGCCTGGATATTGTCTTGATGTTGTTGCATTTAGACACGAACTGCTTCAGTACCTGAGAAGTCATGAATGATGCTGAACATTGTGCAATCATCGGCGAACATCCCCACTTCTGACCTTATGATAGAGGGAAGGCCATTGATGAAGCAGCTGAAGATGTTTGGGCCTAGGATACTACCCTGAGGAACTCCTGCAGAGATGTCCTGGAGATGAGGTGACTGACCTCAATAACCACGACCATCTTCCTATGTGTCAGGTATGACTCTAACCATCAGAGAGTTTTCCCCCGATACCCATAGATTCCACTTTTGCTAGGGCTCCGTAATGCACACTCAGTTGGATGCAGCCTTCGTATCAAGGGCTGTTACTCTCACCTCACCTTTGGAATTCAGCTGTTTTGTCCATGTTTGAACCAAGGCTGTAAGGAGGTCAGGACCTGAGTAGCACTGGCAAACCCAAACTGGGCATCACTGAGCAGGTTATGGTTGAACAGGTGCTGCTTTATAGCACTGTTGATGACACCTTCCACCACTTCACTAATGAGTGACACTAGGCTAATTGGCTGGGTTGAATTTGTCCTGCTTTGTATGTATGGAACATAGTTGGGCAATTTTCCACATTTCAAGTCGATGCCAATGCTGTAATTGTGCTGAAACAGTTTGACTAGAGGAGCGGCAGGTTCTGGATCACAAGTCTTTAGCACTATTGCTGAAATGTCGTCAGGGTCCATAGACTTTGCAATGTCCGGCACCTCCAACTGTTTCTTGATATCACTTGGAGTGAATCAAATTGGCTGAGACTGGTAGCTGTAATGCTGGGGACCACTGGAAGAGGTTGAGATGGATCATTCTCTGGACACTTCTGACTAAAGATTGCTGCGAAAGTTTCAGTCTTATCTTTTGCACTGATGTGCTGAGCTCTTCCATTATTGTCCTCAGGGGCAGCACAGTGGTTAGCACTCCTGCCTCTCAGGGTCAGGGACCCGGGATCAATTCCACCCTCAGGCGACTGTCTATGTGGAGTTTGCAGATTCTGTCCCATTCAGCACAGTTATAAGAAGTTATTCTTAATGTGAAGGCAGGACTTCATCTCCATAACAACTGTGCAGTGGTAGCTCTTACCGATACTGTTATAGACAGATGCATCTGCAGCTGGGAGATTGATAAGGGCCAGGTCAAGTATAATTTTCCCTCTTGTTGGTTCCCTCACCACCTGCTGCAAACCCAGTTTAGCAATTACGTCTTTTAGGACCCACCAGCTTGATCTGTAGTCGTGCTGCTGAGCCATTCTTGGTGGTGGACACTGAAAACCCCCCACCCAGAGTACATTTTGTGCCCTTGCCATCTTCATTGCTTCCCCCATGTTTTGTCCAACTCATCAGCTGAGGGAGGATGGTACTTGATAGTCAACAGGAGGTTTTCTTGCCCATGTTTAACTTGAATCCACGAGACGTTATGGGGTCTGGTGTCAATGTTGTGGACTCCCAGAGCAATTCCGACTGTGAGACAGGGCATACCCAGGGATGGTGATGGTGGTGTCTGGGACATTGTCTGTAAGGTATGATTCAGTGAGTATGACTATGTCAGGCTGCTGCTTGATTAGTCGGTGAGACAGCACTCCCATATGGCACTAACCTCCAGATGTTAGTGACGAGGACTTTGCAGGGTCAACAGGGTTGTTTCTGTTGTTCTCTTTTCTCGAGCCTAGGTTGATGCCAGGTGATCTGTTTGCTTTTATTTCTTTGTGAGTTTGTAGCGATTGGTACAAATGAATGGCTTGCTTCGCTATTTCAGAGGGCAATTAAAAGTCGACCACGTTACCATGGGTCTGGAGTCACATGTAGGCCAGACCAGTTGAAGGTGGCAGATTTCCTTCCCTGAAGGACATTAGTGAACGTGATGGGTTTTTCCAACAAATGACAATCAGTAGATTGTTGATTCCAGATCTTTTTGTATAGAATTCAAATTCTGCCATCTGCAGGATTCAAACTTGGGTCCCCAGAACATTATCTTGGTCTCTGGATTAATAATCTAGTGATAATGTCACTAGGCCATCATCTTCCCATACTTTCTGCATACAAAAACAAAACATTTTCCTCGGTATCATCCATTCTGAGGAAGGGTCAGTGGATCCAGAACATTAACTCTGATTTCTCTTCACAGATGCTGCCAGACCTACTGAGTTTTTCCAGCAATTTGCATTTTTGCATCATTTATTTTAACATACTCTCTGTAGACACTTTTGACAGAGCCTTCCATTAATGGCGAGGTTGCCATCAGCGTGAGTTGAAGTGAGTAACATGTCCACTTAGGACTGCAAAGGTGATGCTGTTTTGAGTTTTCAGTTAATTTTGAAAGCTTCAGTGAGAAACACAGTGAATCACATGTTGGGGACATGCAGGAAATCTTCACCTCCATTGATACCTCAAGGAGTCAAAGATCCAGGATAACACAGTGCGGAGCTGGAGGAACACAGCAGGCCAGGCAGCATCAGAGGAGTAAGAAAGTTGATATTTTGGCTTGGGACCCTTCTTCAGAAGAAGGGTCCTGACCTGAAACATCACAGAAGACATTTCACCATGATCAGAACAGATTCTCATACAGAACAGTGTGCTGACATGACCATAGGACATTCACTCTGGGCAAACTGCTGTTGTCATGTGGAGATGGAAATCAAGCTTCCAAAAAATCCACAGTGGGTGTTGAGAGAGATAGGGGTGCACAATCCTCTCAAACCTCTGAACGGAGGAGTCCAACACAATGACTACTGGAAAACCTGCGCATAAAGTGGCAAAAATGCCTGGCAAGAATAAAGTGATTGTCTTTATCGAGCTTCAAGCAAGGCTTTCACAGGAGTCTGCATAGGGTAATGACCACCTTCACAAGGGAAACTAGTACCTGTGCTCACAGTTTAAGATAAGGCCCCTCCCATTTAATAGGAAGATGAGGAATTTCTGCAATGACACCGGTTAGTATTTCAAATTCTCCTCCACTGGGAGCAGTGGAAGCTGGGTTACAGAATATTCAAGACTTAGTTAGACAGACTTTGATCTATGAGGGAGTCCATTTTTATGTGTGAGGAGACAGCAGGAATTTGGAATTAAGGAGAATAATCAGAGCAGCCCTGGTTTTAATGGATTGAAGAGCAGGTTCAGTGGACCATGTAGTTTACTCCCACTCTCATTTCTTATGCTTTTATGATTCATGCAGATTTTGGAGGCTGATTTATATTATGTCGTAAGAAATAGAGAAATCTACAGATAACCAGTGGCAGAATGACTAACTTCTCTGACTGACATGAGCTGACTTTATTTAATCAATTGTTGAACATTGACCAAACTGAATATTGTGATCAGCAAAATCTTAGGTTTACCTCAATGATATCACCTAGCTTTTGTTTGTCTCCCACGCCTTCACGCGTACAATAAGTGCTGCCAGCATCTACGTGCATGATTCCTCACAAGACCCGTCCTTTTTGGGAATGTACTACCTTAGAATGTATAACCATACATGACCACAAATGCAGATGTTCAGGATGTTCAGTTAGATCATCAGCTGCCTGCTTTTAACAGAGCTTGACCAGACACCAGAAACAGGAACAAATGTTTGATTGTAACCAGTTGGTTAGAAAACCCTTGTCTTCTATCAAAAAATAATTAATTTATTGTACTTGGTCTGGTGGTTTCAGCCCAAATCCTGAAAGGCAGCATTTTTTGAAAATAATAATTTAAACTACAATATCTAACATTGCCAAGTATTTGCATATCTGTATCCGACATATTCTAAAATCACTAAATCAACTTCAAGCTACCTAGAAGAATCCACAGACATATTTGATCACTTTGGAGGAATATGAATGGACCATCTCCTGACCTATTCACAAAATATCCAGTTGTCAGTTCATTATTCAGCTGGGTAGTGCTGAACAACCATTTGACACAATTGTTTTGGACAATGACCCTGGCTGAGATGGGAATTCTTCTATCTATAATCTAATCATATCGATCCAACTTGCTAAAACTACGTTTGGGTAACAGGAAGTGACGACCTAGACTTAATCCATCAAGCCAAGTAATGCTCTGGGGAATTAAAAACTGAAAGAACTGTGGATCTTGTACAATCAGAAACGAAAACAGAAATTGTTGGAAAAACGAAGCAGGTCTGGCAGCATCTGTGGAGAAAAATTAGTTTTGAGGAAGGGCCACTTGACCTGAAACAGTGACTCTGATTTCTCTCCATAGATGTTGCCAGATCTGCTGAGCTTTTCCAGCAATTTCTGTTTTCATTGTTGTTAGTGTTCTGGAGACCTGGTTTTGAATCTTACCATGGTAGATGGTGGAATTTACATGCAATTAAAATAAAATATGGAATTACGAGTCTAATAATAACTATGTGACCATTGTTGATTGTCAGAAAAACCCATCTCATTCACAAATGTCGTTTAGGGAAGAAAATTGCTGTCCTGACCGGGTTAGGCCTATATGTGACTCCAGTCCTACAGCAATATGGTTGACTCTTAACTGCCCTTTGAACAATTAGGGATGAGCATAAAAGACATGTACTGCCCAGTGATGCCCTAATTCTGTGCATGAATGTTACAATACTGTCAGTTTGTGTTTTAAGAAGCTGATTTTTCTCCAAGCCAGTCAGAACAGAAGAAGAAGAGGTGCTGAGATAGACATCCCCAAGTGAACTGTCTCACTTTCCTTCCTCGCTCTCTGTCCATTCTTCTTGTAAGCGTTATCCCCCTGCCTGTGGATGGGCCAGTTCTCGCTATGAACAGAATCTAAAAAAAACAACTGCTGACTCCAAGAAATCAAGCAGAAATTGTTTTCCAGCATTTTTAATTTTCCCATTGGAGAATTCAGAAAGACCACTGAGCTCAGCCCAAGGGAAAGATTAACAAGGACAAACTTGGATCAATTAGAGATGGAGACAGGATTATTTGTAATGAAAAACATTGAAATAGATTACTTATGTCTGTCTTCAAGGGAGAAGGTAGAAAATCTTCCAGACCTTCAGGGGAACCAAGGGAATTGTGAAAATGAGGAACTCAAGTGAAAATAAAGAATTATTCATAACAATAAGAATGCTGTACAGCCAATTGATACACCAGTGGTTATCTTTTGAAATTCTCTACATTCTGAGATTCATGAAGATTGGAAAGTAACAAATGCAGCTTTACTATGAAAGGAGGGGAGAGAGAGAAAATAGAAGTATTGCAAAGTTCAGAAGGAAAGAGACAATCCAGTTATTTTTAATCAACTTGTTGATAGTCATTACTACACACCTCCAGAGCAGATAGGACTTGAACTTAGGCCTCCTGGCTCAGAGGTAGGCATGCTACTACTGAGCCACAGGACACTGGAGAGGAATATCTAGGCATTTTCTTTGTGAGCCTGTCTGATAAAATAGCCATCCATAGTTCTCATTTCCAGCACAGAGGGACCAAGCTGAAGAGATAATTGGACTTTGGAGTGCAGGTTCATTATTCCTTGAAAGTGGAGTCACAGGTAGATAGGATAGCCATGAAGGCATTTGGTATGCTTGTCTTTATTAGTCAGTGCATTGAGTATAGGAGTTGGGAGGACATGTTGCAGCTGTTTCTTAAGTCCTGAAGAAAGATAATACCCAGAATGCTGACTTCTCCTTTCTTCGAGATGCTACCTGGCTTGCTGTGTTCTTCCAGCCTCCTGTTTGTCTACCTTGGATTCCAGCATCTGCAGTTTATTTTTTGTCTCTAACGAGATTTATATAGGATATCAGGTCAGCATGGACAAGTTGGACCAAGGGATCTGTTTCTGTGCTGTATATCTTTATGGCTGTAACTATGACTGGGTAACTGGGGAAGGACAGAGTAGACTGCCAGCTACTGATGTGGGATTAATGTGAGACTGCACAGGAACTCTGGGGCTGTGTTCAAAGTTTAAAAATAAAGACAAAACAGCTCTCTTCCCCTCAATTTCAATGCTGCTCCATGCCGATCCATGTTACCTAATGCCCTGTACCAACTCCCAAAACTCTACATCCTCAACGACAAGCTATATCCCTATACCCAACTGCGAAGTATGCAAGTGCCTGCGCAAATCTCCCATACCCAGGCATAACTACCGTTTTAACATATGATCTTCTACCCACCTCAATCATCCTCTGCCTCTTTTATACCTCAGTACCAGCTTAATGACATCTCATACATTCCCACCAGTCAAACTTTGCCCTTCCCCATCCATGCCAGCTAACTTGTTATCCAGAATGGACATAGCTCAGGAGGCATGCTGACAGAAAATAAAATTGTGTCTAGGCCCGAAATGTCAGCCTTCCTGCTCCTCTGATGCTGCTTAGCCTGCGGTGTTCATCCAGCTCTACACCTTGTTATCTCAGATTCTCCAGCATCTGCAGTTCCTACTATCTCTGAAAAAATTGTGTCTCTGTTGATTATGTCAATACTTTAAATAACACACTGATTGATGCAGACACCTGAAAAGCCTAACTTTTTTTTTGTCCTGTAACTCCACATGTGTTTTGAACTGCTCCTTGACAACTTTGACTGACCCAATTATCAAATTAGTTATAAGTAAAATGCTGGAAGAGACTGTTGACTGTGCTGTTAGGCAGCATTTGTTCAGCAATAACCTGTTCTCTGATGTACAGTTAGGGTTCTACCAGGGCTACTTAACTCCCGACATTATTACAGCCTTGATTCAAACATGGACAAAAGAACTGAACTCCAGAGGTGAGGAGAAAGTGGCTGCCTTTGACTTCAATACATCATTTAGGAGCCCTAACAAAACTATAATCCCTGAGAATCAGAGTTAACTCTCTATTAGTTGAAGTGATACTTAGCACTAAGAAAGATGATTCTGGTTGTATGAATCATTTGAGCCAAGGATATCTCTGCAGGAGTTCCACAGGATAGTGGCTTAGACCCAACCATCTCTAGATGCTTCATCAATGATTTTCCCTCCATCATAAAGTCAGAAATGGGGATGTTCACTGATGATTGCACAGTGTTCAGCACCATTAATGAGTCCTTAGGTACTGAAGCAATCCGTGTCCAAATACATAAAGATTTGGGCAACATCCAGTCTTGGGTTGATAAATGACAAGTAATCTTTGCACCACAAAAGTGCCAGACAATGACAATGTCCAACGAGAGACAGCCTGACCATCAAGCCGTAAGTTACAAGGTATTACTGTCACTAAATTTCTAACCAGTCAATCATCTCGGCTGTAGGGCATCACTGCAGGAGTTCCTCAGTGTTGTGCCCTTGGCCTCAGCTATGTCATCAATGACTATCCCTCCAATAAAATGTCAAAAGTGGGAATTTTCTCGTACAAATGTAATAGTCAGCAACAAGCACAACCTCTTTTATTAAAGCACAATGCATACGTATACAACAACAACATTCAAGGCTGGGCAGATGAGTCATTTGAGACACAGAAATGCCAGGCAATGACAATCTCAAACACAGAGAATCTAAACACTTTCCCTTGACTTTCAGTGGTATCATTAATGCTGAATCCCCCACTATCAACTTGTTGGGGGGGTAGCATTGACCACAAACTGAACTAGACCCGCCATGTTTACAAGTCAGGGGCTAAGAGTTCTTCAGTGACTAACTCACGCATCTCACTAATACCTGTCCACTATTTACAAGGCACAAGTAAGGACAGAATGTTCTCCACTTGCCAGCATGAGTGTAATTCAGCAACACTCAAGCAGCTTGACACCACCCGGACAAAACAACATGTTTGATTGGCACTTCATCCACTAACTCTAGCACTCACTTTCCTCCCCAGCGATACACAGTGGCAGCAGTGTATATATCTACAGGATGCACTGCAGTAACTCATCAAGGCTCCGAGGACAGCATCTTCCAAACCCACAACCTCAATTGTCTAGAATGGGGAAGGCGGCAGGTGCATGGGAACACACCACCTTTAAATTCCCCTCCAAGCCACACACTATCCGAACTTGGAAATATATCATCATTGCTTCTCCGTCACTGTGTTAAGATTCCGAAGCTCCCTCCTAGACCCCCTGCCCCCATGGCGTTGTGGGTGTACCTGCAGCAATTGGACTGCAGCAGTTCAGGAAGGCACTTCACCAGCACCTTCTTCAGGAGAACTTGTGTTTCACAACAAATGGTGGCCTAGCTAGTGATGCACAAAAACAAGAGTTTAGATACTTATTATGCAAAAGCATCCCGATCTATCACACTCCTACAGGGCAGCTCATCTTTTCAAACAGTATCCTGGGACCTGGTCTAATGAGATGCCTTTCTTCTCCAAAAGGGTAGCCTAGCTTTTCAAAAGAAGTGCTGTGAGGACAGCTCTGCTCCTCCATAGTTTGAATGCTACGTTCCAAATCCCTCACTCCACAAACTTCAAAATCCGATTTCCTTATATGCAGCTGACCAGCTAAATGGACAATTGTCTCCAGGAACAGGGAATGTAGAAAACAATGGACCGTACCCAATCACACCCACCTTTCTCTCCTTAAATAAACGGATACACCAGGGTTGGGAAGGGGTCTTAGGATTCTAGACTCCTTCCACTTTTTTGTAGTAGTGGAAATGCTTCCATCATTGTAAAAATCTCGACCTTAGTCTCAAATTTAGGGAGAGACAATTCAGATCTAAGATGAGGAAGGATCTCTAGAATTGAGATTCTATACAGTAGAGGTCTGTAGAATCTATCATTGAGTATGTTCAAGGCAGAAATTATAGATTTCTAGATGTTCATGCTGCCTACAGGTATGAGGATAGCACAGGAAGATGGCATTATTTAATAATGATCTAATGAAATGGTGAAGAAAATTTGATTGGCTGAATGTCCTACACTGTTTCCTACATTCCTCAGAGACATTTGCTGTCTACTGTCATCATCTGTGACAAACTCAGCTTGTAGAGGTACCATTCCCCACAGATTCCAGGGAACTAAACATCTGTCTGTAAATCCTGTGGTCTGGGCAATGCCTGCTGCAGCCTTGGCCCCCTTCTTGTTCACTTCCCTGCCATCAGCATGCAGACCGCATGTCCCAGCACTTTGTCACTGCTACACAATGTGATGGTCTCCTTCTGATATATTGTCATCAGCCCACTATTGCCAGTTTGAAATCTTCAACAGTTGAAAAATGCTGAACATACACAAGTACTTGCTTTTTAACATCTGCTGGAGAGAACTGAAGCATCAACTGCAGTGAATAAACTTTGATTCAGATGGAAAAATGAAAACTTTGAATATCCACCCGAACCAAAAACTTGAATTCACCTCAGCTTCCCTGGTTCATTCAATCCATTAGTTAACTTGAAATCAACATGAAAACTATTTGCAAACACCTTACTAACATTTTCTAAGGGTGTCAATTGCACCAGTAAGTGCCTGCCTTCCTACAATAATTTATGCTCAACTTTGGCACATGGATTGCTTGCCAACTTCTAAGTGTGCTTCCATTCAATGCAAATAGGCACTGTAGAGACGGTTTGACATTTTGGCCAGCGTACAAACATTTTAAGCACCCCCAACTCATTCTTGGGCTTAAAATTGCTGCCAAATGTTTCCCAATTTTATTCTTTAATCACATTGTCTGAAAAAAATTGTAGAATGGACGTTTCTTTTTATACCTAATCTGATATTATTTTCCAATTGCAATGAGGTGTAAAACAGGATATTATTTTACAGTCACTTTTTATCTGGCATTAAGAGTTAAAAATGCTGCCAAGCTAATTCGTGTTTTTGGAACGTACAAAGGTAGTCATTATTGCCCCAGAAGACCAAAGATTTGTTTTCTCATTAGAGAAAGATGACTGACGGTTTAACCTGAGGGCCACTAATGCCTCAGGCGAGGACTAAGATTGGGGAACATGAGGCCTACATGCTAACCTCAGCCAGGGAATTGAACCCACACTGTTGTCATTCTGCATCACAAAACAGCCATTAAGCCAACTGAACTAATAAACCCCTTAAATCTGATTGACATTTAATTTTCTGATCCTTTCTCACATAAAAATGAAAGGAAAAACAAAATTTCAGTGGTGGGTATTCAATGATTCAATGATTTAATTCAGAAGAGGGGGAGATATGGGAGAGAAATCTGGCAATACAGTATAAATGACTGATAAGAGCACAGCCGCATTGATCAGAATGCATTATCCTTACCGAAACCTTCAGAATAGCAAATAAGAGTCCTTTACAGCCAAATAGAGCTAGATGCGCATTGACAGGACGAGATGGGATATAAACGTAAATTCATGCACAAGCTCAAACTTAGTCTTAAGCTTTGTAATACCAATGCGATTCTAAGAAAATCTTATGCCTGATTGCCCAAGCTGGTATGTGCTAATACCTGACTCTCTTAGCTATTACAAATGGCAGTGCATTGATTTCTTGCAACAGTGGATATTTGACAGTAACAGTACAGCTTTCCTGTCTTGTATTCCAGATTAATTCTGTTTCCCCAAATGACTAGCAGAAAATATCTGCACACTTAACTGTTAGATTGTTGTATACAAGTTACACATTGTTATGTTGTAAGTTAGATAAGATAAATAACATACATCACTTAGGCACATCTGAAGCAGATTAATTCTTACCTTGGCTTTGGCAATTTCCCATTCTCCTTTCACCTACCTAATAGGAGATTTTCCCGCAGTAGTCTCCCTGTCAGAATTATGTTTAACATTTAACATTCAGAGCTCCTTGTAGTTCACCTTTTGCCTGAAGAATAACTGCTTTGTGTGGAGGATTCTGCTAAACTTCCATTAAAACAATGTTTCCTGGCTTTTGTTCTTCCATCACCACCAAGGGTTTTTTTGCACTCTTGAATGTTTCAAATATGAACAGCTCACCACTGGATTTGCTACGGAGCCCATCTTGATGCAGTGACTATTAGGAATTGCAGACCACAAAATTAGGTAGGTGCACAGAATTAAAATGTATGGAGGATCACTTGTAGATGGTGGACAGGCTTTTGGGGAGTCAGGAGGTGAGTTATTTGCTGCAGTATTCCTAGCCTCTGATCTGCTTTTGTCATCACTATATTTATGTTGCTAGCCCAGTTCTGTTTCTGGTCAATGGTGACCCTTAGGATGTTGATGGGGGATTCAGTGATGATAACATCAAAGAGCAGCGGTTAGATTGCCTCCCATTGAAGACAGTCATAACTCCAAGTTTGCAGATGACACAAAGCTGGGTGGGAATTTAAACTTTGAGAAATTACAGAGAAGATTCAGTGTGATTTGGATTGGTTAAATATTTGGGTAAATACACGGAAGATGCAGTATAATGTGGAAGAATTTGAGGTTATCAATTTTGATTGCAAAAACAAGAAGGCATATTATTATCTCATTGAGTATCAATTGGGAAAGGGGGAAAGTGCAATGAAACCTGGGTGCCGTTGTTTATCAGCCACTGAAAGTAAGCATGCAGGTCCAGCAGATGGTGACGAAGGCAAGTGGTATATTGGCCTTCATAATGAGTGGATTCAAATACAGGAGCAGGGATGTCTTGCTGCGACTGTAAGAGCACAGCTAAAACCACACTGGGTGGGACTGACATATAGGGAGAGACTGGATCAGTTAGGATTATATTCACTGGAGTTTAAAGAATGGGGGGGATTTTCTTACAAATCTACAGTGCAGATGCAGGATGAATCTTCTCAATGACTGGGGAGACCAGAACCAGAGCTCACAGTCTAAAGATAAAGGGTTAGACTTTTAGGACAGAGGAAAGGATAAATTTCTTCTCCCAAAGAGTGGTAAGGCCTGTAGAATTCTCTGCCACAGGAAACTGTTGATGCCAAAACGTTGAAGACTTTCAGGAAATATGTAGATATTGCTCGTAAAATGAAAGAGATCAAATAATGTACGGAGAAATTGAGACTAGGATATAGAGCTGGATGTTCAACTTGAATGGCAGAGCAAACTTGCAGGGCTGAATGACCTGCTCCTGCACCTAGATTGTATGTTTCTGTGAATGTTATGTAGCATTTGTAGGGCATGAATGTTACTTGCCACTTTTCAGCCCAAGCCTGGACATTGTCCAGGTTTTGTTGCATTCGGATATGGACTGCTTCAGTATCTGAGGAATTGTGAATGGCACTGAACATGGCGCATTCACCAGCAAACATCCCCACTTCCAACCGTATGATGAAGGAAAGGTCATTGATGAAGCAGCTACAGCAGTGCTAGATACAGGGAAGCTGATGTGAGGAATGTATGAGTGGTGTTTTGTGGCACTATGCAAAAGTCTTTTTTTTAATCTCCAATGCTGACAATGTGTTTTGGGATTAACTGCATTATACTTTTAGTGTGTGTTTTAAATATTTGAATTTGTCTCATAATAATTAATGCATGGGAATGAGGCCATCACCAGCTAGACTAGCATTTATTGCCCAGAGGCAGTTGAGAGTCAAGCACATTGCTGTGGGTCTGGACTCATATGAGGCCAGATGGTAGTTTCCCTCCCTGAAGGACATTAGTGAATCAAACAGGCTTTTCTCCAACAATTGATACGTCACCATCATTAGACTCTTAATTCCAGATTTTCACTGAATTTAAATTCTATCACCTGCCATGATGGGATTTGAACCCAGGTTCTCGAACATTACCTGGGTCACTGGAGCTAGTGATAATACCATCTATGTCATCACCTCCCTATATAATATCAGATGGTTTGGTTTATTCTATTTTATCTTTATTCCTTTTGTTAATCAACATTTGTTTTATCATTGAAGGAAAATAGTAGCTGGAATCACACAGTAGAGCAAATGAATGAAATTATTTTGGACGAACCTAAGGTTACAACTTAAACAAAGAATTTGTTTACACTGCAGCTACTACTCAAGCTGTACTGTTTGCATTGCTTGTTTTTGCCTGACTGGAACTATCCAGCCCAAGAGAGTGTTCTGCAGATGCGTAGAACTCTCTCCCTCCGCACTTCAAAACATAACAGTTTGAAGAGCAAGCAAGAAAGAAGTATTGATTTCTCAATATTTAAGATGAAGAGGCTTTAAAACAAAACAGCCAGGGAATCTAACTTATCCTCTGAGTATTTCTCAAATATGGTTTACCTTTGCACTGGATTTACAATTCTTAACCTAAGTGGTATGAGACTCCCCGTTTTAACAACTCCACAACATTCTAGAATTGTGAGACCTAACTCTGAACTTCAGACTTCATCCATGCACCAATAATGTAGATATAACTTGTCACATATACATTAATACGTTCTAAATTATTTCACATTTATGTTGTTGGTCCATTTAGAACTTTTAAACAAAAATCAATGACTACTTACTGTAACATTAAACATTAATTCCCTAGGTCCACTGTCTGTAATACTTGGTGTGCAACTAATTTAGTGATACATAGCATAAAGGAGTAGAGGAATTTTTACCATATGTGGAACCTTTGGCCAGAGTAAGATATCATATGTTTTTGATATAGACATTACATTTATGCTTGCTGGCCAAATATTTAGTACTTAGTGCATTAAGAGTCATGTTTGTGAACGAAGACAGCAAATCGGCCTTCTTTTCTGGCACATCATGGTTGACGCTATTTTTGTTACAAACTTCATGCTTCCATAACTGACAGTCAACAGAACTATGAACAGTTATCATTTTGATCGTTGTTGGAATATTTATAGTCAAGAAACCACTAAGAAAGTATGGTTTTGCTCCTTTGAAAAAAAAACCACTAAACAGGTGCCTGAGAAAATATTTGGGATAGGAATGCACTGTGTCACTAATGTGTCTGCTGGCTTGTGAAGGATTTGAAGGATTTAATTGGAGACTCCATCTTACATTACACGCTAGTCCTGCAAGCTTGTGATATTAGGCTTCAGAGTGGAGGTGAGATTGAATATTGAAGAGCTGTATTGAATCATAACTACTGAAAGAGGAACCAAGGAATATTCTGGGCAGTTGAAAGATGCCAAGAGCTGGAAGAAGACACAGAAAAGGCATAGAAAAGCAAGTCACAGCTCAAAGCACTAGGTAAGGCACAGTGTCTACAAACTTTCTTTACCAAACTCCAGTTGAAAATAGATGGTATGAAACAAGCTGGCGAATTTTTTTATCATTTGC
The DNA here is from genome assembly GCA_024137785.1 of Ginglymostoma cirratum. Classification (NCBI taxonomy): domain Eukaryota; kingdom Metazoa; phylum Chordata; class Chondrichthyes; order Orectolobiformes; family Ginglymostomatidae; genus Ginglymostoma; species Ginglymostoma cirratum. Next base: position 36,135,952 of record JAHRHZ010000009.1, on the reverse strand, counting down.
ATTGACAAAACTACAATATTGAGACATATGTATGTAACAAGTCAGATCAGTTACCAGTAGCTACACTTTTATCACTATATAAAAACTGCAGAACTGCGACCCAAAATGTTAACTCTGATTTCGCTGCACAGATGCTGCCAGACCTGCTGAGCTTTTTCATCAATTTCTGTTTTTGTTTGTGACACTTTTATCATTGTTGAGTAGAGTCTATTACAAAATGTATTCCATCCTAAATCTGTTTAAAAGTGGTAAAAGAAGATACACTTCAGACATTTGAAAACCGTGATGACACGTTTTGAATTCCAAGTGAACGTGACACATGAATGGTACTGTGGCGAAAGTTGTGTTACACATTGTGTTTTGATTTGGGTATTAAAATAGAGGCTTATTTTCTTCTTTGTTCTGAGAAGAAAGAAGGTTGGCAAAAGTTATATTTGGAACAGAGTGTTTTCACAGATATAGCTATGAATGTGCATGCCAGTTCGCCAGGAGAACAATCAGCAGAACAAAACATCATAATAAAAAAAGTAATCTTCAATGCTGAACAGCTTGTCCCTGAATCTTATCAATTAAGAGTTAGGGCTGCACGAGAAAAATCTAATCAGACACCTGTATCATTTTCAAGAGAAAAAAAAAATGAAGAATGAGAAAAAAGATGAAAGAGAAAAAAAAAAACAGGGTATTATAAACACTTAGGCTAACACCAGTATGGGAAAATGCTGAAGTCCAATATAAACGATTCAATAACAGATCAGTTGGAAAACAACAATAAGGCAGAGCCAGCATGAAAGGGAAATCATATTTGACAAATTTTGGAATTTTTCAAGGATGTAACTGATAGCATTGATAATGGTGAGCCAGCGCATACGGTTTACTTGAACTTTCAAAAGGCTTTGGTAAGGTCCACGAAGGAAAATAACGTGAAATTAAAGACCATGAGATTGGGGTAGTATACTGATATGGATAGAGAACTCATTGGCAGACAGAAAACAAAGCTTGGGAATAAATGGATCTTTTTCAAAGGCGAGGACTGTGGGTACCTATGGGATTAATCCTTGGACCCCCGCTATTTGCAATAAATATTAATGATTTAGCTGAGGGAAGTAAATTTAATTAGTCAAGTTTGCAGACATCACAAAACTAGGTGGGATGGTGAGCTGTGAGGATGTTGCAGAGATGTTTCAATGTAATTTGGACAAGTTAAGTGAGTGGGCAAATGCATGGCAGATGTTGTATAATGTGGATAAGTGTGAGGTTATCCACTTTGGTAGCAAAAAACAGGAAGGCAGGTTATTATCTGAATGGCGATAGATTGGGAAAGGGGGAGGTGCCACAAGAACTGGGAGTCCTTGCATACCAGTTGTTGAAAGTAAGTATGCAGGTGCAACAGGCCGTGAAAAAGGCAAATGGTATGTTGGTCTTCAAAGTAAGAGGATTTGAGTACTAGTGCAGGGTTTTCTTGCTATAGTTGTATAAGGCCTTCCCTGCAGTATTTTATGCAATGACTGAAAGGTGAGACATCCCACCTCTGACATCACAACCTCACAAAAGGCCTGTTTGTTGCCTCACAAATTCCTGATTGCCTTGTGCTTTCGCAGGCCTTCACCAAAAGGAAGCAATGTGGGTTTAAACTTGCTCCAGCCTGAAGGAAAATCACCCATTTTTCATGAGACCGACTCACAGTTATGATGTATTTCTATCAACTTTTTAAAACTGTTAATGGATATTCAGGCAAGAAAGGAATACTTTTCAAAAATATCTTTTCGAAAATGGCCAACTTAATAGAAAAACTAGTAGATACAGCAACTTCAGAAGATTAATAAGAGTCAATCTATGAATCAATGTCAAGGAAATAAAATTGATCTAGCTATTTACCGCGAGAGAGACTGCGCTTGTTACTTTCCACCATTTCAGCAAAATGTCAATAACACTCAATCAGTAAGCTTTTGATTCAATAAAGATTTATTACAGTAAAGATGACTTTGCTTTAAAGGATTCTTATATCATGAATATTAGCATCACAATGTTTATTAATCACATTATTGTCAAGGATTATTAATAAGCTGTCAATTTACAAAATGTGGAACTGTTCTTGTGAATATTGTAAATCTTCTATCGTTTGAGAAGAGCACTTATACTTCAAGCACAGAGATATCAATTTTTTAGAGTAAATTTGAAAGATTAGCTGTTGCGGTGTATAGAAACTCATATCAAAAGTAAGAAGGAATGGTCCTCCCATGTTTGAAAATTACTTCCTGCCATATTAGTGAGGCATCATGCCTTGCTAAATAATCTCCAAAACATTATAAATTGACTTACTTCATTTTTCAGCTTCTCCCATTTTACGTGACGTCACAGCAACGCTGGTTGATCATCGTTCTTTATCCTATCCTGGCACTCATCCTTTCTCCATCCAATCCCACTGTGTTTAAATTTCACCATTGCATCTTTCCATCTTATTTTAGGCCTTAGTCCTCTCCATGTCCACTACCATCATTACGACATTAACTTGCTCTCTGCAACAGATGCTGGTAACATTTCAGTGTCTTATCACTATTTTTTTTCAGTGCTCCCGCAATCTTTATTTTCTATTACCACTCCATCCCACAATGTGATAGTGCCTAATTTTGACCTTTCTCATTTCTCCACAATTTCATCATGTTGTTCACATCACGTATGTAGCATCCAGTCACTGTTTCTCTTTTCATGATGTTGTGCAAGTTTATGCAGTAGATCTCACAAGTACCTCGTAGGTTCTGCTTTTCAGATTCAGAAACAAATCATTATAGTGTAACACCCTATAGCACTGCTTCCAATTACTTGAAGGCATTGCTTAACTTCCATAATTCCATTTTCTACCATTACATTCATCATTCATTTGCTGCTGTTGAGATAATCACCCTCTATTAGGTATGCATGTGCATTGAATAAAATGCATTATCTAAACTTTATGGACTCTCACAAAGAATATTAGTATACATATCTCCTCTGGGTTTTTTTTGTCCTTTCCCAATAGCAAAGACTCAAACAACTTGCCTAAAGTCAAGGCAGGGATCTTTGCTTTATAAATTTGGGGAACCTTGCCTGCTCCCAGTCAAACTTGATATTCTTAAATGCATGATGCATTATTTTCCAAAATGGGATAGTTGAACAGTACATTACGTCAGAGCCTGATTCTTTTTTCACATCAATTAGGCGTTACGCACTTTCCAGCAACAATCATTATTTAGATACTTATGCAACAATCGTATCTGACTTCTATACTCCTCAATCCACAAGTTTAAGATCAATTGTTCAGCCTGCATGGTTATGCTAGCCAAAGTAAATTTGTTTAATTGGGGATTGGAGCTTTTAACCTTTTAATCCATGAGAGTTCATTCAGTCTAACTAGTTTGTTGATATACATTTAAGTTAAATTTGCATATTTTTATAATAGCATGTAATGCATAAATTAAAAATAATGATCCCACCTTTTCTTTTGGATTTCCAATCTGCTCCTACCTTTGCTTATCTCATTTCAGCTCGACATTTCTGTTCAATTATTCAGAGCTGAACTTCTCCAGAAATATAATCTATGCTTTGTAAGAAAGCTCTACTGCTGTGCTAGAACATTTGGTGCGCGGTTAGGCGGTGGACTTGGACATTTTTGCTTTTGGCAGCAATCCCTGGCATAAGTCTAAACTTTCAACGTAACAAGGTGAGGAGCTGGATGAACACAGCAGGACAGGCAGCATCATAGGAGCAGGAAAGCTTGACGTCCCTAGGCCCGAAACGTCAAGCTTTCCCGCTCCTATGATGCTGCTTGGCCTGCTGTGTTCATCCAGCTCCACACCTTGTTATCTCGGATTCTCCAGCATCCGCAGTATCTGTTATCTCTAAGCTTTGAATGTGATTGTTAGTAATTAGATGAAAGGTTGAGTGGATAAACAGACAGGCTGGGAGGATGGTTGAAGTAAAAGTGGGTAAGATAGTATGTGGAGCAGCTGGGAGAAGAGTGGCCATTGCATAGGGAGTTAGATCGGCAAGGAAATATGTCATGTTGGGGTCTTTGCCACATAAAGGTAGTCAGGTCAGGCCAGGGTGGGTAGCTAGGTGGTGGGAGTTAGTCAAGTGTGATTGGGTGGTAATCTGTTGGTGAGGGGATTTAGTTGGGTCTGGTTAGGGTGTAGTTCAGTTGGCAGAGCTACTTCATTTGAATTGAGGGTGGGGTGTAGTGGATTGAGTTTAGGGTAGTCAAGATGGATTGTGTCAAAGGGGTTAGTCGGGTGACTGAGAGGAAGAAAAGTCATGTCGGGCTGAGGGATATCAGAGGAGTCAAGTTAAAGGGGAGTAGTTGATTGTGTGTGTAAGAAATCAAGGGGGGAGTGGGGAAACTCAAGGACCCAGGGTGAGTGACTGAAGAAATCAGATGTATAGTTACACAGACTTACACAAGGATTTTTGTGCCTAATATTTTCTGGGTGACTGTCCATATAAGTATATCAGAACTGTCTAAAATCTCTCATTCTAACTCCGAATTGCCTGTCAGTAGTTCAAACTTCCAAAGTAGTTTCTGCATAGGTTGATGAATCAGAATTTCATCTGACAATCCAGAGATTGTTAGATCTGGACTGCTAAGTATGATAAATAAGAGGGAGAATTGTATGATTGACCTCACTACTTTGTCTCCAATTTTTGACATCCAATGGCGGTGGCATAATATTTATATTACCAGTCATATTTATACAGTGAACTCACAGTTTTGTCTGATTCCAACAATCTTTATATACATAACAAATGATAAGATTAAACTGATTACACTGTCCTTGTTAACTGAAAGAAATGAACAATGAATTCTCATTTGTGGTGGTCCAACACTGCTTCACTTTAGGATATAAACTTTTTAAAATTCACTGTGCTAAATGGAAATTATTTTTAATAACTACTAAACCTTTGGTTTCATCACCTCTTTGTGCTGGGATTCTGCCAAGGCAAACATATGAAGTGCAATTATTACACATGCTTCTGTTAAATGAATATACAATAGGCTAAACAGGTAGAGATTTCTCAAAAATTAAACGCATTAACAAAGCACACAGTACCATTTCAAGGATGGATGTACATTCAACTTTTGGCTGGATAATAGCTGCATTAAATGAATTGCACTGAGCAACACAGATCCTTTTACCTGACAAGAGTCAAAGTGGAGCATTTTAAAATGATTTTTGCATTTAGAAATCAGGACAGAAAATTGCTGATCCATCAGATTAGGTAAAGGGGAGATGAGGCTGTGATAACATATCTTTCCAATTTTTGGTTAAGGAGAGTTGCAAACCACAATAATGTCAGTGTGACATTTAAAGATTGCTGTTTCTAACAGTGTGCTGATTATGCTTGCAATGCCAGGCCCTGAGTTACTTAAAAATAAATACAGTACAGAAAATTAAATAAGGAGAAGGCAGGTAGATCAAACAAACCTACTGTTCTCAATGAAATACAGTGAAAGCATTAATCTTTCTGAAATATGGAAATTCTCCAATGAAAATGGATATTACGTTGAAATAGATAAAATGTTTGGCAAGATATTTTTCTGGTATTGCTTAAGCAGTATATATTATGCTTTATATATTGGCAAAAATTCAGACTTTTGGGCTTCTAGTGAAGGGTTTGTTTCACTGTTATTTAAAAGAGCTTATTTTAAATATTGTTTATCGTAAACATGCATCTATAAGATGGTTGCAAAATATTTATACCCACCACTGAAGAATTCATTCTAAAGTGAAGTGACAGGTCATTAGAAGCAATTAGCGGTGAACACAGATATTTTTGAGTTGAATTGTGACTCCTAAAACTGGTCACATTTGGGATCAGGTCAAAGGTTAAAATTCAAAAGATCTGAAACAGAAATTCAATCTTCTTTAAACCTTGCAGTTTTAACAGAGACAGAATGTGGGATGTGCTGCTAAACAATTCCCAGGATATAGGTTGTTTATTTGAATAACTGAATGATGTTGTTCGCTTTCATTTTAATCTGGAATCTATTTTTATACTCAAATAAGCAAGCTTTCCATGTCTTTGGAAGCTCAACAAGTGAAAAGGGCTGAATCTATAAAGTATGTCTTGATGAAACTGTTTGTGGGTCAAGGGAAACTGGTTGTTCCTCCCCATTTCCACAGCTACACATTAGATCTACTATTCCTATTGTGATCTGTATTCTTCCCTTACCGTCCCCTCTTCTTCTGGCATTGATGGTAGGTCTATGGAGCTAGACTCCTGGAATGGTCCTGCCTGGTCATCTGTTTTTCTTATGTGTCAGGAAGCTTTCCTATAGAAACATTACGCCTCTACTCCTTTACAACTCATAGATTCTCACATCCATTGCAGAGTCAAAACTGAGAGTTTGCTCTCTTGTTCAACTTTCTGTGAAAGTAATTCCACAGAAAGACTACAGCAGCTTTTGTTTCATGAGTAGTGTTTCTCTTTAAGTAGGACAGGTTTCTTTAAGGCATATTCACCATGCATCATTTTTGATTAGTCTTAGAGTCATAATGTCAGAGTTTTACAGTACACCACAAGACCCTTCGGTCTATTGTGTCTGGGCAAGTCATCATGCATCCATCTATTCTAATCCAATGTTCAGCCTTATATGCTGTGGCATTTCAAGTGCTTATCTAAATACTTAAATGACTCAAAGATTCTCATCTGTACCATTCTTTTAGGTAATGAGTCGAAATAGCCACTACACTCTAGGTTAAAATACCTTCCCTCAAATCCTCTCTAAACATTTTGCTTCTTACCTTAAATCTGTTCTCCCTGATTATTGACTCCTTTACCAAAGTAAATAGTTTCTCTATTGATGCTTGTCTATTGATGTTTCTCTAAGATGCTGCCTCACAGCATCAGAGACCTGGGTTTGATTCCAGTTTCGGGCGACTGTCTGTGTGGAGTTTGCACATTCTCCCCGTGCCTGCATGGGTTTCCTCCGGGTGCTCTGGTTTCCTCCCACAGTCCAAAGGTTAGGTGGATTGGCCATGCCAAATTGTCCATAGTGTCCAGGCATGTGCTGGCTAGGTGGATCAGCCATGGAAAATGCAGGGTTACAGGGACAGGGTAAGAGAGTGGGTCTTGGTGGGATGCATTTCAGGGGGTCAGCATGGACTTGATGGGCCAAATGGCCTGTTTCCACACTGTAGGGATTTCATGTTTGCACGATAACTCTGTACACCTCAATCAGCTACCCCCCTCAGCCTTCTCTGCCCTTAGGTAAACAATACCAGCCTACCTAGTCTTGTTGTGTGGTAGAATCACTTCAGCCCAGGCAATATCTGGTGAATCTCTGTTGCACCCTCTCTAGAGTAATCACATTTTGTCTATTCTGTGGTCACCAGAACTGCCCACAGTACTCCTGCTTTCTGATCATTAACATCATATACAGCTCAATTAAAATTTCCTTTCTCTTGTATTCAATGCCTTGACTAAAATAAAATACACCATATGCCTTCATAACCACTTTATCTACTTGCCTTATTGCCTTCAATCTCCCCTACTAGATCTTTGCATGACATCAAGAGTGTAAATGGTTGATAGTAAATCAGCAGCCCATTTTGCATAACTCTGTTTCTATTTATTTGCATTGAAGACATGGAATGTAAACCATAAAACTATCACATGGGACTTGTCAGCAATGTATAGTGACTCCATCCAATGCTTGAATATCTTCTTACCTTGTGTTTTCTACCAGTCCTGAGAGATGGCAAGATTAATGGATAGTACCAGGAGCAGTTTAGTTAATGCGTATCTATCCTGTTGCCATGGTATCCCCATGAAGTAGCATTAGCTTTCATGCAGGGGAACAATATGTTTCACATGTACCTGCTGGGCTTCTTCTGGCCCATGATCCACCTCCCAGCAGGTCGGGCTCAATGAGGAATTCATGATTATTCTTCTGGCTCAGTGCTCCAATTTAAATGGCAAATTGGGTTTTAATGACAGCAACAGACCTGATCTAGACATTTTAAAAAAAAAATCATTCTGACTTCTTTCAGGTGTCCTTCCCACCTGCTCAAAAGAGGAGCATCATACCAAGACACAACAGGAGGGCAACATGATCAAATGGAGTAAATGACTGGTTTCATTTTCGTCACTTCTGGCTTCTGCCAAATTGGGATGTTAATATCATAGATAATAATTCTGTCCTTACATTGTACAGTGTATGTTAGTAAATTCCATGTAACATACACATGGAGCATCCAGATGGTGGAAAGGTTTTGGAAGCATTTAAAGAGATATTTAGATAAACACTTGAAGTGTGGAATCCTACATAACCACAGTCAAGGAACTGGAAAATTGGAATAGACTGGAATAGCTCTGGTTTGTCTCGCACAAACATAGTGGATTGAATAGCCACTCCCAGTGCCAAGAACATCTAAGATTTGAAATCAGTCTGTGATTGAAGACAGTAATATCACAAGCACCTCCCATTTATGAGTCAATTAACATTGATAATAATGACTATTTGTTTCGTAAAGTACGCTAGCAGGAGAAAAGCCTAGATGTTTTGCTCAATGTGCAAGTTCCACCTAAACTCAACGTTCTCAAGAAATCACAGCCGTGAGCACACAGTTACTGCCAATGTAAGTCACTTCAGCAATTCCAATTGCTAGGCTTTAAGAAATTGAATTGTGTTAAGATTTTTAAATGAGATTAAGATTCAAACTCATTACCATTTGCTCAATGTTTCTGCTACCATAATTGGATCTGTTTTTGTTTCAGCTTTTCAGTTTTTGCTCTTGGCTGTGAACTGAGGCAATACTTTCCTGCCCAGTTTATTTGCTCATGTATCACAAGCAATATCGGTTTAATATCAGCCCAGTCAAACAAGATTGCAAAAAAAATGCAGACACTGGTATCTAAGGTAGACAAACTGGGGGCTGAAAGAACACAGCAGGCCAGGCAGCATCTGGAGGAAAGGAGCAGTCAACATTTCGGGTATCACTCTTCTTCAGGAATGTTCAGAAACATTGAGCAAATGGCAATGAGTTTGAATCTTAATCTTATTTAAAAGTTTTAACACAATCCAATTTCTTAAAGCCTGGCAATTGGTATTGCTGAAATGACTTACATTGGCAGTAACTGTGCTCACGGCTGTGATTTCTTAAGAACGTTGAGTTGAGGTGTAACTTGGACATTGAGCAAAACATCTAGGCATTTATCCTGCTAGCGTACTTCATGAAACAAATAGTTATTATTATCAGTGTTAATGTTCCTACAGGACTAAAGAAGGGTAATACCCGAAACATTAAATAAAAACCAAAAGAACTGCGGATGCTGTAAATCAGGAACAAAAACAAAGTTCTGAGGAAGGGTCACTGGACCTGATATGTTAACTCTGTTTTCTCCTTCACAGATGCTGCCAGACCTGCTGAGCTTTTCCAGCAACTTTGTTTTTATACCGGAAACGTTGACTGCTCCTATCCTCCAGATACAGGCTGGCCTCATGTGTTCTTCCATGATCCCACTTGTCTATGTTGGATTCCAGCATCAGCAGATTTTCTTTTGTCTCTAACCAAGTTTTACCACTGCAAAGTCTCTTCAAAGGATGGCCACTTTGAAGAAGTTCTCTGCCTCCCTCAGATGTGAACTCAGTGAGTCCCTTTCTCACTGCCATGCTGCTGAGACCTCTTCAGTCCTTCAGGTCTTTGACCACTCAGTCCTGAAAAAAGGTGATACCCGATACCGCTCCTTTCCTCTAGATGCTACCTGGCCTGCTGTGTTCTTCTAGCCTCCTGTTTGTCTATCAACTAAGACTGCAGTCTTCTGGGTAGAAGGCTTGCATTTTCAGTCATGCTGATGTTTTGCTCCTTAAGCTGAGACCCAGAATAACGGCCTTCTTGTTTTCTTCACAAAGCATGTTCAAATTGATTTGAACTTATTGTGTAGAGGATACTTCAGAAATGTTAGTTTTTAAAATAAATCTACTTTGTAGCTGGTAAGAATTTAATTTTAATAATGTCAATCTTGGTATCCCAAATGATCAAAATTAGCCATTTCTTTGTCTCTTTGAGCTCTTGAGCCCGAGGCATTACATAAAACTTACTGAGTTGTCTATGTAATCTGACTGAGTCATTCATGCGTTTGCCTCCATTGATTTATCACTGAGCTAAGACCATTGTATAGTGATTAAAATAATTAACAACTTAGACCACTAAGCGGCACTCAGTAGTTTACTCATCGCGCTGATGTATTTACAGCACTCTTAACATCAAACTTACCAAGCTTTTGTACAGGGATATTATTTAATAACATTTGTCACCAAAACACAGAGCAGACACAAAATAAAGCTTGGCAAAAGATGCAAGTTTTCAGGAATCTCTTAAAGGGTGAGAAAAGAGCAAGGAAGTGGAGTCTTTGAGAAAGCATTCCTCAACTTAAGGGTGTGGTAGTGGCCAGCACGTCACCAGTGCAAAAATAATTAAATTCTGGGACAAAAACAAAGTTGCTGGAAAAGCTCAGCAGGTCTGGCAACATCTGTGAAGATAAAAACAGAGTTAACATTTCGGGTCTGGTGACCCTTCCTCAGAAGCATCTGCTGTACCCGTTGTGGCCTCCTCTACATCGGGGAATCCAAGCGGAGGCTTGGGGACCGCTTTGCAGGACACTTGCGCTCAGTTCGCAACAAACAACTGCACCTCCCAGTCACGAACCATTTCAACTTCCCCTACCATTCCTCAGGCGACATGTCCATCCTGGGCCTCCTGCAATGCCACAATGATGCCACCTGAAGGCTGCAAGAACAGCAAACTATATTCAGCCTGGGAACCCTGCAGCCCAATGGTATCAATGTGGATTTCACAAGCTTCAAAATCTCCCCTCCCCCAACCGCATCCCAAAACCAGCCCAGCTCATCCCTGTCTCCCTAACCTGTCCTTCCTCTCACCTATCCCCTCCTCCCACCTCAAGCCCCACCCCCATCTCCTATCTACTAACATCATCCCGCCCCCTTGACCTGTCCGTCCTCCCTGGACTGACCTATCTCCTCCTTTACTGGCTCCATCCCCGCCTCTTTGACTTGTCTGCCTCCTCTCCACCTATCCTCTCCTCTATCCATCTTCTATCCACCTCCCCCTCTCTCCCTATTTATTTCAGAACCCTCTTCCCCTCCCCCATTTCTGATGAAGGGTCTAGGCCCGAAACGTCAAGCTTTCCTGCTCCTATGGTGCTGCTTGGCCTGCTGTGTTCATCCAGCTCCACACCTTGTTATCTCGGATTCTTCAGCATCTGCAGTACCTATTATCTCTACAAAATCTAAACATGCTTACTGCGGAGTTGTTTATAGGCAACATGGTACCAGTTGTTAGACAAAGGTTTAGGTTCAATCTACATCTTAATACAGGTTCTAACATCGAGTCCAAAAGAGGAAAATGGTTTATACCTAATATGATTAAGGCAGCACACTCAAGCATCAAGTGAATGGACACTGGTACTTCCGGCAATTTTAAGAGCTTGACAAACCTGTGTAAACGTACAAAATGGTGAACCAAAAGTGAACACTTTGAAGATAAAGTTTAGGTTCTGTGATGGAACAATCTTTACTCTGAAAGAAAAAATTTCTTCGAGAATCCAATGTCATGGCAAGTCAGAAACAAGTAGAAAGTTTGGATTAATAGTTGCAAATCAAACAATCATTAATGTAAAATAATTTACAATATTTCACGAGTCAAACTGATTGAAAAACAGCATAAATCTGCAGTCAGCAGAAAAGACTTTGGATCAGAACCACAAAGCACATCATTCCAATCAACAGGCATTGGATAGAAAGCTGACAGCTTTCATGTAAGCTGTGCACGTAAAAAGACTGACAAAGTAGGGACTAATTAAAATAACAGAAGTTTGAACAGTTTTACAAATGCCTGAGAACAGTCACTTGCACAGTGGATAATTTGAGTAACTCAGTGTAAATCACATATGCAGATTTTATTTTGATAAAAAGAAAAATGGTTGGATGGAAAAGCAAGCCTGCAACTGTACTGCAAATGAGTTCTGAAGAAGGGTCACTGGACTGAAAACATGAACTGTACTTTCTCTCCACAGATGCTGCCAGGCTTGCTGTGTTTTCCTTGCAATTTTTGTGTTTGGTTCTGATTTCCAACATCCTCAGCTCTTTTGCTTTTCTGCAAATGTCCTTCCTGGCTTACTGTTGTCATGTGATCTATGACGCAAAGAAGGCACACTCACCCAAGTATCCGTCTTACAATCATTTGAATTACAACACAGTTGTCCTGTGAGCTTGCAACAGAAGGTACAGCTGATAAATTTGCTAATGGCACAGGTTCAGTAAGAAATTAAGGTGCGATGAGGACATAAAGGTTAATACAAAGGAATATTGATTAACTGAGTGGGCAAAGGTCAGAAAATGAAGTATTATGCAGGAAAATGTGAAATTGTCAATTTTGCCGAGACAACTGAAAAAAGACATATTTCCTCAATGGTGAGAGATTGCAGAGCTCTGAGTTGGATATTCCAGTATATGAATCAGAAAAAAAGCTAGTTTGCAGTACAACATGTAATCAAGAAAGCTAATACGATGTTACAATTTATTGTGAGAGGAATTGCAATACAAGTGTGGGGACGTTATGTTTTAGTTATTCAGGGCATTGGAGGGACCACATCTGGAGTATTGTGTATAGATCGGTCTCCTTAGATAAGGAAGGATATCAATTCATTGGAAACAATGCCAAATAGCTTTCCAGATTAATATCAAGAATGGGAGGATTTTCTTCAGGGGCAAATTTGGATAGTATCTGCTGGAGTTTAGAAGTGCAGGAGGGGACTTGGTTGAAACATTTCAGATCCTGAGGAGTTTTGAGAGAGTGGCTGTAGTGTAGATATTCTTTCTGTTGGAGAATCGATAATGAGACTTATATTTATAAGTTACTGGTCACCCATTTAAGACAGAAATTCGACATAGTTTGTTCTGAGTATCATGTGTCTATGGGACTCTCTTTCTTAAAAAGTGGTGGAAACAGAGTCTATGAATATCTGTAAAGTAGAGGTAGATGGATAATTGATAAGCATGAGAGTGCAAACACATTAAGGATAGGCAGGAATTTAGAACTGACGTTACACTAAGATTAATAAAGATCTCAGATAATAGGTACTGCAGATGCTGGAGAATCCGAGATAACAAGGTGTGGAGCTGGATGAAGGGTCTTGGCCCAAAACGTCAAGCTTTCCTGCTCCTATGGTGCTGCTTGGCCTGCTGTGTTCATCCAGCTCCACACCTTAATAAAGATCTTATTGAATGATTGTGAAGGCTCATGAGTCCAAGTGACCTACTCCTGTTCACTAATTTATACGTTTGTACATTCAGTGTCCGTAAGTTTAGCACAAGTGCCACTGAAACATTATTTGGTACTATTGTCTATAATAACATATCAAAAATTGTCTTCACCATCCTTTATCTCAAATATTTTACCTTCACTAATGTTATACAATTATTTGTTCACATTTATAGAAATGCGAATAACAGGAAGCAATGGTCTAATAGTGCTATCACTAGACTATTAATCCAGTATCCCAGGTTATGTTCTGGAGACCTGGACTCAGATCCTATCAAACAGCCAGTGTGGGAGAATGGTGGATTGATTGGTTTGTGATTATAAATACTGCATTTACAGGGAACTTGTAGTCTGGTGTCCGTGTCCCTACCTCTGAGCTAGGAGGCATGAATGCCAGTCCCATCTGTTCCAGAGACGAACAAGTTGATTAGAAAAAGAAGTCTAGAAATGCAAATAATTCCTCTACATTTAAAAAGAATTTTCAGCAATGTCAGCTAATAATGCAAAGCTCAGCAATATCTAATTAACTATATAACAATGAATAACACACTTGTTCAGATATCCACTGAAGAGCGCTTTTGCTGATTTCAACAAGATCATTAAAAGAAAGTTTGGGAAATTTGTAAATCGAATCTCTGGAAACAATGTAGACATTGAATAATACAATGGAGATGTAGCTACAGCAGAACTGACAACAGAAGTAATGGTTCTAAGGAGATTAAATAGCCTATGTTTGAAGAGAAGATGCTTAAATTCACAACTACGAAACAAGAAACAAAATGGTTGCAGAGAAAATGAGCTTGGCACATTGAATGAAAATAATCAGCACCTCATGGCATATAATTAGATGTGTTTAAATATGCACATTTGACCAAGGGAGAAATGTTAAATAAACTTAAAACATTTACAATAATTGTGAGCTTAATTGGAATCTGTGTCTGAATGTTTCATATTACTTGTAAGAGAACATATCCACATCTGTGAGAATATGTTATTTTATTGCAACATCCATTTTGTTTGACTTTTTTTTGTTAATTTCGTCAGATGTGGGTGTTGCTGGCTGACCAGCATTTCTTGCCCATCCCTAGTTGCCCTTGAGAAGGTGGTGGTGAGCTGCCTTCTTGAACCGTTGCATTCCTCCTGCTGTGGGTTGACCCACAATGCTATTAGGGAAGGAATTCCAGGATTTTGACCCAGCAACAGTGAAGGAAGGACGATATATCTCCAAGTCAGGATGGTGAGTGGCTTGGAAAGGAACTTGGAGGTGGTGGTGTTCCCATATATCTGCTGCCCTTGTCCTTCTAGATGGAAGTGGTCGTGGGTTTGGAAGGTGCTGTCTGAGGACCTTTGGTGAATTTCTGCAACGCATCTTGCAGATAGTACACACTGCTGCTACTGAGCATCGGTGTTGGAGGAAGAGAATGCTTGTGGGTGTAGTACCAATCAAGTGGGCTAATTTGTCCTGGATGGTGTCAAGCTTCTTGAGTGTTTTTGGGGCTGCACTCATCCAGGCAAGTGGGGAGTATTCCAGCACACTCCTGACTTGTGCCTTGTAGATGGTGGACGGGCTTTGAGGAGACAGGAGATGAGTTAGTTGCCGCAGTATTCCCAGCTTCTGGCCTGCTCTTGTAGCCACTGTGTTTATGTGGTGAGTCCAGTTGAGCTTCTGGTCAATGGTAAGCCCAAGGATGTTGATAGTGGGGGATTCAGTGATGGTAACACCATTGAATGTCAAGGGGCTGCGGTCAGATTGTCTCTTATTGGTGATGGTCATAGCCTGGCATTTTAGTGGCACAATGTCACTTGCCACTTGTCAGCCCAAGCCTGGATATTGTCCAGATATTGTCTTGTTGCATGTGAACACGGACTGCTTCAGTATCTGAAGAGTCACGAATGGTGCTGAACATTGTGCAATCATCGGCGAACATCCCCACCTCTGACCTTATGATGGAGGGAAAGTCATTGATGAAGCAGCTGAAGATGGTTGGGCCTAGGACACTACCCTGAGGAACTCCTGCAGAGATGTCCTGGAGCTGAGATGATTGACATCCCACAACCACGACCACCCTCCTATGTGTCAGGTATGGCTCCAACCACCGGAGCGTTTGCCCCCTGAGACCCATTGATCCCAGTTTTTCCAGGGCTCCTTGATGCCACACTCGGTCGAATGCAGCCCTGATATCAAGGGCTGTCACTCTCAACTCACTGCTGGAATTTAGTTCTTTTGTCCATGTTTGAACCCAGGTCGTAATGAGGTCAGGAACTGAATGGCCCTGGTGGAACCCAAACTGGGCATCACTGAGCAGGTTATTTCTGAGCAGGTGTTGCTTGATAGCACTGTTGATGACACCTTCCATCACTTTACTGATGATCGAGAGGAGATTGATGGGGCAGTAATTGTCCGGGTTGGATTTCTCCTGCTTTTTATGTACAGGACATACCTCGGCAATTTTCCACATTTTCGGATAACTACCAGTGTTGTAACTGTACTGGAACAGCTTGGCTAAGTGAGCGGAAAGTTCTGGAGCACAAGTACTATTGCTGGAATGTTGTCAGGGCCCATAGCCTTTGCAGTATCCAGTGCCTCCAGCCTTTCTTAATATCATGTGGAGTGAATCGAATTGGCTGAAGACTGATATCTGTAATGCTGGGGACCACTGGAGGAGAACGAGATGGATCGTCCACTCGGCACTTCTGGCTGAAGATCGCTGCGAATGCTTCAGCCTTATCTTTTGCACTGATGCGCTGGGTGCTTCCGTCATTGAGGATGGGGATATTTGTAGAGCCTCCTCCTCCAGTGAGTTGTTTAATTGTCCATCGCCATTCAGAATCGCATGTGGCAGGTCTGCAGAGCTTAGATCTTGATCCGTTGGTTATGGGATTGCTTAGCTCTGTCTATCACTTGCTGCTTTCGCTGTCTGGCATGCAAGTAGCCCTGTTTGGTGGCTTCACCAGGTTGATACCTCATCTTAAGGTATGCCTGGTGCTGCTCCTGGCACGCCCTCCTGCACTCTTCATTGAACCAGACTGTTGTTACTATAAAGGGAATATAGATATTTTCCAAAAAAATCTGCACAGACATATTTTATTGCAACATTTTTTTTTGATTATTGCTACTCTGAAGGAAATGTAGATATTTTCTGATCAACCTGTACACAAACATTATTGCACACCTCTGCAGGAATTGGGACTTGATGTTGATATTAATTGAGGTATTACTGGGTTTTTTTCCCTGAGCACATTTCAGTCAGAGAGCGTGCTTCGGAAGATAATAGGCACATAGAAGCTGGCACCAAGGAAATAAGGAGATGACAAAGATGATCAGGTCACTTCTGTTGGTGAGAGGTCAATGAAGAGGTCAGCAGCCTTACGGTCATCCATAGAACCTGGCTGCAGTGCTATAAATGTAACATTGGCCTCTTTCAGAAGCCAAAGTAAGTGCACAGATGGCATGGAGATCGAAAGGGGAAGTGATTTGAATGTGGGATATCTCACGAGTAGAAGGTAGCATGATGCATTCACATCACTCTATGTGGCAAGAGGGTTTTGGAGCTGTATTGGAGGAATTTCTGAATTGCAACACTTATTGTCTAATCAGGAGCATTCAAGGAGTGTTGGCCCTGACAAAGTATCAATATTCAAAAGCATAATTGCAGTACAACATAGATATTAAAGTTTAACTTTCCACATCCAGGAGACCCAATTTCAGGGAAATTGTCAGGACCGGAGATGATTAACTTAATGTGGCCATTCTCATTGTGCTAGAGAAGGGGTACGGGAACAGGGCCCCAAGGGAGCTGACACTTTGGTCAAGGTGAGGTTGGTGAGGTTTCAAGGTACTTAACACTCTCTTGCAAACGGTGTTCAAATTGTGTGTTTATTGTTGGTGTCCTTGTTGGGAAGGGGGATTGGTGGTGTCAAGAAAGTGGCATTAATGGATTTAACTGACAACGCTTGCACAATTTAGAGAAGATAATCTGTCTAAATGTAGAAGGGGCTTAGATGCAAAAACTGCCGACCATCTTCTAATTATGCCAGTGTGAGTGTTCTGGGCATGTGAGTCCTTCTGACCTCACCTCCAGTAATGATGTTGCCCCACATCCTCTTTGCTTTGTTTCCCTCGCAGAGGAAGCAAGGGCAGCAACAGCTATAACCTGAGGATTCCTGGTTAACTTCCAAGGAGAATGAGAGAGCCTGCAGCATCACTTTGTTGTTCTTGCACCCCATACCAGCACAGCTATATGTATCTTGGACTGTATGTGCAGCTCAGCTGTGAGGAAACCACACAAACTAATAAGAATGCATGACAATTGCATGACCAGCTGTCAGAGACTGAGGTGAAGTGGGCTTTTGACATTCTGAGGTGAGCTACATGTGGAGCCCTAGGCCCGTGACAAACCTCTAATGCCATCGATCCATCAGCAGATGCTGGACATACAAAGCAAGATATGTGGAAATTCAGCAGAAATTCCAGAAGGGTTGCAAACGCTGGCTTGGATATTGGAGGAATTCATCCAGGTCATTTCAGTGCTGGTATCATCCACTATTTTAATCTACATTTTAAGCTATTATTGCTATTTTGAGAGGTACATAATGTCTTATTATCTCTGAGCTATAGATATCTATATATACACTCTGAGGATCTTGATTTCTTAGCTTGGAAGAAGGCTTTTCCTCTCTTGATGCGCCAACACCTTTAGTTACATCTGTACATTACTGGTTAAAAAAAATACAGCTCTCCAGTGTAATACTTAACACATCTCTTTCAGGCCTGATGTCAGAATCATATCATCATTTGAAAATTCCATTACATGGCAGTAAGACGGTCTTAGAGAAAACATCAGACCAGAAGAAGCATGTGGAGAGAGTGATTTTAGACATTAAACTGGAGAGCAAGTCAAATTTCATCCAGAAAAATAAGAAATTTTGGCCATTCACATACCAAGGCAGCCATCCAGACAAAGACAATTATTCAATCCCAGAACTCAGTGCATTGTGGTCTATCCAAGATGTGATATAAGTTTTGTATGACTTCAGTGTTTTTAAAATGAGCTCCAGTCCATTGTTTGCATTTGTTTTACCTTTGCTAATCACCATCTAGTAAAATGTAATGGCCCCTCATGCAGCCATCATTAAATCATCAAGCTAACTATGCTGTGTTAATGTTTGGTGAAAGCCAATTGATTCCATTGACTGAAATTCTATCAGCAACCAATATCATGCTTGGCTAGAGAGGCAACCACCCTGTAGAAACCTATTGGATATGCATTTGGCCTACGGGATGAAAGAGTGGGTGATTGTAGGGCCAGGATCAGGAAAGGGGATCATGTTGGAAACCATCCCTCCCCTCTCAATTGATCCCCTACCTCCTCTCCCAACAACTTTACCCCCACCTGTCACTTCCCTTCTTCTCGCATTCACCTCTCCCCAGGGTTCTATCATCAATCTCTGATAAAGACCCCAATATAGTGCCAGCAATAACCACCATTCCATTGCTGCTACCAATGGTAAGATGCTAGCAGACTCCAGTTGTGTGGCAAATATTGCTGGTCAAATTTCTACCCTGCATTGGCCTTTAATCAACTGAAAGTCCATGGTGCCATGGCATCTTCCTGATTCCTATAAAATTTAGCTGAGCTTCTGGGAAATAGCTAAAGTGGGTATCCCTTTGTTTTTAACTGTTGTACAGGAAGCCTAACTTTAACATTAAAAACAATGGGAAAAATTGAATGATTTCTGTAATGATACCCCTAAATCTCTTTGGTTCTATCCAGGATCCCAACCAAACATTTATTTTCCATGCAAAAAAAATGCATTAGCTCAAATGTATCCACACTGAAATTAACTTGCCATTCATAGGCACATTCTTTGTTGGCTAACAGTTTCTCGTATTTTGTCATAATCCATCCTGTACAAACTTTGGGATGAATGTATAATTTAATTTTATTATTCTGATTTTGGAAGCTGAGTTATAAAGTAGAGGTAAATAGAGTTTTGTTTTCAATTCTGTTGCAACTTTTCTCTTTGTAAGGTCAGAAAATTTTATTTCAGAAGTAACATTGCCAAGAAATCATGTGACTGAAGCTAAATAATGAGACAAGCACCCTGATAAAACAATTCTTGATCCGTTCACTAAGTTGAGCATTTACAACTGAGAGGAAGACAGGAATGAGCCACAAGCAGGTATGGTTCAGAAAAGACCTGTGACTGCAGATGGACAGCTTACTTTTGGCATTCTGCAGGCCATCAGTACGATCTAAGGAGATGGGGCTGGAAAAAGCCTTGAGCCTTTTTTTAAAGCACTCAGTAAGTCAGATTGTGGCTGTGTGTTTCATGGACAGATGGTAATGGAGTCACTCACAGCTGATAAATATGCAGACATTTGCCAAATGATAGTGCTTGTGACCTCACCAGTTTTGCAATATATTAATGAGTAAAGTTAAGGATACAACACTGGGGTTGAGTGTCTGAAAGGCATATTGCAGAGAAACAATGATTCAGTGTTTCTTTTTGCTTTGTTAATGACATCTTTTCAAGTATCTTATGTGTACAGGGATTATCTTCTTTCCTTTGCATGTACTAAACTTCTGTTGCTTTGGTAAAACTACATTAACTATCTTCATACAGGGTTGTCAGTGACTAGCTGCCACAGTAGCTAAATTGCAAACATTAGACTTATGGTCTTTGGAATCTGACTTGTCAAGCATTATCATCAGCACTGTATACCTCAATCTGAAAATTTTGATATTCGACTTTTCATCAGAATCCTTACCTTAGTGGCACGTAAGATGCAGCAATTTTGGAAAGCACAAATGGAAAAGGTTACTGCAACCAGGTATCCATCTGTTTCTATTGTTAAATAAATGAATCCATCTTAAGTAATTTACATAAAAAATGCTTTGTGTAAACTCTTCGAGAACCACTGGCACTGAAATTAGAAGCAACAAGCAATCTGCCTAGTTGAGATAGCATAACTAGAAGTAGCTAAATGTTACAGTGTTCTCTATATCGGAGTGGAAGACCTCAAGCTGTTTAAAGAATTCATCTGTGCTTTGTGTTTTAATGAGCTCTCTGTCCCTTATTTTGGTGTACAAATGCCAGAACATTCATTACTACAACAGAAAACAGACTTTTATAAAACTGCAACATAGGGTTTTTGTGATCAAGATTTTTGTTTTTGCCTGTAAGCCAGACCTTGCTAAGATAAATTCCGATGAAGAAGTACAGGGATGGCGGCTACAGTACCAAGTTGCAAAAATAAAACACTTTACCTTCTATTTCTTCGTACGTAATGTTATTAAGTACAACAATGCTGAAATGTGAATTCAAGCGATTGTAATTTAATTAAATTCTTGAGTTGGAAAATCACAAATAGATTTTAGAATTATGGAATGCCAGATTTTGCAGAAGCTAACATATCAATTTGCTACAATTTATCTATTTTGGAATAAGAAGTTGCAAGTTTGAAATGGTTTAGCATATAATGATGTTTCATCATGGGTAATTATGTACTACAATGTTATTTTAAGGTTTAAGAATGGCCAAATATTAGTAAGCTATCAACAATCCATTGTTTAAATATTGGGCACAACATTTGTAGGCTAAGTCATACGCATCAGTGCTTTCAATACAACGTCTTGCCTGAACAGAGATGATTGGACTTTTCGGTTTGGAGGTCAGCGTGTTTGATTTGCGGTTTTCCTTACTTTTTAATAATTATGATTAACACCCCGAAAATAGTGAGGATCGTGAAGTGGGAACATTGACCTCTGTGCCCCGTCATGGAATCTTGTCTGTCTTTAAGCAAGCCTGTCTGCTGGGATTGCTAACTAAAAACTAAAAACTGTCAGCATGTTTGGGAAAAAACAGCATAGCTTATAACTGCGGCACATTACTCAGTCTAGATCTATTCTGAAATTTCCAAACGAACGCAGGCAATTCTTTTTCTGCTACTAAAATTTTTAAAATGGTGGACTGACAGTGGCATGGATCTTGCAGCTGCTCCTGAGATTCAGGCTTATTTCTAGATTTACTTCTAGATTTCTTCCTGTTATTGTATTTAAATGTTATGAGGAATTTGGGCCAAGCACAGACACATGGGACTTGTTCAGTTTGGGATTATGGTTGGCATGGACTGGTTGGACCAAAGGGTCTGTTTCTGTGCTGTATGGCTCTTTAACTCTACTGACTGTTACGATGCAGACCATGAGATTTATATATTTTTAATGTAATTTATTGTAAGTTTCGGTTTTTGGCTTTTTTTTTGAGTTAATAAGATGTAGGTTTTGCAACAAAACAAGATAAATAAGCTCCAACTTAAAATGTTAGGACAGTGTTTGTTTTAACCTCAAGGGAACACCCAAAAATTTATTTTCAGTTTTACTTTAACATTTGACCAGTCCTGTATGGTCCCTGGCTGTAGATTGGTTTATAGACCAGGGCACCTGAGAAGAACATAAGAACATAAGAACTGGGAGCAGGAGTAGGCCGTCCGGCCCTTCGAGCCTGCTCCGCCATTCAATAAGATCATGGCTGATCTTTTTGTGGACTCAGATCCACTTACTCACGCTCTCACCGTATCCCTTAATTCCTTTATTGTTCAAAAAAAAATCTACCTTAGCTTTAAAAACATTTACTGAAGTAGCGTCAACTACTTAACTGGGCAAGGAATTCCATAGATTAACAACCCACTGGGTGAAGAAGTTCCTTCTCAATTCAGTCCTAAATCTGCTCCCTCTAATCTTGAGGCTATGCCCTCTTGTCCTAGCTTCACCTGGAAACATCCTCTCTACTTCTATCTTATCTATTCTCTTCATAATTTTATATGTTTCTATAAGATCCCCCCTCAATCTTCCGAATTCTAATGAATATAATCCCAATCTACTCAGTCTCTCCTCATAAACCAACCCCCTCAACTCCAGAATCAACCTAGTGAACCTCCTCTGCACCCCCTCCAGTGCCAGTATATCCTTTATCAAGTAAGGAGACCAAAACTGCACACAGTACTCCAGGTGTGTCCACACCAGCACCTTGTACAGCTGCAACATAACCTCTCTGCTTTTAAACTCAATCCCTTTAGCAATGAAGGACAAAATTCCATTTGCCTTCCTAATTACTTGTTGTACCTGCAGACCAACCTTCTGTGATTCATGCACAAGGACACCCAGGTCCCTCTGCATAGCAGCATGCTGCAACTTTTTACCATTCAAGTAATAATCATTTTTACTATTACTCCTACCAAAATGTATGACTTCACATTTATTTACATTGTATTCCATCTGCCAGACCTTTGCCCACTCACTCAATGTATCTATGTTCCTCTGTAAGGTTTCACAGTCCTCTGCCCACTTTGCTCTGCCACTCATCTTAGTGTCATCTGCAAAGATAGGCAAAGACACAGTTAAACTATATTATTTTAGACTCACAAATTAGTGATAATCCCAGATCAGAAATTTTGGGATAAAACCTTTAAAACGTTACTTAAAGTGAAGAACACTTAAACTCATGTAATAGCTCCAGCATGAAGCTATCTGCAGTTCTATCTATAAGTTAAACGTATTGAGGTACAAGTAAGAAGGATTTTGGTGTGAGTACTGTATGAGTGGTGTTTTTGCATATTAAATAAGATTGTTTTGGGGTATTGTACTGAGGTGTGTTTTTGATACGACATAAAACCTTTTTTTTCCATTTTTAAAGTGGTGTCTTGGGATTATTGACATTATACCTTTATCTTGTGTTTAGCAATGTTTGAATTTTTTTTATAAGTAGATTGCTTGGTATGTTTAATTTCATCTTCATTCTTTTATTTATAAACGTTTTTGTTTTATTGTCAAATGTGCAGTATTGCAGATATTTTGGTGAGGAACTGCTTCATTAACAAAACAAACAAATTAAAATATGATCTATCAAGCCAATCTATCAAGAGTCTGGGATCTTACTTGTCCAGGAGTGGCATTAGCTGGGATTATAACAGCAGAATGTTGATGGAAATCCCATTTACCGACTGTTTCATCAAAGCTCTGGATGGAAATGTTGCCCGGAAATTCACCCTTTCAGTTCTCTACATTTGAGAACAAAATTCTCCCATTGGATAATTACTTTCTAGTAGATGCTTGTATTGATGGGCACAGTGTGCAGAGGGAGGTTGGGGTTGGGGGATAGGGAGAATGATTTGAATTCCATACTTCAGATTATCATACTATTACCATGTTCATCAACCCAGGGCCTTAAACTCCACAACCATTACTGTACAATATCCAACAGCCAACACATTAAAGTGCCCAACAATCATTGTACCAGAAATGCGAAAGTACCTAACAACTCGTTTGCTGCCATCTTCAAGAAGCATTGCATTGCACAATCAAATAACTGCTACAGTACAATATCTGACCATCACTGCATTGTAATATCCAACAAACAGTACAAAATAGAATGTCCACAACATTTTATTTTACTTTATTCTGAATAATGGACCAAAGTGGAGTTGCCATTGCCAGAAGTGCTGCTTATTGGCTCACAGCCCACGCTTTTCCTGTGCCAAAAAAAATCATCTCCTTACAGGAATAAGAACACAACTTCATCATGCAGGACTGGGCAGTCTCCATTTGGGTGGAGCAAGATCTAGCCCCAGACATCTGAACAAATTAAAGCTGATCTTAATTCCTCCTCTTTTTCCATGGTCCTTATTTTGTGCTTTGTTCTTAGGTGCATAATTTAGAAGACCATTTTTTCTGCCTTACATAATGTATTAAATTCTATTTACTGACTGCATCTTGTTCACCACATTGTGAATTCTGATAGCCTTGAGACGGAAAGCCAAAATAAGAAGCTCTGGTTAGTAATAGAAGTAGGACAATGGCAAGAGAGTGATATACTCAATGCTAAACAAGCTAGCCATCTGGAGTTCTGTCAGAAACTGCTTCATTTCAAGGGATGTTGCCCACAATGACACACATGGATACTGACAATGACATAATGAATCAGCAAGGTATACATGAGTAAATATGTGTAAAGGGAGACATGTACGGGGCCTAGTGGTGAAGCGACCAGATGGTGACTTGTAAAGACAGCTTCAGTGAGATTTTCTACCCAGAAAAGAACAGATTAATGTACTTTAAATCTCTCTAAATGACACCTTTAAAAATGAATTTTGCTAGTATTAACTGTGTAGCATGATATGTCATTCCACAGCTATTACAGCACTAACTAATATTGTTCTATACTTCTAGCATAAGATAACAAAAGGGATGAATCACTGATGTCACAGTGTCCCAGTGAATCAGTGTTAACCAGTGTTAACCATTTATCAGGTGCAGCATATACCCTACAACCAATGTATTGTTTAGAAAAATAAGGAGTGTTTGTGCTTGGAAAGAATGATAAACAAATCCTCAGATAAACACAGGTAAGGGACAACGGTCATCCTAGAATCAAAAGTACATGTCCACAGTCATTGGCCAAAACATAATATTGACTGCCAGCTCAAAAATAAGATACATCAATTAGGGGTGGAGCTATGAGACAGAAGGAGCAGGAGAGAGGAAGAAGAAAAATGAGAGAGAAGGAGAATGAAAACAAGAGAGAGACTGGGAACAAGAATCCAGGGGAAGAAGACACCATCTTCTTGGGAGAAGACCATGAGTTCCCCTACATCAGCCTGAGGGAAGAACAAAGACTGTTACTGCCAAAGGGTGATAAGGGTCTTATGGTATGATGGTAATGTCCCTACTTCTGGGCAATAAGTTCCGGGTTCAAATCCTAACTTCACAAGAGGTGTGTCATAACAGGTTCAAATGGATCAATGGTCTGAAAAAATATGGCAGATGGAGTTCAATCTGGATAAATATGAGATATTTCATTTTGGTACAGTAAACAAGGATAGGGCTTATATACTTAATTGTAGGATCTTGGGTAGTGCTGTAGAACAGAGGGACCTAGGGATGCAGGTACATAACTCTTTGAAGGTTGCGTCACATATGGGCAGGGTGGTTAACAAGGCATTTGGTACACTTGTTCAGTCTTTTGAGCATAGGAGTTGGGAAGTCATGTTGAGATTTTACAGGACATTGGTGAGGCCTCTTCTGGAATACTGTGTCCAGTTCTGGCCATCCAGTTTTAGGAAGAATATCATCAAGGTGGAAAGGGTTCAGAAGAGATTTACCAGGATGTTTCTGGGTATGAAAGGTTTGAGTTATAAAGAAAGGCTGGGTAGGCTGGGAATTTTTTCACTGGAGCATATGAAGTTGAGAGGAGACCTGATAGAAGGTTATAAAATAATGAGGTATAGATGGAGTTAATGGTAATTGTCTTTCCCCTAGGATGGGGATTTTAAGGCAAGGGGGCACATTTTTAAGGTGGGAGGACGGAGATTTAAAAAAAAAAGGCAATTTTTTTTTTACACGAGGCTGGTTCGCATGTGGAATGAACATCCTGAGGAAGTGGTATGTGCGGGTACAATTACAACATTTTAAAGACATTTGGATAAGTACATGAATGGGAAACATTCAGAGGGATATAGACCAGGAATAGGCAGGTGGGACTAGTTTAGTTTGGATTACGTTTGCATGGACTGGTTGGACCAACTCGTCTGTTTCCACAATGTATGACTATAACTATGAAACACTGTTACCACCAAAAACTGCAAGACATCAAAGATGAACACCCCACCACTCCAAAACTCCTTCTCCTCCCAACTCCATTCTACAGAATGGCTTTACAATTGGTAAAGCATTCTCACCTGTCATCGACAATACGTTTCCTCTCTTCGTCTGTTTAAATAATATGTCGTACCTAAACTGCTGGTTCTTAACCAACTAAGTAAACTTTCTAAAAATTGCTAGAAATACTCAACTGCCTATACTAAGAAACTGATCATAAAATCCCAAAAATTAACAGTAAGGTCAGAAGTAGGCCATTCAGCCTATCAAATTATTTCCACTATTCAATGAGATCATGGCTGATCTGATAATTCTCAACTTCACGTACTGCTTTTTCACCATAACGTTTGATTCTCTTACTGATTAAATATCTATCTCACTATTGAATGCATTTAATGACTCAATTCCAACAGTCATCTATTGTAAAAAAAAAATGCAGTTTGACTACCTTCAGAGAGGAAAGAAAATCCTGTTTTAAATGGGAGATTCGTTACTTTAAGATTGTGTTCTGTGGTCCTAGACTCTCCTGCAAGGGAAAATAACCTCTTCTCATCTATCCTGCTAAGCCCTCCGAGAGTCTTGTATGTTAAAATAAAGTCTCTTCTCATTCTTCTAAACTCCAATGAGTACACACCTGATCTACTTAACCTCTACTCAGAAGAAAATTGCCTGCATCAGCATCAGTCTAATGAACCTTCTCTGGACTCGCTTTAATGCCATAATGCCATTGCAGGAGAAGGTCAAGAATGTCCAGACAGATGGTTAGAAACATGTCCGAATCTTTACGTAGTTTGAAATGGTACCTCAAGGCAATAACTATTCCACATTCTCAGAACAGTTGAGGGTATTGCAGGCCTATTTGTTTCTCTTCATGCAGCCATTTGAGAGCTCAACTGCAGATTGATGTAGTATTTCACAGGTGACAGTCTACTGCTGCATAACCACAGTTTTGGATGTCAATTTGTTCCGATGATGGACTTCTTTCCTATGGACTCCTCGGTGCCTGAGGGTAGTGGGCCCTGTAGTGATAGCTGAATTCCCACAGGGAGACCGTAATGCAGTGGTAAGTCCTAGTCTAATGCTATAGACAAATGAGTTCAAATCCCACCAATATATCTGATGAAATTTAAGTTTAAATAAATCTGGAATTTTTTTTTTCTTTATTCATTCACAGAATGAGGGTGTCGCTGGCTAGGCAGCATTTCTTGCCCATCCCTAATTGCCCAGAGGGCAGTTAAGAGTCAACCACATTGCTGTGGGTCTGGAGTGGCATGTCAGCCAGACCAGGCAAGGATGGTAGTTTCCTTCCCTAAAGGACATTAGTGAACCAGATGGGTTTTTCCCGACAATCGACAATGGATTCACAGTCATCACCAGACTCCTAATTGCAGATATTTTATTGAATTCAAACTCCACCATTTGCCAGGGTGGGATTGGAACCCGCGTCCCCAGAACATTATCTGGGTTTCTAGATTAACAGTCCAACGATAATATCACTAGGTCATTTCCTCCCCAATCTCCAGACTTCAAACTAGTCTCATGGTGACCATAAAATCATTGCTGATTACTGAACCAGTAGATTCAAAACCAAGATAACAAGGTGTGGAGCTGGATGAACACAGCAGGCCAAGCAGCATCATCGGAGCAGGAAAGCTTGACGTTTTGGGCCTAGACCCTTCATCAGAAATGGGGGAGGGGAAGAGGGTTCTGAAATGAATAGGGAGAGAGGGGGAGGCAGATAGAAGATGCATAGAGGAGAAGATAGGCAGAGAGGAGACAGACAAGTCAAAGATGCGGGGATGTAGCCAGTGTAGGTAAGTGTAGGTGGGGAGGTAGGGAGGAGATAGGTCAGTCCAGGAAGGACGGACAGGTCAAGGGGGCGGGATAAGGTTAGTAGATAGGAGATGGGGGTGGGGCTTGAGGTGGGAGGAGGGGATAGGTGAGAGGAAGAACAGGTTCGGGAGGCAGGGATGAGCTGGGCTGGTTTTGGGATATGGTTGGGGGAGGGGAGATTTTGAAGCTTGCATCCGCTGTACCCGTTGTAGCCTCCTCTACATCGGGGAAACCAAGCGGAGGCTTGGGGACCGCTTTGCAGAACACCTGCGCTCAGTTCGCAACAAACAATTGCACATCCCAGTTGTGAACCATTTCAACACCCCCTCCCATTCCTCAGACGACGTGTCCATCCTGGGCCTCCTGCAGTGCCACAATGATGCCACCAAAGGCTGCAGGAACAGCAAATCATATTCAGCCTGGGAACCCTGCAGCCCAATGGTATCAATGTGGATTTCACAAGCTTCAAAATCTCCCCAGAAGGACCATGCAGAGCTCATATACAGTACAAGTATGTTGAGAAACCAAACCCAAACCTTTAAGAAGAGACTGTGTATTTTCCGAGATGGCCACTGCTGGCACCTTGTGGTATTTCCCATCCCTATAAGTATGTGGTACACAGTAATGAGTTGGTTCACTGCGACCAGTCCTGCTTTGCTTGGGCTGCTAATCTAGTGATTCATGATAGAGGATCCACCATTGCAGAGTATCTACAGAAAAGGGGCTCTTTTTAGATAACACATAGATTTGTTGCAAGACAGCAATGAGCACTGTTACAATTGGTCAGGCATAACTACTAGGATCTGAAGGAGCTGATGTAGATACACCTGGTCCCTCAACAACAACAACAAAAACAAAGTTCCTGGAAAAGCTTAGCAGGTTTCGCAGCATCTATGGAGGAAAAAAACAGAGTTAACGTTTCGGGTCTGGTGACCCTTCCTCAGAATTTTGTCTCCTTGCACAAACTCTATTTGACATCAGTAGAATGAGTGGTGTCTGTGACCATTAACACTTTTAGGCTATTTCATTATACAACAGAGGACTTCCATACTACCAACCTTTACATTTCTGCCTATCCCAAACTGCACTTTTGATCACAATTGCTGCAGAATATAGAAACTTGCTAAGAGAACAGGCACAAGTGTCAGAAATATGTCAATGCTGTAAGTAACAGTCATATAAGAAATGGAGAAAGTCAGAAGGAATTTATAACTTTCGATGGTCGAGTCAAGCTAGATGCATTTTACCACAGCTATTAATCTGTTAGGCATCATATTCAAACAGAGAAATGTACACAATTCACATGACAAGGCTCAGAGATGACTTTACAGTACTGGCAAAGTAGGAACTGCAGATGCTGGAGAATCTGAGATAACAACGTGTAGAGCTGGATGAACACAGCAGGCCAATCAGCATCAGAGAGGCCCTTCTTCAGAAGGGTTTTTTTTCTGAAGAAGGGTCTAGGCCCGAAACATCAGCCTTCCTGCTCCTCTGATGCTGCTTGGCCTGCTGTGTTCATCCAGCTCAACCTTGTTATCTCACTTTACAGTACTGGGTCAGCTGACTCCTCCTAGTGATGACATTACCCCTTGATTGGAGACAAGCATGATTTGCCTGTCTCCACATGATTTGATGGATCTTCCAAACTCTGAAATCCACGAACCCATCTTCTCAGCAGGAAGATAGAGCAGACAGACACCTCTACAACTGAGAATTTGGAAAATTTCCAACTCGCAAAATCCAGCTTGAAGATGAAAATCCATCCCACTTATGATGCCTAAAAAACTGCAATGGGGGTAATTTCTATTTTAAAAGTTTAAATATATACTTTAAAACATTTAAAACAGGGAAATGAAAGCATGTCTCAGTGAAGGTATCATTTTAAAAATATCAATACCAAATTGCATTTGAAATGTTAAGTTTCTGATGTAGTCGGCAGGATTCCACAGCACAGGTATCAAGTATTGTGTGATGAAGTTGAAAGGTGTCTGACCAAGATTGAGCAGATGGTGGAGGACTAATAACTGGTAGTGTTTGTGAGGGAGGTTGTAGCTATTCCGGGATAATTGGATACTCAAGACTGACAGAGGGATTTTAACATTTAGGCCAAACCTAAACAGAAGTTTCCAAGTGCATTCCCTTGAGGTTATGAAGGAAGACTGTGGTAATCCTGGTAAGGTATTCAACTTGTCGATAAGTGAGAAACTGGACAGATTTCGGGGAAGATTCGAAATGCCTGATGGCACCCATGATTGAAGGCTGGATTGAGGAGACAGAGCCGATTTTAGTATTCTGGGGTCTCAACACACGTGAGCCGGCAGCATTCACGATGGAACATCTGTGTGGGAAAGGCTATCAGGAGATATTGGGAAAAGGTACAGTTGTTCAAACAAGGCCACAGTGGACTTTTCAGGCACTGACACGGTTTTTGGGACAGCTGTAGCCTAACAATTAAAGCAGAGGTTTCAGGAGTACAAACAAACTAAAGGGATTTGGTTTCTGTATCCCTGGAGCTGGTGAAGTCTCTTCCATCATCCAGGTGTCTCATTCACATCAGTCAGACCTCCCTTATTAAGGCTAACTCAAGCTCTTCTTGTCTGTACACAGTCACACTTTTCACAGCATGGCTCATGACCCAATCAACATTCTACTGGCATTAAGAAAATTTCAGATATGTGTTCAAACATATTAAGAAACATATGCCATCCTTGGAAAACATGTATGAGATTGGCAGATGGAATGCAAAAGTCTTTGACCTTGTTCCATTTGCTCAAGGTGTATCTACCTATACAGGACTCAAACTATTTGAGTGGCAGTGAATTGGACTGTTCTTTTACCTGCCTGCACCACTGCTGGTTTTCAAGGCTCATGCCAGCTATCAACCAACTGGTTAAGGTTAAACCTTGCTAGAGAATAACATGTCACAGATTGCAGAACTCCCATTTGCTGTAACTCTGGGAGCCACCCTCATCACTGGGAAGCAAGGGTAGGGTAACCATTCGGATCATGAGTTTCAGTAACAAAGATGTCTACCTCCAACCAAGAATGGTGGGACCCCCAGCAGCAGGTATCAACGGTGATGGAGGGCAACTGGAGCAATCAAAAGACTCTTGGAAAAAAGAATTGGTTTCTTTGGTGGGAGTGCAGATGGGATGGTGGTGCAGACAGACAAAGATTTCCTCTGCTTCTGTGACCCATAGGGGTCATTCATGAACATACTGTGAATAGCTTCTTGATTAACCTTAATTTTCCTGCCTCCTTGTAATGCTGGTGGAATAAAGAATCCCTGCTTTATGATCTTTGAACCATACATGTGTCGAAATCTCAAATTAGACAAAGACTAAGAAAATGTCTTTATTTCCTGCAGTCACTGAAAATCGAGACATAAGTAAGGTACAAACAGGTTTGTGAACTGAGATTTAGTCAAATAGAATAGTTTGGTAGATGATTGGGAAAGATTGAGAAGACTTAAAATATTATAATTACACATGTAACACACAAGCACCCAAAATTCCAGTACCTGTAAACCAAATAATTACTTTATGCCCAGATTGTGGGTGTAGCTAGGAGAAAATAGTAAAGGAAATTCCAAGCTATTAATGCAGAACAAAACTTCACATTAATTACATCTTCCCGAATGGGAAGCATGAGAGAAGCAACAAACCTGAAATGTTAGGATATTAGGATGTTGAAGAGAAACAATTATTAGGATTAAAGTTATAGCTAAAAGGAAAACCAAAACTCAATTATGCCCAGAGCTTTTTAGAGAGACTATTACTAGTGTAAACTTGGCCAGGTACCCAATCTCAGAGCTGGTATCAAATATATTGTTATCTAATAATAATTTATTCACCAATGACAAGTGAAACAGCAGTAACCCATAGGCAAGAGCTGATTCGGTTACTGAAAGAAATTTAGAATCAGGCATGAGGGCCATGGGCAGAATGCTGATGAGTTCTTCATTGGGAGTTAACTGCAGTGCAGTGTTGATTATAAGCTCCCTAACTCTATGTTTACAATATGTTACAATCACGTGAAGCATGCCTTATATGAATGCATAATTTACTGCGAATGGACTTTACTGCGAATGGACTAAAATATGTTGTATTGTAGTATATGAAGTAAAAGAGCTGTGCATCAATGATAACTTAATAATTCTGTCCAGTTCAGTGACATCCCATTTATCTGTCCCAATTGATCTTTTAAGCGACTTGGTGAAGATTAGGTATCCACAATGGAGCTAGTGTGATCAGCAGTGGTGATAATATTTGTCAAGCCATTTAATAAATTAGAAGAAATAGATACAGGGGCCACAGCCATATTATGAGGCCCCATTGATAAGCTGTGGATAAACTTCATATCAAATCCTTAGGAGCGCCACCAAACTGGGGAGATATGCATACTGTTTGATATGAGGAAACAGAACAATACTAGTATGTGGACAGATCACGAATGGGGAAATAGATTTAACACAAAGTAAACCTGTAATCTTTTGAGAGGAAGTTTATTAGGATATCATGTGATGGATTGATGGGAATATATGCCAGTTGAGTTGAGTTTATTGATCTACCCATCATGGCTTTCATAAACACATTGTGCTGTGCACAAGAGTTGTATTAGTACTGGGACATTCTGACTAAAATTTTCAGTCAACCATGTTTTCCATGTTTTCCTTGTTTCCTCAGTTGATGGCTAAAGCAGCATTTTCTGCTGAAGCTGCATTTTCTGCTGCAGAGCAACACTTCTCATTACTGAACAAAAAAGCAGATCTGTAGATGCTGGAAACCAGAAATACAAACTGAAACTGAGTTCTGAATAAGGGTCGCTGCACCCAAAATATTAGCTCTGCTTTCTCTCCACAATAATTTCTGTTTATACCTTTCACTGCTGCACCAACATTGAAAGCTTTAGGAGATATCTAAAATTTTGAAAATTTAATCAGTCCAAAGAGCACAACTACCTTTTCCTCCTAACCCCATCGACATACCCAAGAATTCCTGCTGGAGTTAGGGTATACTTCATCACACCTCAATTGCGTGTACAGGCTCATTGTCATGATGTTCTGCATTATATTCCCTCTAATAAAGGTCTTATGAGGAAAGGCTGAATGACTTGGGTCTGTTCTCATTGGAGAGAAGAAGGCTAAGAGGGGATTTAACAGAGACATACAAGATGATCAGAGGATTAGATAGGGTGGACAGTGAGAGTCTTTTTCCTAGGATGATGACGTCGGCTTGTACGAGGGGGCATAGCTGCAAATTGAGGGCTGATAGATTTAAGACAGATGTCAGAGGCAGGTTCTTTACTCAGAGAGTGGTAAGCGCATGGAATGCCCTGCCTGCCAATGTAGTTAACTCAGCCACATTCGGGGCATTTAAACAGTCCTTGGATAAGCATATGGATGATGATGGGATAGTGTAGGGGGATGGGCTTAGATTAGTTCATAGGTCGGCGCAACATCGAGGGCCGAAGGGCTTGTTCTGCGCCATACTGTTCGATGTTCTACGCTCTATAATATTTTCTTCTACATGGACCTCCAAGGTCAGTGCATAGCAGTGACTTCTGAAACTGGAAGTCAGCACAGGAACAGTGTCTGCATGTCAATGTCTGTGCATGGACCCTCCGAGCAACCAAGCAACTGTACAGCTTGGAGGGAATGTTTGTTCCATGTCCACTTGACTAGCTGAACAAGATAATTAGCCCAGACTTTATTAGTATTCTTGATCTCTGACCAGTACTCATGCAGTTTGCATAATCCTTCACAAATGTTTCTATTGTAGGAAACTCTGGGAATGAAGGTCGCAATCTCACTCTGCATCCACACGCAGATTCCACTGCTGCTGCCTGTTTGAGAAAGCATGCCTGGTTCAACCAGCTGTCTCCACCCACTGTAAATTACCTCACTTTGAATGCTTAATATGCGGGAAACCCCAACATTGTAACTTCCTGTCTTGAGCTCGGCCTTAAGAGCAAAAGTTTCTTAAGAGGAAAACAGATTAAACAGGATACTAATTGTGCACTACTGAATCCTATATTTCCTTTCATACAGTAGGTCAGCTGTGAACTCTTCAGTGTACTTTGTGCATTGCAGTACAACTGGCAATATCTATGTATTTATCACGTGAATCACTTCTCGACAAAAATATGCGAAAACAGATTTAAGCCACATTTGCAAGATATATTTCACCATCCAAAGGATCATTAGCCACCACTTCTCCTCCAGTGAGGTGTCACCACCAAATAATTATTCCCCTGCATTCCCTTGTTAGCCTTCCACCGGGACTACTCCCTCCAAGACTTCTTGGTCCATCCTGCTCCACTCTCAAAATCTCTCCACATGGTAACTTCCCATGCTATCACACAAGGGGTAACACCTGCCCATTGCTTCCTCCCTCCTCATTGTCCAAGGCCCTGGACACATCGTCCAGTTGAAATAGCTAATTTCCTGTACTTCACTCAAACTAGTTTACTGAATTCACTGCTCACAATGTGGTCTCCTTTACAACTGCAGACTGTGTGACCATTTTGTTAAACACCTATGTTCTGTCTGCAGAAATGACCCTGTGCTTCTTGTTTCCTGCTACTTCAACACACCACCCTGGCCAACATCTTTATCTTGGGCTTGATGCAATGCTTCAGCGAGGCTCAGCACAAGCTGAAAGAAAAACATCTCTTTTTCCACTTGCGGATCCTTCAACCTCAGCACTCAATATTGAGTTCAATAATTTTAGGGCCCGAGCATCTTCTCCTGGGTCCTTACCTCAATCTCCACACGCCAGATCTTGTCATCACATGGACTGCTACCACAACCTACCCATTTTCAGCTGCTAATGGTCCCCATTAACACTTATTGATTCTTCCAGTCTGACTGATACTCATCCCTTTGTCTGCCCAGTTACTGGTCTCCCTCTCTGGGCTCCATCTCTATCTATCATTTATTCTTCCTCCCTGCCCCATGCCACCTTCAGCATATGTACCAGCCTTTTCCTCTCCACAATCAATTCTGAAGAAGGGTTACTGGACCCAAAATGTTAACTCTGTTTTCTCTCCATGGATGCTGCCAGGCCCCCTGAGTTTTTCCAGCAATTTCTGCCTTTTTTTCATACATTTGTCCTTTGTTTTGTCAAATTTTCCAAAACAATCTCACAATAACCATATCTCAAATTACACCATGGTGAATTGGTTTCAGTTTGCTGATACAGAAAGGTACATGCTGCAGACGTGACACATAATGAAAGAAATCTCACCGGCGATCTTGGGAATACAAGCTGGCCAAAAATGTCAAAGTGTTGCAGAGACCCAGGGAACAAAACAAGAACTAAATCTTTCAATGGATTTTATAGGATACATTGATCAACCATACCCTTTGGGCCAACCAGTCCAGATCAATGATTCTGATCCACTAATCTACCATCATAACCATTTATTCCCCTCCCCCTCAAATGGTTGCCTCGTGTATCCTTAAATACATCTATAGTATTTGTTTCAACCAGTCTCAGTTGTGGCAAGATCCCCATTCTCACCACCGAATAAAGACATTTCTAGATGTCTAAGGAAAATGCTATGGGAGACATTTTATTCATTGGAAATCACAGAAAAGATTCTGGAATATTGAAAATTGGCTATGTACTATTTTGATCAAAGTACCAAAATAATTTGTTTCCGTATCATTATGTGCTTGATTTTAAGGGGTACATACTTAAATGTTTTGAAACCGGTCACACAATGGATCTTATCTCTAAACAACTATTCCCCTGCACTGCATATCTGGCTCATAAAAAAAACTGGCTGAATATGATTTTGAAGTTTTGATTTGCTCATGGAAGGTAATAGAAGGGAAATGAGTTTTAGTTCTGGTGAATTTCTTTGGGGTGTATCTTACTCTTTTGCACATATGTGTTAAGCCATTACTTGAACAAACTACAGAGGAAGATTACAGAGGAGAGTGCTGCATTCCCAAATGAACATCTGACATATTTTTCCTACCCAATTAGAGACAGATGTTCCCTTCGACGAACAAAAGATCCTCTTTTGCCATATTTTCAATGTCTTTCACGCAGAAGATTTAGCACTCCCTGCACAAAAGAGAAAAGAATAACAGCTATATTTTAATTAGCTGCTTCTTCATCTTGTTCCAAACTGCAGCAGTTTGATCAATATTTTGCTGCTTTTCCATTTTTGGAATTTTTTTCCGCCAATACTTTTTCTCATTTATCCTGGTTTCCAATGGCATTGAATTGAACCGCATGAAGCACCGAATAAACGTTTTTGAGGAATGTAGTCTGAATTAGAATGAGTTCATGATGGATCGGTGACTGCCACCTCCAGGATCCTGTATTTAAAAAGCCCACGACACCTACCTGAAGCCTGAAAATGCACTACATTCAGAGTGCTGCTTTAACAGTGCAATAGCA
Source organism: Ginglymostoma cirratum (assembly GCA_024137785.1). NCBI lineage: Eukaryota > Metazoa > Chordata > Chondrichthyes > Orectolobiformes > Ginglymostomatidae > Ginglymostoma > Ginglymostoma cirratum. The sequence goes on along the minus strand of JAHRHZ010000009.1, from coordinate 36,099,733 downwards.
GCTGCTGCAGTAAACCTACAGACAAGATCTGGAATAGAAGGAAGTGTGCATGTTCATGGAATATTTAGCTCGCTGTATGCTATAGGTCATCCTGCATGGTGAATAGGTTGGTTATTGTGTATAGAAGTGCAGATTTTAGTTAAATAGATAGATCTATCCTCGACGGGGCTGAGATTCTAGCATGCCAAGAAATACACCTTTCCAAATAAACCCCAAATCAGTGACTTGAAGGAACGAGTAACATCGCTTACCTATTTACCAACATGCAGCTAGCTCATGAGTGAAAAATTGCCATTACTCCGTTTGATTGGTTCTATAAAAATACGTTAAATATTGGGTAATAAGTCATTCTCATTTGAGTACTATTCCAAGGTCAAAATCCTGGAACTTCCTTCCTATGTTACTTGAGGCATGATGTAAGCTGCATTGAGTTCAGTTCAGAGGAGGTTTACTGGATTGATACCAGAGGTGAGGGCTTAGTCTTATGAAGAGAGATTGAGCAGTTTCGGCATATGCTCTCTGGAGTTTACCAGAGTAGATGTAGAGAAGATATGTCTTCATGTGGTACAATGTAGAATGAGTGGTCACAGTTTTAGGGTAGTGGGCAGCAGATTTCAAACAGAGATGAGGAGAAATTACTTCTTTCAAATAGTCATGAATCTGTGGTATGCACTACCCCAGAGTGTGGTGGATGCAGGGACACTGAGTAAATTTAAGGAGAAGACAGTCAGATTTTTAATTAGTTATGGGTTGAAGGGTTATCAAGAGCAGACAGTAATGTGGATTTGAGGCTGAGATGAGGGCAGCCATAATTGCAGTAGGCTCAAGGGTCGAAAAACAAATAGTCTATTTTCATCATATATTCAAAGCGAAATAACCACTACAGCTGTTGTTTATCTTACAAAACATTAGGTTTAGCTTGAGAACATGTTTGTGCACAAAGAAAAGAGCACTTTAGTGGGAAGCAAATCGGAGAAATTCATTGCAGCTGGAACTGACAGGGTGCAGCTGAAAATTGTGGAATGTAGACATAGATATTAATGGATAAACCTTCAATGCAGCAGCATTAAAACATCAGCAGTTATGTCGGACTTTCATAGGTTCATGGATCAAACACTGGAGAATAATGAAGGCTTTTTAAAAATTTAGAGGGGATATTGGACTATGGAATGAGTGCATAGTGATGTACTGTGGAGAATATTTCAATCATTGGTATGACCCTGGTGCCATCCTTTCTAATCGATGAAGTAAGCTCTGTGGGCTATTAACTGAGAAAGACCATGAGGATATCTGGAAGCATTTTCAGACATTTATCGGTCAAATTTGACTTTTTTTAAGTTGACTGAACTGTATTGATGGGTTTAAACCAGTTGAACAAATCTTGGGACGGCACGGAGAGAAAAAATGGGGTTCAGGCTATCTGTTCTATCTGTATGAAAAGCTGGTTAAAGTTTTATAAGACCAGATTCTCTTTTTTCTTCCTCATTTTGAAGTGACAACGAACATTATGTTCACAGTGTTCACCATTTATATGCTGGTGATATGAGAAAGAGTAGGTCATTAAGGCCTCAAGCCAATCCTGTCATTCAGCGAGAGCATAACTGATCTGTGGCTCAACTTCATATATGTTATTTTGCCTCACATCATTTAATATCTTGACTAAAATAAACTATTAATTGTGTCAGAAAATTAAGATGATATTCTGGCAACATTACTTTTTATGGAAGATAGTTCCAAACTTCTGCCATTCTTTTCATGAAGAACTGGTTCCTAATTTCAATTACCAAAGATTTGATTCTAAGCTTTCAAGTATTCCCTAAATTATCTGCAGCATTTATCATTGGGCCCTTGGCAACACAATGCATCAGGGACAGTGTTAATTTGCTTGGGCACACTGTCACTAAGCAGACAGAGGAACAGTGTTCTGAAATAACACAGTAGATTGTACTGGGCAGGGCAGAGTATTAATCTGTATATAAATATCAAAAGAGTTAATTCATCAACACCACCAGCTATTCTACACTGAATTAGGAAGCACAATTTGTAGTAATGTAACATTAATTCCAGACTTAACAAACACTGTAGTTTTAACAAGTTCCGTGATGTTATGTTATGTGACCTTCAGTCAGTTGGCTTGTGTATTTAGACTCAGAACATATATTATGTATGTATGTGATATTGAAGCCATGTAAGTGGTTCTTGTTAATAAATATTTGTCTCAACAGTAGCCCAACTCTCTGTGATATTTTAAGCAGACTAACATAGAGACAATCTTAAAGCATACACAGTCTTCTTCCCACTTTTACATTGAGTGGAAGATGTGGTCTAAGTGACTGGAGCTTGGCATAAAGGTAATAGATTAAGAGTCACATAGATTACAACAAAGGAGTGCAATTCAGGTGGAAAAATTGTCTCACATGAAAATCTGTTTCATTTCTACATTAAGACTTAAACTTACAACAGTTTTTTTCAATTAATTCAAGATATCCCTTGCCTGCAGTAAACAGACAAACTAGTGCTGCCCGAGTAAAATTGAACATTCAAACGTTGATGCAATGCAACCCATTCCTCATGTGGCGCTATTATTTTCAATCATTTACAAAGGTTACAAACTTTGATGCGTGTTAAGTGTTGAGAAGGTTCTCCAAGGTTAAAAGAAGAGCATGTTCTTGGAGATAGTAGGAACTGCTGATGCTGGAGAATCAGAGATAAAACGTTGTGGAGCTGGATGAACACAGCAGGCCGAGCAGCATCAGAGGAGCAGGAAAGTTGACGTTTCGGGTCGAGATCCTTCTTCAGAGCATGTTCTTGGATATGGGTTGGAAATTAACTTATTTCAATAAGTAGTTAATTTTGCATTTTAATTTTATTTGCTTCAATCAGGGAGTTATTTCTTCATGCGAATTTCAATTTGCACATTGTGTTGATGTGTATGCAGTGGTTACATTTCTTAGTTCAACTGTTATTCTCTGAAGATTCAATTTTACGCAATCATACAGACAAATCAAATTCAAAATAATAAACCATATGTAAAAAGTAAATCTGGAAAATTACTTAAATTAAGTCACAAAAGGAGAAGAAGGGGCCAAGATTCAAACCAGTGAAAGGTTAATTTAGAAATGGTTTCATTTCTTTCTCTTTACAAGTGCATTGATCAACGTTTGGAAAGGTTTGCCACATATAATAATAGAAAGGAGACAATAGCCCTGAAATTACTTCACAGCTAATTGAATGCTGCAATGAAGAAAATTTAAAATTATTCTAAGAGAATATCGTAAGTAGTTTGAAAGGACATGTTCAGTTTCCACTGTCATGTTATATCCTGAAACAAACTCTAATATGTAGAGGCCAGGATAACAGTTCATTAATCTCAAAAAAAAACTGATATAGGTTTTTGTGTAAGTGTAATGCATTTTCATAGAATCACAGAATCCCCACAGTGTGGAAACAGACCCTTCAGCCCAACAAGTCCACACCAAACCTCAGAGCATCCCACCCAGACCAACCCCCTGTAACCCACCTAATCTACACATCCCTGAACAGTATGGGCAATTTAGCATGGCCAATTGTCCTAACCTGCACATCTTCAGACTGTGGGAGGAAACCAGAACACCTGGAGAAAACCCACGCAGACACGGGGAGGATGTGCAAACTCCACACAGAAGTCGCCCGAGGCAGGAATCAAACCCGGGTCCCTGGCGCTGTGAGGCAGCAGTGCTAACCACTGTGCCACCGTGCCGCCCTCATTTTCTGAGTCAACACTTTACATTATCCCCCAGGAACTGACCATTGAATTTCTTGCTCAAGAATTTTTATCATACGTATATTCTCCAAAAAAGCACAAGTAGTGTCTCCTGTGCAATGCAAGATAATGCAGAATTTAACCCCTCTGCAAAGATTCTGCTCCCTTTTACCTGATCTTACACCAAGTTGCTATAAATGCATTTTTATATTTCTTTGATCAAACTAAAGGACCTTTTTTATTGTCGTCTGCAGTTGCATACCTATCATCATGTTTAGCTCCAAGTATTCATTTTCATGAATCAAGGTTGTAAATTCTTCACTTGCCTATTCGATAGCCACCCTCAAAGAACATCTTTATTTGCTTTCTTTACAATATCGGAACAAATGAATAATACAGAATGAAACATCTTTTGGATATCTAAGTTGCAAATAACTTCACGACTACCAGCATCTTCCAGCAGAATCCCTCTTTATCGATGTCAGTGAGCAGAATTTTGGATGGGTACCCACTATACGAGCCGCAGAGGTCACCCAGTGCTAATAAATAGTATGAAGAACGGTAATCACTTTGTCATATTTTTTCATTTCTTTAAAAATAAATATACAATCCAGCATGAAAAGTAAAAGGTCTAAATTCCTGACCCTATGCAACAGCAATTACACCAAAACAGAGCTTTGAATAAACCAGATGGACTCTTATTTCTCCAGTAACTGATGGAAATACAAAGAAAATTGACCGAATCTTCAGAGAATCAGATCACATAGCTCCAATATAAGATCTCTGTTTCCTCGGTTTCATCTCCCCAGTGATTCATAGATCAAACAGGATAAGTTCATCTTGGACTGTAAATATTTTCATATGATTAAGTTTACCTTTTGCTCCACTATTTAGCCTGTCTCTTTTGCTCTGATTTTTAAGGATGATATCAGGGCAGTGGTGAGAGATGATATAGTTTCTACTGAACAAAACATTGAATCCATTTGGGTGGAAATTAGGAATAGCAGGGAGAAGAAGTCACTGATAGGCGTGGTCTATAGGCCACCAAATAACGACATCGTGGTGGGGCTGGCAATAAACGTAGAAATAGCTAATGCATGTAAAAATGGTACAGCAATTATCAAGGGGGATTTTAATCTACATATCGATTGGTCAAACCAGGTCGGTCATGGCAGCCTTGAGGAGGGGTTCATAGAATGCATCCGCGATAACTTCCTTGAACAATATGTAATGGAACCTACGAGGGAGCAATCTATCCTAGATCTAGTCCTGTGTAATGAGCCAGGAATAATTAATGATCTCACAGTTAGGGATCCTCTCGGAAGGAACGATCACAGTATGGTCGAATTTAAAATACAGATGGAGCGTGAGAAGGTTAAATCCAGTATCTGTGTCCTGTGCTTAAACAAAGGAGACTATGAAGGAATGAGGAAGGAGTTAGCTAAGGTAGAATGGGAGCAAAAACTTTATGGAGGACTTTCAAAACAATTTTTCATAGTGCTCAGCAGAAGTATATTCCAGTGATAAGGAAGAACTGTAGGAAAAGAGGGAGCCAGCCATGGATGTCTAAGGAAATAAAGGAAAGTATCAGATTGAAAAAAAACACATCCAAAAAAGCAAAGAATAGTGGAAAACTAGTAGACTGGGAAATCTTTAAAGGCCAACAGAAAGCCACAAAAAAAGTTATAAAGAAAAGTAAGATAGATTATGGGAGTAAACTAGCTCAGAATATAAAAACAGGCAGCCAAAGTTTCTATAAATATGTAAATCGTAAAAGAGTAGTGAAGGTAAACATTGGTCCTTTAAAGGATGAGAAGGCCAATTTAATAACTGGGAATGAGGAAATAGCCGAGACATTAAACAGTTATTTTGTGTCGGTCATCACAGTGGAAGACACAAATAACATGCCGAAAACTAATAGCAAGAAGGTTATAGCAGGCGAGGACCTAGAAACTATCATTATCACTAAGGAGGCAGTGGTGGGCAAGCTACCGGGGCTAAAGGTAGACAAGTCTCCTGGCCCTGATGAAATGCATCCCAGGGTACTAAAAGAGGTGATGGGGGAAATAGCAAATGCACTAGTAACTATTTACCAAAATTCACTGGACTCTGGGGTGGTTCCCGCAGATTGGAAAACAGCCAATGTGACGTCACTGTTTAAAAAAGGAAGTAGACAAAAAGCAGGTAACTATAGGCCAGTCAGCTTAACTTTGGTGGTGGGGAAAATGCTTGAATCTATCATTAAGGAAGAAATAGCAAGACATCTGGATGTAAATTGTCCCATTGGGAACACCCAGCATGGGTTCATGAAGGGTAGGTCATGTTTAACTAATTTGGTGGAATTCTTTGAGGACATTACTTGCATGGTGGACAATGGGGAAGCTGTGGATGTGGTGTATCTGGATTTCCAGAAGGCATTTGACAAGGTGCCATGTCAAAGGCTGCCACATAAGATAAAGTTGCAAGGTATTACAGGTAATGTATTGGCATAGATAGAGGATTGGTTGACCAGTAGAAAGCAAAGAGTAGGGATAAATGGGTGTTTTTCTGGTTGGCGGTCAGTGGCTAGTGGTATGCCTCAGGGATCAGTGTTGGGACCTCAATTGTTTACAATTTACATAGATGATTTGGAGGTGGGGACTAAGTGTGGTGTATCAAAATTTGCAGAAGACACTAAGGTGAGTGGTAGAGTAAAGTGTGCAGAAGACACTGAAAGTCTGCAGAGGGATAGAGATAGTCTAAGTGAGTGGGCAAAGGTCTGGCAGATGGAGTACAATGTTGATAAGTGTGAGGTCATCCATTTTGGTAGGAATAACAGCAAAATGGACTATGTTTTAAATGGTAAAAAATTGCAGCACGCTGCTGTGCAGAGGGACTTGGGTGTCCTTGTGCATGAATCGTTGAAGGTGGGATTGCAGGTGCAGCAGGTAATTAAAAAGGCAAATGGGATTTTGTCTGCCATTGCTCGAGGGATAGAGCTTAAAAACAGGGAGGCTATGCTGTAGCTGTATTGGGGCCTGGTGAGGCCACACCTGGAGTACTGTGTGCAGTTTTGGTCTCCTTACTTGAGAAGAGATGTACTAGCACTGGAGGGGGTGCAGAGGAGATTCACTCGGCTGATTCCAGAGTTGACAGGGTTGGATTATGAGGAGAGACTGAGTAGACTGGGATTATACTCATTAGAATTCAGAAGAATGAGGGGAAATCTCATAGAAACATATAAGATTATGAAGGGAATAGACAAGGTGGAGGCAGGGAGGTTGGTTCCGCCAGCAGGTGAAACTAGGACGAGAGGGCTTCGCCTCAAAATGAAGGGAAGCAGATGTAGGACTGAGGTCAGGCGGAACTTCTTCATCCAAAGGGTTGTGAATCTGTGGAATTCCCTGCCCAGTGAAGTGGTTGAAGCTACCTCGCTGAATGTTTCTCAGGCAAGGCTAGATAAATTTTGAACAGTAAATGAATTAAGGGTTACGGTGAGTGGGCCGGTAAGTGGAGCTGAGTGTCAAAGATCAGCCATAATCTTATTAAATGGCGGGGCAGTCTCGAGGGGCCAGATGGCCTACTCCTGCTCCTAGTTCTTATGTTCTTATGTTCTTTCTTATATTTCCTCAAACAGTAGTGGAAGCAGTTATATTCGCAGCACATGAAACAGTAGAAAAAACATGGATAATCCTGAAGTATTAGTATCAAATAAAATTGTGCAAGCTTCTTGACATTTTTCAGCACTTCTGTTGTTTAACTTACCTTCTACAATGTGGAGTGACAGGCGAAACATGTTTTTGATGAAAATAATGCACTTCCTTCTCACCAGGATTTAGGTTACCAAGCACAGAATCTGTTTGTCTTATGAGTCAGTACTCCCCACTGGCAGCACGACTGTTGGAAACAGTTTCAAGAGATGGCCTAGGGCTTCTTAACGTGAAATTAACGAGTGAGTACATTTTGTTCAGTCGTCTGCATCATTAATCACCTGTTAATCGCATAAAAATGGCGCAGCAAACAAAAATATATTTCTAAAAAGAGAGAGAATAAAGTGATGTGTCACCTTATTTGGTTTATACGTATTATTGGGCTCAGATTATTCCTCATTAAGTTGTTCAAAGTCACCTATTTAAAATATATGTCCTGTAATTACTGCATTCAGTTGGGAATAGTTCTTCTATGTAGGTTGATAATAATGTTTCTGCTAACCAGTTGTTTTCCAATTAGTAACTGCACAAAAAAACGAACAAACCCAGCACTGAAAAATTCTAAAGTGAAATTAATTATTATTGAGTGAAATTATTTTTTAAGGCTTCTTTTGCAATTCAAAAAATGCATATAATATGAAACTGAAAATTCATTAAAATATTTCCATTTGTAACATTTGAAACAATTATTATGTTGCTCTTCAAGATTTAATCATAAAACCTAATTTGCATATTAAAACCCAACAAGATTATTTTTACATTAAAACAAAGGTTTCTCTTTGCTGTCCAAAAGTTCAGCCTATTCACATTTTTGACTGTCAAGGTGACACAGTACAAAGCTTGATTTATGACGTCCCATTTAATACATTCTTCTGAATACACTTCAGATAAATCCACAAGTACATTTCAAATCTAATGAAGTCTCACAAATAAATTTATGTCCTACGGCACAATCAACAATAATGTCTATGCAACATTGTGCTATGCAAACTGCGGAAATAAGGATAGGCAAATTTACTGCACTTTCAACTGCTCAAAAACGGTGCAGTACTTTGGCATAAGTTAAAACTAATTTATGAGTTAAACTTAAATGCCATTCTTTTCATTATAGAAGAAAGTGTTGCTTTCAAAAACAAAATAAATAAAAATTGATTTTTATGCTGAGAGATACTTACAAAATAAAGAAAGATGTACATATCTCAACAGGAGCTAGCTATCAACTGTATCACTTTCCCATGGCTTGAATTTTCACGTAGAATTCCAATCACAAAGCCAGAGTCTCCATTATTTTCATCCTTTCTTCACTCTGCAGTGAAGAATGCATCACGTGGATTGAGTGAGTTTTGCAATTTTGGCAGCACTCATAATAGTAAGTGCACTTGTTTATCCATTTATTCAATCATTTGGCCTTCACTTAACTACTGTCGACAAGAATTGTCATGACTCAACGTAGTGCACTGGAAATCAATCCTACTATTCCCAGAGTCATCACAAATGTGAAAAGAGATTAATCAAATTGTCCAAAGTTTCCAATATACTTGATTGACCAACTCAGGTTAAAAAGAAAACTCACTAAGTTTCTGCACTTAAGAAAATTACATTTTTATGAACAAGTTATCTATAACCAATAGCAATTAAGGAATATGAGTGCCTAACCTACAACTCTACAACTTAAACTCTATCTCTTCACAACTCCTCACCCACCCCCACATCAAACACAGGCAGATTCACAACGATATCAAGGGGGGATTTTTTTTTTAAGTTCAGGGAAAATATTTTGATTGCACCAGTCTGGGTCACAAGAGTTGGTGATATTCTTCCTTTCTCTTTCTTTTGATTCCTTTCTGTTCTTTTGTGTAAGCTTTCACCTTTTCACTGTTTTTAAAAGCATTTTATTCTGTGTTCAATGGTGGCTTTGAAGAGAAAATGTGAATGGAAGACAGCTAGTTGTTAACAGAAATTTTCTGGTACCTCTACACAAAGGAGAGAGATACAGTGAGACTGTTAAAGCTCTCTCTATCAGCTGGTGACCCTCCACTGCAAAGGCCCCATACAAAGAATGTTTCTCTAATCATGAAAGTGCTAACGAATATGCTGTTGTCAACATATTTCCTTTAATTCAGAGCCTATTGGCTCAGTAGAGTCTATTTCTGCTCTCACCATCCTACATGAAAACAATATTGTACATAACCCACTATGTGCTCCAGTAAGCATGATTTTCAAAACAGTTGCCATTTCTTTGAACAGCCTCCTTGGTTTAGAGCAGTATTTTTTTTTTTCCCCAAAAGTAAAGCAAGAAAATATGGCATTTACAGCTCATACAATGAAATCAGTGTTCACCAAAATATCGATTCACAGATACCAATCTCCACACTTATCGAAACAATGGCTGGAATTTTGTCAATGGCATGTTATTCCTGACAGCATAACTCGAATTGTGTGCCCCTTCTGCTTCCTTTCCTTTGTTATTTCCCACATGATTTGAATAAAACTTTAAAACATCAACAATGTCTATGCAAATCATGTGATTTAGCAGTGGGCAAGCTGTTTATTGGCAAACACACCATCAATTGACAATGCTGCTTTTATGGGTGACCTATTAAAAAGCCTTCTTTTCAAAGAAGGAAGCTGTACCTTACTGCCAGGGTGCTGGTTCAGCACTGGTGATGAATCACTTAGTATTTGCAGAAATGGCTGACTGTGCTGCAGACCACTTCTCTTCAGTGATGCCTCACTTCTCTGTCTGCTTCAGGCCACCAGAAGTAGATAGGACCTGGTCATTCTTGAAGATGGCATAAGATGGCTCTTGTGCCAAACCAAGGTGACTTGGCTGCTTGTAGGAAACTATAAGGTTACCTAAGGCACCAATGGAAGAAATGGGTCACTAGTTTTCTCTGATCCACAAGGATAGATGCCATTGTCACACCTTTAAGAACAGTCATTCATGCGGTCATTGATAATGTGCATGTGTCAATAGGTAGCTGTGCCAGAGGAGTAAATATGCATTGGAGGTGATTATAAAAGATAAGAATTATGGACATTTAGAGAGGCAAAAATTGATTAGAGACAGTCAACATGGTTTTGTATGAGGAAAATCATGTCTCACAAACTTGGTTGAGTTTTTTAAGGACCTTACCAGAAAGATTGATGAGGGCAGAGAAGTAGATATTGTTTCCTTGGACTTTAAAGGCTTTGACAAGTTTCCACCTCGTAGACTAATTGGTAAAGTTAAGTCACGTGGGATTCAGTGTGAGCTTGCCAATTGGATACATTATTGGCTTAACAGCAGGAGACAGAGAGTGGTGGTGGAGGGTTTCTTTTCAGACTGGAGGCCTGTCACCAGCAGTGTTCCTCAAGAATCGGTTCTGGGTCCTCTTTTATTTGTTATTTATACCCATAATTTGAATGAGAGCACAGAAAGTATGGTTAGCAAGTTTATAGATGACACCAAAATTGGTGGCATGGTCAATAGTGAAGAAGGTTTTCTAAGATTACAAAGGGATCTTGATCAAATGGGTCAATAGGCTGAAAAATGGCAAATGGAGTTCAAACTGGATAAACGTGAGGTATTGCATTTTGGTACAACAAACAAGGGTAGCATTTATACAATTGGTGGTAGGGTCTAGGGTAGTGTTGTAGAATAGAGGGACGTAGGGGTTGAGATATATAATTCTTTGAAGTTTGCATCACCATAGACAGGGTGGTTAAAAAGGCGTTTGGCACGCTTGGCTTCATTGCTCAGTCCTTTTAGTATAGGAGTTGGGCAGTCATGTTGAGGTTGTACAGGACATTGGTGAGGTCTCTTCTGGAATACTGCATCTAGTTCTGGTCGTCCAGTTATAGAAAGGAGATTATTAAGCTTGAAAGCATTCAGAAGAGATTTACCAGGATGTTGCTGGTTATGGAAGGTTTGAGACATAAAGTAAGTCTGAATACGCTGGGACTTTTTTCACTGAAGCATTGGAAGTTGAGAGGTGACCTTACAGAAGCTTATAAAATAATGAGAGCTATAGATGGAGTTAATGGTTGTTGCCTTTTCCCTCAGATGGGGTTTTCAAGACTAGGGTGGTACACTTTAAGGTGACAGGTGAGAGAATTTAAAAAATGATGAGGGAAAATGTTTACACAAAGGGTGGTTCGTCTGTGGAATGAATTTCCTGAGGAAGTGGTGCATGTGGGTACAATTACTACATTTAAAAGACATTTGGATAATAAATGAAAAAGAAAGGTTTGGAGGGATATGGGCCAGGAGCAGGCAGGTGGGATTAGTTTAGTTTGGGATTATGTTCGCCATGGACTGGTTGGACTGAAGGGTCTCTTTGCTTGCTGGATGACTCTATGACACATGGTAGTTGTGACCAAGGTGTGTGGAAGTTTGCCTTGTGTTTGTGTTCACAACCCATATTAAAATAACTGACCTAGAGTGTGAAAGGGATGTGTGCAAAAGGGTTTAGTTGTTACTTAAGACGTCACCAACTGTGCAATCGACAATGCAGGACAAGGAGACCTGCAATGCTGGGGACAGCAGCTGGACAAGAGGAAAGAATTCCAGACCAGAGACTTGACCCAGCCACGGAGAAGGCAAAAGAAATCATTGGGAGAAGAGGGAGTCAAATTGGTGGCACGCAGTGTTACTGGATAGGGCCAGGAGTAAGAAGGAAGAAGAGGGATTTCTTTACACAGGGGGTAGTGAATTTTTGCAATTCAGCCCCCAAAGACAGCAGTGAAAAAGTTCAGTCATTGAGCATGTCCAAGGCAAAGATCAAAACATTTCTAGTTAGTATTGGAATCATAGGATACAGGATTAGAATGCGTGAACTTGGCATTGAGGTAGATGATCAGTCATGATCTAGAATAGTGGAACAGGCTTGAGGAACTGAATAGTCTACTTCTGCTCCATTGTTCTTCGACAGATATGGCTGCAATGTCCTGCTGGTCACACAAGCTGCAATTTACAAATGCTGGAACTGACATACTCAGGCAGACTTCAGTTCCTGGATATTATTAATCAGCTAGCCAAACTTTAAATTATTCATTTATTTTTAATTTATTTAAGTCCTATTAGTTAACTTCTAAATCATTACAATGTCTTGATCTGTCAAACTTAATTAATTTTACCTATTTTGTAAATAAGTCAATGTCATTTAACAGGATCAGGTTGCTCCATTCATCAAGTTAATTTTCCATTTTTTTAATTACTCTGGCTTTGCTGAATCTACTCCCCTATTCAAACTGGAATGACATGACACATTAATTTTGTCCTCCTTGTCCACTATTATTCATGTTAGGGTGAAGATTATTAGTACCCGATTAAAATTATATTATGCGTCACTAAGCTACTTCCTCTAGCTTAGCCAGAATTGATAAAAAAAATCCAATATTTTCAGCTGCAAGGTCTGCATTGAATGAGGCTGAAATATTGAGCGCACTTCTTGTTATAAAAATATGAGAGTGAAGAAAGGAACCAGCCTTTAGAATTGCTGAGATGAACACCTCCCTCAATGATTTAGTATGTCAATGCACTACCTTGATCTGAAAGTGAACTAAGGAAAGAACATATTAACTTGCCAAATCTTAGCTGAGGCAAAAGCTGTGTACTTTTGTCGATGAACCCTGAATTCAGCAATTCTGTCACCAGGTGAAAATCAGACTTGAGTATGACACTATTCACTTCATACCATCTGATACCCATGTCAAGAATTGTCCTTCTAGAGGAAAGACTGAAAGCCTGCCAGATTCCACTAGGGCCATAATCCAGCAAGGACTAAAGACAACAGGAAAACAAAAAAATGCAAAGTATCTGGGTGGTCAGCAGATATGGTCCCATTCACAAAAAAAACCCGTAGATTCTTTAACTCTGATAAGTCCTGTTGCACATCAGATTTACGACATTCTTATTGTTCACTCTTCCCTTAGTTCACAGATCATAAATGCCAGTTATAGCAACAGGCACTCAAGAACTGACATGCAAAATTGGCAACCATCACATGACCTTGTTTGATTTGTCAGTATAAGTGGCCTTTGCAATAGGAAACAGAACAGTGCTTCAAAATGGATGCAACTTTTAAATGGTTACACAGTGTGTATTAAAATTGGAGGACTAGATCTGTTCAGATCATCAGTGTATTAGATAAATGGACGGGTAAGATCCTCTTCATAAGAAAAATTAAGGGGAAGTAGAGGAATTTTTGGACAGTTCTGTCTGGAACACAAATAGCTGAAACGACACATTCTTTCATTCTTGAACCTGTGACTGTCAGGGAGGCGGATAAACAGAAAAATGCATAGGTATGTTTGGGAAAGATGTCGTGCAGATACTATCCTGTCCAACTGGTAAATGTAATGGTTAACTGTAAAAACAAGAGAAAACGCTTTTAAGTAGGCAGGCATAATTCAGACCAAGGCATCATTTAAGGGGGGCACACTGGCTCAGTGGTTAGCACTGCTGCCTCACAGCGCCAGGGTCCCAGGTTTCGCCCTCGGGTGACTGTCTGTGTGGAGTTTGCTCGTTCTCCCTGTGTCTGCATGGGTTTTCACTGAGTGCTCTGGTTTCCTCCCACAGTCCAAAGATGTGTAAGTTAGGTGGATTGGTCATGCTAAATTACCCAATGTGTTCAGGGATGTGTAGGGTAGGTGCATTGGCCACGGGAAATGCAGAGTTACAGGGATAGGGTAGGGGGATGGATCTGGGTGGGATGTCCTTCAGAGGGTCAGTGTGGACTCGTTGGGCCGAATAGCCTATTTCCACACTGTAGGGATTTTATGATCATCAGTACAACATCTGCATGCGTCTAGGGTCTGGTAAAAACAGAATCAAATTCTGGTTGTAATACAGGATTCTCTGGGTAGGAGGGTAGATAGTATTCTTTGCAGTCACAAATGAGAATTCTGAAGAGTAGCATACCTCCCTGAGGGAGAGTTAAATACTAAACTGTTCCATGTTGCAAAGCAGATAGATGTTGTGATCAGTTTCACAATTTGTAAATTTTCCTTATTTTTATGACATGATGTGTGACATTGTTAGGATGACATAGCAGAAACATTGAAAGGCTTTTTAGAAAAATAGACTCAAGTTGATTATCTTGGTGGTACATGTTGTAAGATCAATAACATCCAATTAGTGCTTGGAATTATTATTTATTGAAGTTGTCGGTCTTTGAATTTTGTGATGGATTAATGTGGCACTTTGCAACTGGACTACTGTCCCTGTGTCCTTTCTGAGACAGAGAATGGGAGCTCCTTGAGTTCTTGCTGTCACCAGGCCTCAGCTGTCTATTGGCATATTCAACCAAAACACCTGAAAATTGGTCCTATGATATTTATCAAATCAGAGAAAGATATCCAGAATTTTACTTTGAGATCTGTAATGGCAAAAAGAGTAACAGACACATATCTAGGGTCAAAAAAAAAACTTAATTTTACATTAATTATGAAATGCTTCTTTCCAGAATATCATCCCCAACCCATATAATTGATGTTTGCTTCATTTTTAAAAAGAGCTTTGTCACAAGTACATAGCTCAGGAAACTTACTTAAAAGGCTCACAGGCATTTCAAAGGCTACACAATCTAAACTGATGGCAGTGTATTAATATATATATATAAAAAATGATGGCAGTTGGCCTGCAATTTACATAAATTATAGACATCAGTGTGAAAGCCAATTAAAGCTGTCTGAAGTCTCTGTCAGCTGTTTGCACAATTAATTCATACAACTATAGCAAATATATGTTTTTTAAAATGTTGCTAAGTCTGGACTGACAGGCTTTGCGCTCTCTATGTAATTGAAATTCATAGTGATGACAAACTGTAAACACTATTTGCCCAATTTAAGCAGTTATTTGGGTTAAGTGATGACAGGGTAACTAAAGGAGAGTGTAACACCTGGAATCTGTTGTCAGGAATTGGTTGTCAAGAAGACAGGGTCCCGACCCAAAACACAACTTTCCTGCTCCTCTGATGCTGCCTGGCCTGCTGTGTTCCTCCAGTTCCACACTGTATTATTTCTGATTCTAGTATCTGCAGTTCTTCCTACCTCAGTCTGAGATGTTTTTGCAGTTCAGACAGCGAGTCCCAAAGTGATATACACGTGCTTTAAGGAGCATGTCTTAATCTTCTGACAAACACTATCCACTAGGAGACTTTATTAATGGTAGAGGCACCAATGTTCTAAGATATGCACTTTAGATTTATTAAAAAGAAAACTGGATACTGTACTGGAAAGTTGAAAGTCAAAAAAAAGAGATAAAATAAGTTTGGAAGAAGGCATCTGCCTGCCTTGTACATGTCTGAATGCACAGTGAGCCACAGTACTGCAAGAGTAATTCACATTACGTATTAGATGTTATTGGTTAAAATTGATTCCTGGGATCCAGCACTGACATATGAAGAGAGATTGGTTTGGTTAAGAATATATTCAGTGGAGTTTAGAAGAATGAAGAGGGGATCTCATTGAAAATTCTAACAGGGAAAACACTAGAAGGACATTCCTGATGACCAGAGAGTCCAGAACCAGAGAGTCACAGTCTAAGGATGTAGGGACACATTAAAGATGAGAGGAAATTTCTTCACACAGACAGTGATTCTTTGACACAGAAAGCAGTTGGATCCAAAAGATTAATTATTTTCAATTAAATGTTAGATATAGGTGCTAGGACTAAAGGGAACAAAGTGTCTGGGAGAAATGGGAACAGTGTACTGAATTGGACGATCAGCCATCATCATATTTAATGGCAAAGCAAGCTCAAAGGGCAGATTGGCCTATTCCTGCTCCTATTTTCAATATTTCTATGTTTAAACAATCAGCTATTTTTGTAATACTAGCTATGTTCAACAATGTGCTGTTACCTATTTGTTTCAGAGCCATAATACCTTTAACAATGTAAAAAGTTAATAGTGATGACAATATTTGGACAAAAAAAAAGTACCAAAACCAATTTGTGAGCAACCGGCTGGATATTTTACTTAACTGGGAACATTCACCTCGACAATTTCTAAATCTAACTGCGTAGTTTGAAAAAAAATACAGACGTTACTGGTGTCAAAATGAAAAATGCAATCAAATTACCATTGAAGTACTCAAAGATGCATACACTTAATCATTTAATCTACTAAAGAAGAACTGTTGAGTAGCAGTCTCAGCTCCCTCTCTGCAAGTGGCCATTTTGTAGGACACGGGAGAGGGTGAGGAATAAGAATCACACTCGCCCCGAATGACAAGTCCAACATCAGAACTGGCAGGGCTTTCACCACGATGGATGGATTTCGGAAGCCCTCCGTATCACTGAGTGAGAAGAGATGGGAACAGGCACAGAGACAGAAGCCCAGAAAAAATGTATGAAAAAATATATGCGACAGAATGCTTAGGTCTTTACAGCTGGTTCTGCATGGAGTCAAATTAACATTGAGGGAGGTCTGTAATGGGCACAATTCTGTAAAAATGCCAAATTTTTGGTCAGCATTGATTTCGTTGGTCTCTTTCTAAAAGGTCCACGAAACTCAGAACTACATTTTAAAGTGCTGGCAATGAAGTTCAGATCAAGGGGACACTTGAAAAAAATTGATGGTAAGGTGAGCTCTTCAACTCTTGAGTTCTCCCTCCTCAAATCCATCAATTGGACTGGCAGAAACACCTCTGCAACCAGTTTCCCAGAAGTCTGACATGTCTCCACCCAAGTTACGCTGACATCTTAGGATAGCTTTTGTTGCTTGGATCAGGGAATTCTTCAAGAGTGGATTTGTTGGCTCCTGATATGATTAGAAATGACACAACATAGTTAATGAAAACAGAAACTGCTTGAGAAATTCAATCGGCCAGGTAGCAGTTGTGGAAAGAGAAACAGAGTTAAAATTTCAAGTCCAATAGGACTCCTCTTCGGAGCACAATTACTCATGTTCAAACATGGAGAGACCATTAGTCCTCAGATAGGTTTAGATCATGTGATGCTTTAGTTACTTGCTTCCTCAGATCAGGAGGACATTGGTCCATCTAGCACCACATGTACGCTCGGCTGACATAAGGGGATTTCAATTTTAAATCCTCTAATTAAACTACATAATTTTTAAAAATGAAGATGCAACCATTCACAGACTTTGTATATTACTCACAAACATTTTCTGTTCTTCTCCTCTCCCACTTCAATAAAAACATACAGTTCATTTTTACTTTGACAGGAAAAACTTAATCCTGAAAAATAAAACAACTCTGCATCAGGAAATCATACTTATGGTGGTTAGAAACTCCCAGACTGCCTCAGACATACTGGGATTTTAATGGAATTTTCAGGCCCGATAATGACAATTTTGAACAAAACAGAATTGGATCAAGATCATTGCAAAACAGGTCTGGAAATGTTGATATGAATTGATGGGAAATTTACAAACTGGCAGAAAATTACCTGGAAATCTTATCCCCTAGTAGTTTATCAGAAATGATTTTGTACATAGGGTGACAAGACTCCAGTGAAATCAGATGCAAAGGCAAAGGACACATTCGTTTCACAAAATTAACTTTGGTAATTGCTGATTCCACAATTCAAGCTGCAGAATTTGGATCAAAATGCCACATTTCTTTTACAAATAGCATGTGATAAAGGTATTTAGAATTGAAGACCAAATGTACAGTATCCAGGCAAATCCATTTAGGCTTATATCAACTATCCAATCCAAGTAATACTTTGTACAGTTTATGTTCCCAAACAACACACCTATTATGCTTTATAGTCAGAATTACCCTCTGTATGATTATACCTCAGCTTTTCTGTCTGACGCATTTGTTGTAATTAATTAAGGATTATTTGCAAAAGCAGAGCTGCCAGTTCTCCTGTAACATCGTCCTTTCGTAACCAAGATTGGCTTCATTTTCTTTTAGCATTTTAATTAACGGATCACTTCTTGGCCTTGCCCCACTCTAGGTAATATGTTCTGTAGAATTATATGTTTAAGAAATAATAAAATTTCATAGGAACTGATGGCATACATATAGAGTGCCATGTCATTTTGATAACAATCATTGTTATTGACATTGATGAAGGTTACAAAGCCATGGATCCACCTCTGTGGAGCAATAATACTTAATCATTACTTTGTGGCTAGACCTGGGCCTATAGCTGCAAAGAATTACAAAGTGGCAGGTGCAGAATATACACTTCTGATGTTACCTGAGATTTCTGAAAACCTTGTTTTGCTCCTGTTCACCTTCATCTCACATCTCTCAGAAGTATATTGCACTGAGGACGTGAAAACACGATTGGCCATCAATGATTAAAAAAGCTATTCTTGACAAAATATCAAAACCTTGAAAAGCACACAGAGAATCTGTGCAGGATCTGTGCACATAAATAACGCAATATTGTCCATGGGATTGTAAACATTTCAAGACAAGAAATCCTCTAAGAATACAAATTTTATAAATCTATAAATGGTTTATTACTAATTTTTACTGGTTCCCTGAGTAGATTACATTGAATCTAATACAACATGTAAAGTCACATCTCGCTTTGTCTGAGACATGAGTTCCATCTCTGTACATTTCATTTTTAATCATTCAAAATTATTTAATCATCCTAATTTGTACTAACATGTTTGAATTTGCCTAATTTTGTGTTAGCACTTTACAAAAGCGTGTGCTGAACCTAAAAGGATAAGAACATAGCTATATTATTGCATCCATGTGCCTGTCTAAGCCACACAACAACCTGGCTTAAACATACATCACCTTTTACCGTTGTTACTGGTTCAAAATCCTGGTGATCCCCAACTTAAAGCAATGTAGGGCTCTAAAACTATGGCATGCTGAGTTTCAAGAACAAGTTGACCACCATTTTCAGAAGAGAGAATAAGGACGGTCAGTGAATTCCCATTTATCAACTGTCCATTATGGAGTTGGATATATTTTCATTTGCTATTTGCAATATTGTGCAAAGAAAATTGTGTTTTAAAAATCTTAGCACTTTTTCTTCAGTTGCAATATTGGCAATATTAACTATAGTGGTCTTATACTGATATCATGCAAAGGACGTGAGGTAATCCATTAGGCTGTTACATATTTCAGACTAACAAGATATGATTCATATATACTACTTCTTGAACTACAAGTCAATTTTCAGCAAATTTTTTGGAGCAAATCAATTATGATGATACAGAAATTATGTGTCACTTTTTCTCATGCACATACATCCACCCCAACTTTCTTATTCACTTGTTTGTTTATGCATTAATTCAGGGTATGTGCGCATTGCAGGCAGTACGTGATGAATAAGTGCCATTGAGAAGGTGGTGACGAGCTGCCACCTTAAACCACTGCCATCCTTGGGGGAGTGAAGGAGCATATGTATTGCTCTTTAGGGATAGAGTTCCAGGATTTTGAACCAGCGAAAGTGAAGTGTCAGCAATCTAATTCAAAGTCAGGGTGGTGCGTTTCGGGTTGGGAGTGAGTTATAACCCCATCGTGGAGCCTCTTCTAGGGATGTCTACTTTGAGTTATCCTCCTCCCTCTGGAGAAGGGTCCCGACCTGAAATATCAACTTTCCTGTTCCTCTGATGCTGCCTGGTCTGCTGTGTTCCTCCAGCTCCACACTGTGTTATCTCTGACTCCAGTCCCGAGAGGAGGAGCAATTGGCAGGAGATAAAGGGGGGTCTGCGGTTGGGTGTAACTGGAAACCCTGAGCCCAGCACAGTAGCGAAGGAAAGAGCAGTGAGTGAACGAATGGGAGAAGGAAGAGGAGGAGAGAAAGAGAGCGAGTGTACTGAGAGTCCTGCACTGTGAGTGAGGCACTGCGAATTCGGGCTCTGTGAGACCAGCACTGCGATACCAACCGCTGAACACCAGCAACTAGCTGCGAACCTCCACCCAACATCTGGAGTTGACCGAAGGCATCCGGAGACACGAAACGCCGATTGGGGCAACACCAGGAACATCCACCACCATCCACAACAACCCGCTCGCAAGGACCACCAAGAGAAGAAAGAAAACCCAAGGTACTCACCAGGCCGGTCCCACGCTTCTAACCACATCAGTGGACACCGCTAGACTGGCTATTACTGGTACTTGCAGCCCTTCGCGCATTTCCCAGCTACGGCAAGAGACCACAGGCAAGAGCCAGGCAAAAACGCGTTTTCACACCATGGGTGAGCCTAAGATCATCGAGACTCTCTCTAACCCAGCTTGGCTAGTCTTAGATAGGGGAAGGGGCGGATTGGGGCATTTCAAAGGAAGGGAAGTGGAGTAGAACTTGGGGTCAGCAGGTAATTTCTCTCTCTCTGTCTCCCCTATTAGTATAAGTAACTGTATCTGTTTACCCACTCTAAGTCTTAACCGCAAAGCTTAACTGGGTTTTAAGTTAACTGGGAGACAGTGTCTCAGTCAGAGATAGGTGGGTTTTAACATTTACTTTCTTGTTTTCTCTAAATATATTCAATTTGCTTGTGTTTGTTCAATAAAAATCAGTGTTTTCTTTGCCTTTGAAGCATCTGCCTCCTGTGTTTTCCACCACACCACATTCCTCTAAAGAAGCCTAGTGCCAGAACTAGGAAGCTGGTAAACAATAAACCAGGCAGCACTCCCTACATATACAATCACAGAAAACACAGCACTTGCCTATTTACCTCCTTTCTCCTTACTATCCAAGACCGCAGGCGAAACAGTAAATTGCCTGCACTTCACTCATCCAGAGGATCGTTAGCATCTATTTCCGACCCTTCCAGCAGGATGCCACCATCAGACACAAATCTCCTCCACTCCCTTCTGCAGGCACTGTTCCCTCCGTAATATCTTGGTCCACTCCTCCTCCAATCTCAACACATCCTCACAGCCCCAGGAGCACCTCCACGTGCAATTGCAGAAGGTGTAACACCTGCCAACCAATTTTCAGTCTCTCGTAATCCCCATTATCACATATCCAGCTTATTTTCTTCTTCTTTTCTTCAATTGTTGTTTACTATCAACAATCCCTTTATATGTAAGATCCCCTGCAAAGACTGTGACAAACATTACATTGGACAGACAGGAAGAAAATTAGCCCAAGAGTACACTAACATCAACTAGCAACAAAAAGACACGACCAGTACTCACTCATCTCCATCCACATAGATAAGGAAAACCATCGGTTTGATTGGAACAACACCAGGATCCTGGGACAGGCCAAGCAGAGACAAGCACAGGAATTCCTAGAGGCCTGGTTCTCCACCAAGAAGGCCATCAACAAACACATAGAGCTAGACTCTATATATACTCCACTGTCAAGGAAAACCGGAAGTGAGGTAACCCAGCTCAACGGACACCAGAGTTTAAATACCAGCCGGGAAAACACAACAGCACTTCATCAGAGGCTGCACTGATAATGTTTCCCAGCAGTGTAATGAAACGTCTGCAGAACAACGAACCAGCTCGGCGAGCCAACCAACCACAAAATCCCTTTTTTGACTAAAATTCTTTTTCTGTCTCTTTCTGGGCTCCCTTTCCAAATAATTGCTCACTCTTTAAACTCCATCACAGAACACACACACACATGCACACACACACATAATCTTTGTCAGAACTATACATACCACCCTTACCCAGCTGCTATGAGTTCTGAAGAAAGGTCACTGGACTTGAAATGTTAACTCTGCTTTTTTCCACAGATGCTTCTGGACTTGTTGAATTTTTCCACCACTTTCTGTTTTTGAGTACTTCTACTCCTCAGGCTCCACATTAACCACATCCTGCTCCCTCCCAAATCAATAAATTTACACAGTTGGTGGCAGTCACTTGATAGGCTGCAGTAAGCCTGCAAAACTTTAATCCATCTTCCATTGTGATCCTAAATCTGGTCTTAGGTCTTCACCAACAAAATCAAGGGACCCAACATATTTTTAAAATGGCAGTTGGAAATCAACAGATTGTCCATTGAATTGCTGTTTTCCTTCTGTTACGGAATCATTTCTACAGGGATCCTGAAGATCTATTTTGAAAAAAAAAATTGGAATAACCAGAAACTGTTCTTTTTATTTCTATAAATAATATTTAGCTTGTCAAATAGAGTACTTTTTATTAAATGAAGTCAAAGGCATTACAGGGCCTAGGATTTTTTTTTACCCAATGACTCAGTTGCCTGATTTTATTCATTGCGTAATAAGCTTCTGGAGGGAAAGTAAACTGAGATAATTAACAATCAGGCTGAACTACCTGCAAGGCCTTCCCCTGTGTCATTAGTTGTTCATTAAAGTGTGAATTTCTATGTTATTGCTCAATTAGCTCATGTTTCTGGTCAATTATTGTCACAAATACATTGTTGCTAGAAGACTGAATCATGTCAATGATTATTATGTTACTTTATGTTTGCTCTCAGCTTATCACATTTTATTTTTGTCAACCTTTGTTGGTCACTTTATTATCTACACAGTTGAAAGATACTGAACAGAATTTTCCAATCACCGGAGCTTCTTAATGTGGAGAGAACAAACTCCCCTGTAGGGTGGCACCAGCCAAGCACTAGCCTCACCACATCTCAAGGCACACCTCCAAACAACTTATAATATTACACTTAAATGGCACACTACAGAGATCTCTGATACCTTTCATTGCAATGTTGCTGCCAGGCCATTTTCCACACAGTAACAGGCTCCATACCTCATACTTTGGAACAAGATGTATCTCAGGGCTCTTAGATTGCTTTCTTAGTACTCATTAAGTTTGAACTTACTTGGACACTCACGGCACCTAAGCTTTGCCTTGCCCTTTGGCAAATTGCCGTCTCTTTAAGAACTCACAGTACTCTGCCTTGTCTTGCCTTTTAATGGAAAGAGAAAGCCATGCAGATTGTCATGATTTTCAGCAATGATCAGTCAATGGGGATGATATGATGCTTTTATGGTACTGTGCTTGTCAATATCACACTTGCACCATGTGGCAATAGTTCCATGGCAAACACGCTGAACATGGTTCAACCAAATGACCCGGTCTCAAGTCTGTCATCAACCAGAAAATTCCACTACGATTGATAAAAGACATCTTCTGCTCTCAGTGCAGGGCCATGGACGTGGTCAGTTAGCCACTTGAGGTATTCAGGTTCAGGAGTTAGCTATCATTAGTCAGGGCAGTGGGACATGGCCAGCCCTTCACATTCAGTAATTCCAGCTGGGCCATGATCAGTGCTGGACATCTGCTGGAAATCAAATTGGGGTTATCAGGGGCCATTCCCAAAGGGGATAAATTATGGAGATTGAAGGCAGCATGCTGGGATGTAAGGGATTAATACTGTGTGGGAGAGGGGTCAATGCAACAGATAGGAATTGGAGGTGATACAGCATGGAAGGGCACAGGATGCTGAAGAAGAGGGAATTATTGAGGTTAGCGCCAAACTGGTATGAACAAGGGTCACAGTCTCAGGATACCAGTAAGCAAATTAGGACTGAAGTAAAGAAAATTTTCTTTGCTCAGGGAATGGTCAACATGCAAAATTCGCTACCACAAAAGGCTGTAGACATTGAGTCACTGAGTTTATTCAGGATATAATTTTTAGATAGTAAAGGCAATGTTTGGGTATAAAGGTATAGAAAGAACTGCCAAAGCTGGAGTCAGAGATAACACAGTGTGGAGCTGGAGGAGCACAATGGGCCAGGCAGCATCGGAGGAGCAGGAAAGTTGATGTTTCAGGTCGGGACCCTTCTTCTGAAATGGGGGAGGGGGAAGGGAGCTCTGGAACAAATAGAGAGAGGAGGCGTGGAGTTGGGGAAGGTAGGTGGAATGGTGATAGATGAGTGCAGGTAGGCAGTGGTGGGGATTGGTCAGTGAGGTGGGAGGAACGGATAGGTGGGAGAGAAGACGGACCGTCAAGGAGGTGGGGATCAGAGGGAGGGTTGATCATGGAATGAGGCTGGGGGGTGAGGATATTTTGAAACTCGTAAAGTCCACATTGAGGCCTTTGGGTTGTAGGCTCCCAACGTGGAATATGAGGTGCTGCTCCTCCAGTTTCCTGATGGCGTCATTATGACACTGGAGGAGGCCCAGGATGTACATGTCTCCCATGGAGTGGGAGGGGGTGTTGAACTGGTTCGTGACTGGAAGGCATTGTCGTTTGTAGCAAACAGAGGGCAGGTTCTCCACAAAGTGGTCTCCGAGCCTCCGCTTGGTCTCACCGACATAAAGGAGGCCACATAGGGAGCAGTGGATGCGGTACATGACATTGGTGGATGTGCAGATGAACATCTGTTTGATGTGAACGGTTTGTTTGGGTCCTTGAATGGAGGTGAGGGGGGAGGTGTAGGGGCAGGTGTAGCACTTCCTGCGGTTGCAGGGAAAGGTGCGGGGGATAGTGGGGCTAGTGGGGAGTGTGGAGCGGACGAGGGAGTCGTGGAGAGAACGGTCCCTATGGAAGGGAGATAGGAATGGGGAGGGAAATATAGACTTGGTTGTGGGGTCAGATTGCAGGTGGCAGAAATGGCAGAGAATGATACGTTGAATCCAGAGGCAAGTGGGGTGATACTTGATGGCAAGGGGTTTCTGTCTTTTTTTTAGGGATGGGATGTGAGGCGAGAGGTACGGGAAATGCAAGAGATGTAGTTGAGAGCATTTTTGACCACTGAATGGAGGGAAGTGCGGTCCTTGCAATAAGAGGACACCTGGGATGTTCAGGAGTGGGATGCCCCATCTTGGGAGCAGACACGGTGGAGGTGGAGGAATTGGGAACAGGGTATCGCATTGCTGCAGGAAGGTGGGTGAGAGAAGGCATAGTCTAGGTAGCTGTGGGAGTCAGTGAGCTTGAAATAGACTTCAGTTTCGAGGCGATCATCAGAGATGGAGACAGAGAGGTCCAGGAAGGAGAGAGCGGTATCAGAGATGGTCCAGGTGAACTTGAGGTTGTAGTGAAAGGTATTAGTAAAGTTGATGAACTGTTCAAGTTCCTCATGGGAGCACGAGGCAGCGCTGATACAGTCATCGATGTAGCGGAGGAAGAGGTTGGGGATAGTGCTAGTGTAGCCGCAGAAGAGGGACTGTTCCACGTATCCTATGAAGAAGCAGGCATAGCTTGGGTCCATGTGGGTTCCCATGGCCACCATTTTTGTCTGTAGGAAGTGGGAGGAGTTAAAGGAGAAGTTGTTAAGGGTAAGGACGTGTTCAGTTAAGCGGATGAGGGTGTTGGTGGAGGGGGACTGGTTGGCCCTGTGGGACAGGAACAAATGGAGGACTTTTAGGCCATCTGCATGGGGAATGCTAGTGTACAGGTATTGGACATCCATAGTGAAGATGAGGTGTTGCAGGCCAGGGAATCGGAAGTTTTGGTGGAGGTGGAGGGTGGTGTCCAAGATATGGGTGAGGAGTCCCTGGATCGGGGGGAGAAAATAGAGTCAAGGTAAGCAGAGATAAGTTCAATGGGGCAGGAGCAGGCAGAGACATTGGGTTGGCCGTGGCAGTCAGGCTTGTGGATTTTGGGAAGGAGATAGAGACGAGCGATACGTGGTCGGGGAACAATGAAGTTGGAGGCTGTGGGTGGGAGAGATTGCAGGAAATTTCCATTGAGAAAGAGGATCAACCGTGATCCTATTCAGTGGTGGCCAGACATGAAAGCTGATTAACCCAGTCCCACACCTAGTTTTATGTTTCTGTGTTTGAATTAGTAACTTATTTCTTTGCAGTTTTCTCTGGTGCTTTCCTCTTTGGATCCCTTTCATTGTTGGTATTTAACAGGACAACAGGTCAGGGAGCGAGGAATTCCTGTTGAATTAAATACCGGAGCCAGCACAGGCATGAAGGGCCAAATGGGCTCTTTCAGTATGGTAACACTTCAATGATTCTGGTCTCTTCATCGTGGGGTCAGACCTGCACCCCCACCACCATGTTGAATTTGTAATAGTAACCATGATGTGGAGGTGCTGATGTTGGACTACTGTGGACAAGGTCAGAAGTTACACAAGACCAGGTTATAGACCAACAGGTTTCTGGATGGCGCTGCTGCCTCATAGTGCCAGGGATTCGATTCCATCCTTGGGCGACTGTCTGTGTGGAATTTGTATATTCTCCTTGTGTCTGCATAGGATTCCTCCGGGTGCTCTGGTTTTCTCCCAGCCCAAAGATGTGCAGGTTAGGTGGATTGGCCGTGCTAAATTACCCCGTAGTGTCCAGGGGTATGCAGGCTGGGTGAGCTGGACATAGGAAATGCAGTGTTACAGGGATAGGTGGGGGTTTGGGTCTGGCTGAATGCCCTGCAAAGGGTTGCTGTGGACTCGGTGAGCTAAATGGCCTCCTTCCACATAGTGCAGATTCTAAAAAAAGTGTTTGAAAACAAAAAAGACATAATTAACATTAATATTAATATTAATGAGTGTAAGGTGCATGCAGGAAGACAAAGTAAAAGTATAAGTTAAATCACTTCATATTACTATGTACAGTATCCACAATAAGATAGACAACCAAGCGAAATGAATGACAATAAATGGTTTTTGATTTAAACACCATTACAAAGATGTGGCTACAAGGTGATCATACTTAGATAATTCACATTGTAGGACACACAATATTTTGAAAAGAGAGGCAGAAGGGTAAAAGAGGAGGTATAGCCCTGATAATAAAGGATGACATAAAAATATGAGTAAGACAGGATTTTAACTCAGAAAATAAGGAAGAAGAATTATATAGGCAAAGATTAGGAATAACGGGAGTCAAACATCTGTGGGAATCATTTATCAGCCCCCTCCCCCACCCCACCCCCAACAGTATCTCCACCATGAGAAAGACCACTAAACAGCTTGCAACAAAGGCATGTAATAGTTGTGGAGTATTTCAATCTTTATATGGACTGGGATATAACTTAAAATTGGTCAATTTAGGAGTTGTATTTATAGAATGCTTTTGTGGCAATTTCCTGGAGCAATATGTTTTGGAACTAGTTGTTGATCATTGCTGTTATTACGTCGCATTTGAGCAATATGCGGCATAGGGCAACAACGAGGGAGAGACATCACTTCAGCGAAGCATACGTTAAAGAAGTCACCTCAACTGAAGAGCGGATCGTTTGGCAACAGCCCCCATGATCAGCAGGAGGGAGAGCATCCAGCAGAGGGTGAGAGCGAGGGAGAGGCATCACTTTGGTGCATACATTAGAGCCTGAAAGCAGTCACCTCCACTGAACAGTGGATTGTCTGGCAACAGCCCCATGATCAGCAGGAGGAAGAGTGTCCAGCAGAGGTTGAGTGTATCATAGACAAGAGTTTTAGTGAGGTGGTCATATCTAAGGTGCAGGTAGAGAGTAGCTGGGTGCCCACCAGGAAAAGCAAAGGTAATAGGCAGAGAGTGCAGGAATCCTTTATGGTCATTCCCTTGAAAACATGTATACTGTTTGGGGGATGACTGATTGGGGAAAGCAGCAGTAACCAGGTTGGTGCTGTTACAACTGGCTCTGGGGCACAGTGGGAAAGGGTTAAGGTAAACAGGGCCTCAGTGATAGGAGATAGTGAGAACTGCTGATGCTGGAAGACCTGAGACAATAAGCTGGACCCTTCTGAAAAAGGGTCTAGACCCGAAACATCAGCTTTCCTGCTCCTCTGATGCTGCTTGGTCTGCTGTGTTCATCCGGCTCTACACCTTGTTGTCTCAGTGATAGGAGACTTGATAGTTAGGGGAGCAGCTAGGAGATTCTATGGCCGCAGGCGGGAATCCAGGATGGTGTGTTGCCTCCTGGGTACCAGGGTCCGAGATGTCTTGGAGCAGCTGCAGAACATTGTCAAGGGAGTATCTGAGCAGCTGGAAGTCATTGTGCACGTTGGCACATATGACAGAGGTAGAAATAGTTATAAGGTCCTGCGGAGTGACTATAGAGAGCTAGGAAAGAAGTTTAAAATCAGGACCTGGAAGGCTGTAATCTCCTGATTACTTCCAGTACCACATGCCAGTGAGGTTAAGAACAGGAGGATATGGCAGATGAATGTGTGGCTAAAGAATTGGTTCGGGGGCAGGGATTCAGATTCCTGGATCATTGGGATCATTTCTGGGGCTCAGGTGACCTGTTCAAGAGGGACGGGTTGCAAGTGGACTGAAGGGGGACCAATATCCTGATGGGCAGATTTGCTAGTGCTGCAAGGGAGGGTTTAAATTAGATTGGTAGGGGAGTAGGATCCTCAACAACAGGGAGGCAAGTGTGAGGCTGGAAGGAGATACAGTAATCAGGCAGAGCAAGTTGAAGAGACAGGTCAGGGTGGAACAGGACAGGGAGCGAGGAATGCCTGTTGGATTAAATTGCATCTATTTCAATGCAAAAGGGCAGATAGGTAATGTCGATGAACTCAGAGCGTGGATAGTTATGTGGCTGGGATGTTCTAGCCATTACAGAAATGTGGCTAAGGGAGGGACAAGACTAGCAGCTTAATGTGCCAGGATAAAGCTGCTTTAGGCGGGATGGAGGTGGAGGAAAGAGGGGTGGGAGAGTTGCATTTTTGATTAAGGGGAGTATGACAGCAGTAATCAGAGATGGAATTCCTGAGGGATCAAAGAGTGAGGCTTTGTAGGTGGAGCTAAGAAATAAGAAGGGGATGGTGACCTTATTGGGATTATACTATAGGCCCCCAAATAGTCAACAGAAATTAGAGAAACAAATATGCAGGGAGACTGGGGAGACTTGCAGGAGCAATAAGGTTGTCATTGTGGGGGATTTTGATTTTCCTAACATAGACTGGGACTGCCATGGTGTTAAGGGCTTAGATGGGGTGGAATTTGTTAAATGTGCTTAGGAAGGTTTCCTTAAGCAGTATATAGAGGGTTCTATTTGGGAAGGGGCAAATCTTGGCCTACTGTTGGGAAATAGAGCAGGACAGGTAACTAAGGTAATAGCGGGGGTACACTTTGGGACCAGTGACCAAAGTTCTTTTAATTTTAAAAGACAAAACTGGTCCACAAGTTCAAGTTTTAAATTGGGGCAAGACAAATTTTGATGGAATTAGACAGGAGCTTGCAGTGGTTGATTGGAGTAGTTAGTTTGCAAAGGGACCTTTGGCAAGTGTGGGGCCTTTAAAAGTGTAATAGCTAGAGTTCAAGGTCTATATGTACCTGTGAGGGTGAGGGGCAAGATTGGCAGGAGTAGGGGACTCCGGATGACAAGAGATATTGAGGCTTTGACTGGAAAAAAGAAGGAGGCATGATTCAGGAGCAGGCAGCTGGAATCAAGGAGGTATATAGGGGATACAGTAGTTTAGTAAAGAAGGAAATCAGGAGAGTGAAAAGGGAGAACAGGATAGCTTTGGCTGAGAAGATTAGAGCGAATCCAAAGAGATTTTTTAAGTATGTTAAAGGAAAAAGAATAACTAGAGAGAGGATAGGAACCCTCAAGAACCAAATGGACATGAGTATGTGGAACCACAAAAGATGGGTGAGGTCCTCAATGAATACTTCTCCTTGGTGTTTACCATGGAAAAAGATATGAACACTTGGGAACTTGGCAAAGTTAGTGGTGATGTCTTGGGAATAATCATGATACTGGAGGTGTTGGAATTTTTAGAGTGTACAAAGGGTGGATAAATCTCCTGGTCCTGACCAGATATATACAAGAACCCTGCAAGAGGGTAGGGAAGAAATTGTGGGGGCCCTGGCTGATATATTTGCATCATTGTTAGCCACAGGTGAGATCCCGGAAGACTGGAGGGCAGTGAATGTTGTTCCCTCATTCAAGAAGGGATGCAAATACTAACCAAGGAATCATAGACCAGTAAACCTAACATCTGTGATAGGTAAGTTACTTGAGAAGATTCTGAGGGATAAGATATACATGCATTTGGAAAGACAGGGTTTGATTAGGAGCAGTCAGCATGGCTTCGTGTGTGGGAGATCATGTCTTACAATCTTGTTAGAGCTCTTTGATGAAGTTGCCAGGAATGTTGATGAGGGCAGAGCAGTAGATGTAATCTATAAGAATTTCAGTACGGCCTTTGATAAGGTTCCACATGGTAAGCTGCGCTGGAAGGTTAGATCACATGTAATCCAGGCAGAGCTGGCAAGTTGGTCACACAATTGGCTTGATGGTAGGAAGCAGAGAGTAATAGTGGAAGTACACTTGTCGGACTGGAGGCCTGCGGCTAGTGGCATGCCTCAGGGGTTGGTGTTGGTCCCATTGCTGTTTGTTATCTATATCAATGATCTAGATGAGAATGTACAAGGCATGATTAGCAAGTTTGCGGATGACACTAAAATAGGCAGTATCGTGGACAGTGAGGAAGGTTATCAGAAATTGCAGCATGATCTTGATCAGCTGGGAAAGTGGGCCAAGAGGTGGCAAATGGAGTTTAATGTGGACAAGTGTGAGGTGTTGCATTTTGGAAAGTTAAATCAAGGTAGGAGTTTCATTGTGAATGGTAGCAGCTTAAGGAGTATAGTGGAACAGAGGGACCTTGGATTTCAGGTGCAAGGTTCTCTAAAAGTGGAGCCACAGGTAGACATGGCAGTGAAGAAGGCTTTTGGAACATTGACCTTCATCAGTCATGGTATTGTGCATAGAAGTTAAGAAGTTATGATGCAGTTGTACGTGACGTTGATGCTCCACACTTGGAGCATTGTGTTCAGTTTTGGTCATGTTGCTATAGGAAGGATATTATTAAACTGGAACGTGTGCAAGAGAAGTTTACAAGGGTGTTGCCAGTACTCAAGGGACTGAGTTTTGAGGACAGGTTGACAAGCTAGGACATTTTTCTTTAGAGGGTAGGAGACTGAGGGGGGATCTTATAGAAGTGCGTAAGATCGTGAGAGGCTTGAATAGGGTGAATGCACTCATTCTTTTTCCCAGGACTGGGGAATTGAGGACTGGACAGCATCAGTTTAAGGTAAGAGGGGAAGGAATACATGGGAACATGAGGGGTAACTTTTTTACACAGATGGTAGTATGCGTATGGAATGAGCTGCCAATGGAAATGGTTGAGGCGGGTACATTAATAACATTTAAAAGGCATTTGAACAAATACATGGATAGGAAAGGTTTAGAAGGATATGAGCCAAGTGCAAGGAAATGGGCTCAGTATAGATGAACATTTTGGTTGGCACAGACCAGTTTGAGATGAAGGGCTGTAGGACTCTATGACTCCAGATGATTTTGAGCCAGTTGTTGAAAAATAAAGGAGTTCAATAGCCAAATGTGGAATAAGATGTTTTCCATCAGCAAATTGTAGGCCAGTAATATTTAAAGAGCATCAATAAGGTTGAAGCCCTTTCCTTGTTCAAAGTCAAGGGACAGAACATTTTTAAAATAATAAATATGTTTCTAAAATTAAGTTACAAGAGGGTTAGGTCATTCAAGTTCAACATTAAATTTAAGTCACTATATTGGATTTAGAAAAGGAAACGTTAGTGGAATCCTACATAAGTCTAAGTGACATAGGCTGTAGTGAGATGTGTGACAGAATCAAATGAGACGCCTGGCAAGATCTACGTCGATGTCAGGATATTGCGCAATCTTTTATGTTTTTGTTGAGTGGAATAGTGAGTTTCTCACTAGGCAGTGACTAGTTGCCAATTAAGGGGATTTTATTTTGTTTAATGCATTAATAAAGGCCCAACTCTCCTCATCAATACTTATCTTTATATTTTACTGAATGTTAAATATTGAGACTGAAAAGAACAAATTCTGGAGACCACAATGGGCCAGCTAGCATCCATGGAGAGAGAGAAGTTCACTTTTCAAGTTGCGGTGACTCTTCATCAGAGCTGACATGAAGTGTGGAGGGGGGGTGCGGGTAGCAGCATTTATGTCATAGTGGGGGGTGGAGGGCTAGGGGAGAAAGGATGTTGATAGCCTAGATTAAGTGATCAGAATGTGAGAATGGCAGAACAATGGTGTGTGGAAAAAATAGATGGGCCCACCAGAGTGGGGGAAGGGGAGAGAGGACATGGTGACAGAGAATGCAACAAGTAAAGCTAAAAGAAAAGAAGAGATGAGAGTGAGTTCACAGGGTGTTGAACTCAATATTAAGCCCAGAAAGTTGTAAAGTGTCTGCTCCGAAGATGTGGTGTTGATCCTCTAGTTTGTGCTGTGATTCACTGGAGCACTGCGCTATGCTGAGGACAGACAAGTGGGCATGCGAGCAGGAT
Organism: Ginglymostoma cirratum; assembly: GCA_024137785.1. Taxonomy (NCBI): domain Eukaryota; kingdom Metazoa; phylum Chordata; class Chondrichthyes; order Orectolobiformes; family Ginglymostomatidae; genus Ginglymostoma; species Ginglymostoma cirratum. The sequence continues at coordinate 36,067,261 of JAHRHZ010000009.1, read as the reverse complement.
GCTGTGTTTAAATAACTGGTTACAGGAAGCTCAGGGCCGTGCTTGCACACAGATCGAAGGTGCTCTGCAATGAGGTCACCCAGTCTGCGTTTGGTTTCTCCAATGTAAAGTCGGCCACACATTGTGTGCAGTGAATGTAATTGGCCAGATTGGAGGAGGTACAGGTGAAATGCTGCTTCACCTCAAAAAACTGTTTAGCCCATTGGATGGTGAGCAGGGTAGAGGTGAAGGGGAAGGTTTTGCACCTTCCATGGTTACATGGGAAGGTGCAGTGGGAATGGGGGGGTGCGGTGATGCTGGTAGTCATCATGTAATTGACTAGGGTGTCTCAGAAGGAACAGTCCCTACAAAATGCAGACAGGACAAGGGAGGGGAAGATGAGTTTGGTGGATGTGTTCTACTGGAATTGTCTGAAATGGCAGAGGATGATCCCTTGATTGCAGAGGCTGATGGGATTAAAAGTGAGGATAAGGGGGCTCTAATCACACTGTTGTGTTTTGCCCCCTCAGCCAGAGACACCAGCCTTACATTATTTCTGTTTTGCAGTGCAAAGCACAATAAGTTAAGGACAGCCTGAGTTACTAATCCAGAGGCTTGGATATAGTTAATCAGCTACTTGGGACCACCCACAAAAGGGGTAAAGAGCTGAATATTGGAAAGGTCATCTCCGGTCTTGAGTCTTTCTGCTTTTTCACGGGTTGTTTCCTTCCAAGAATAGGAGAGATAAAGAAGGATCATGGACAATAAAAGTGGGTGAGGTGACACAACAATTACAAGTGAGTAAGTAGGCAGCATGCAAGATTAGTTGTGTTGGGAGTTGGGACAGGTAATGGTGAGTGAGGGAAAATGTTGTAGACAGCAGTGAATGTCGTAGAGCTTGGGTCTTAGTGAGAGGTGGGTACTGTAGCAGAGACAGAGAGAATGTGAGGTATCAGAGGGAAGATGGTGAAACTTACGCAGGCAGCGTGAAAAAGGACATATACCTTTTTCCTACATTGCTGGGCATCCTCCAGATGGCTGAAACACCTAAAAGTGGAGTGCCAACCTCAATACAAAATTGCACAGTCTGGTGTCATGTGCTCTGTTGCTGGTCCTGAGGGAAGAGGACAGCTACACCACTTTGTCCAGCATGTCCCTGCCATGTTGCAGGTCGCTGATTTCCCCCTGTCTGACATTTCCACAGCAAATGTCAGAATCTGGGTAGGCCAGCTCAGGATTGGCAGAGCTTGTCTGTAAGGAAATAGCCTGGTGGTATTATTGCTCAACAGTTAATCCAGAGAACCAAGTAGTTTTCCAGGACCTGGGTTTGAATCTTACCACAGCAGATGGTAAAGTTTGAATTCAATAAAAACCTGGAATGAAGATTTTAATGATGACTATGTGTCTATTACTGATTGACAGGAAAAAACCTATCTGGTTCACCAATATCCTTTAGAGCAGGAAACTGCCATCCTCACCTGGTCTAGCCGGCACATGGCTCTCAACCTCAATCAGGTATGGCCAGTAAATGCTGGTCTAGCCAGTGAAACCCTCATCCTGCAAATGAATACAAAACAAATCAATCAACTTATAAAGGTGACAGGTAAGGGATGCCAATTAATTCTGGGATATTTACCGTGTACCAAGTTATTCCAGGAATGACGTATGGTAAGATGGGATTGAATCAGAAAATATAGATGCTATAAGGTGGAATAGATATTAAATGATATGAGTCTGGTAAGAAACAACAAGTAAACTTGTTAGACTTCATGGTGAAAAGTCCTCCAAAAAACCTCAAAATATAAGATTGTGATGATAAATATTCACATACATGGTTAACTACCTTCAAGGGTCCAAAGATGTGTACATAAATAAAAAGATGGAACAAAAAATACTGGAAATATTTTTCCAGGACAGAGAGTACCTGTCGTGAGAGAAAGAGAGCTAACATTTCAGGTAGTGATTTTCATCAGAATTGCTGCCTGACCTGCTGAATGTTTCCAATATACTCCTGTCGTTTTGGTTCAGACTCACAGAAGCTCAAATTGAACAGAAATGAAATCATTGTTGGGCTCTGCTACTAGAGTTGTTTCTGTACTCCTATACCAAATTCAACAAATGTTCTTTGACGCGTGTAAAGGCAGCATTGGATGCATGTTTGTCATCCCATATGTTTGACAAGTATCAACATCTCACTTATCAACCCAAACAATTGGTCCAGATCATAGCAGCTAGGAAGACAGTTCCTTGTTGCTAGGAAAAATAAACACTTGTACCAGCATATCAAGGAAACAGATGGATTGACTGCTCATTGCCACAGAAGAAATCTAAATTGAAAACGAATTGTTCCAACATTCCTTTAATTTGTTAACATTTCAGGTGGTTGCAGCAGAACATTAACAGTTATAGCTTGTTATGTTATGTTTGTCTTAGTCTACAACTGATGTAATTCATAATAGACCATTTATACAGACAGCAATGGACTGATATTAACACAAAGCATCCAATAGTCTGTGAGACTTGCTGGACCAGCCATGTACTGTAAATTACTACTAGTTGTTACCTTTTGTCTTATTGGAATTTTTAGTCTGATGGAATGATTTAAGATTTGAAATGTGAGAACAGAAATTACAGGTGAAGTCTCCCTTATAGCTCGAAAAAACTTGACATCTTTTTGTTTTTTTATATATTTGGTTATTCTGTTCCTTGAAGCAATTTGCAGTATGTTCAGTCTGGATAGCTTCACATTCTGTTTCACTTTCAAATTTGTTATTTGACCAGAGAATTGAACACAGTAGACCTGAATAACGACAAATTGTATGAAGACTTACTTTTCTAACATAACAGAGTAGCTCTAAACTGCATCAGGTGAGAAACAGAAATGATGAGCATAATAAAAGCAAGCCTTACATAAATATATCACTGTCACCGTTTCAATCTGAGGTATGATAAGGTCATTCCAAAATGAATTATTAATACTTCTGAATTAAACAATAATACCAATGAAAACTGTAAAGATAGTGACATTTCCCGGTTAATTAGATCCATTGGTATATCATATCTAAAAACCTATTTTCAGAATTAATAAACCTCAAAGTTATTATTGTTAATAAATAGCAGGAAATTGCTTAATGCATTTTAATAACAATTCTCTGTCTACTATGTCAATGAAGGTTTTAACACATTTAAATAAACTGCATAAAAATAGCAGTTTAAGAATGCTCTCCACTAATATCAGCAATTGTAATGTTTAAGTTGTAATGGCAAATTTGTTCTGGATGAAAGCAAAATAATGCCAATGCTAGAATAATGAGACATAAACATAAAATGAAGATAGTTCTCAGCATTTCAGCCAGCATCAGGGAGAGAGAAATTGAGTCAACTTTTCACGTCAGTTCAGTGACTTATCATCGGGTGTGAATGTTACTGTGAAATGTGGGTCCCTCAGAAAGTCAAGTATTGAACATGTACTCCTGCTGAGCCCAAAATTTACAATGGAGTATGGGCTAAAGTTTCCATTTTCTTGCCCAAATCTATTTTTTCGAATGAGATTTATGCAACTGGTCTGCAATATCCCATATAGACTTTTCTCACACAATTATCCATTCTTCAGTAATGCCCACATATATGAATGGAGATTGGAAGATGACAATGTCCATGGACACACAGAGAAATTGTAGGGAAGTCAGAGACATGTAAAGGCCAGGAGGAGTGCAGTGAGTGGAACTACCATGTGACCATTCTGATTTTCACATTGTGACTATCACTATCTAGTTCCTTGGAGAAGGAAAGGAGGATTGGGAACTGCATAGAAATGAGATGAAATTAGCTGATAATGAAATGCAATTATGTAGAAATAAAACGGTCGCCATTCATTATTGCAGATCTGAACTCGCGATTTAAATCTTGAGAGGATAGTTAAAAAGATTTTATTTGGTGTTCAGAATCTGATTCGCTTATTTTCATCATACTTTTTCTATTGCTCTCGCAACTGAAGGGACTAGAAAAAAACCTATCCAATATACTTGCTTGTATTAAAATTCCTAAAGCCTGACGAGCAGATGTTATTGAAATTTCAAACCTTTTAGAAAGCACATAAAAGGAGAAATGGATAGGTGGTGTGAGGAGGTTTCTGAACAGAAGCCTTCCTAAGAACAGACCAATGCCAAACAAAAGTCAGTTATAACTGTATCTAATCCAGAAAGATGATGGGAGTCTTAAGTTTGAAACAGGAAAACAAAATGGCCATTATAGACAAAGCAAGGCATAACAGTTGCAAAAATCAATGTGTATATGGTAGAATGAATATGTGCATCATATGCAGTCATACCAATTGTCAGTTTTAAAAGTTGAGATTGACAATTTTTTGTTAAGATATTAAGGGATGTGGGCCAAAGGCAAATATATGGGGTTAGGTCACACATCAACTGTAATCTCATTGAATGATGGAACAGGCTTGAATGACTGAATGACCTACTCCTTTCCCTATGTTCCTATTTAACATGCTTTCTCAGGAAGCAATTTAATAAAAAGTAACTAAGTTTCCATATTTTTTCCTGCCATGGGGATGTGTCAAGCCCAGTGAAGGCAAGTCTTATTTATAAGTTTAAACATGGATTATGTTCATATCTAGTTTTCTGGGGATACCTTTTTTGTGCATATGAATTGGTATCGAAGTTATCTACTGAGGGTCAGGTGATTTTTACAATTTTTGCATAAATTCAGAAGTATCTTAATTCTCTGGTAAGTTTCTGATTGAATGACTGACATTGGTATGATTCACTTGCATGGACGTACCAAGGCAAAACCATTTGCAGAATTTATACCTCCCATTGTTTATGGACTTGCTTCAAATTCAAAATATAGGGATCCCAACACTTTGTCTCTGAAATTGAAAATTAGCAAAGACATCTGTCGAGGAATAAATATGAATGCCCACTATTCTTCTCTTAGGGTTTAACAACAGCTTCAAGCTTCAAGAAGTCCTGGGTGTAATTTAGAAGCATTGATTATACAGTTAATTGATCAAAAAGTCTTCAGATGAGCGATCTTTGATTAGGAGATGCCATTCAGTCTGCAAATAACAGCATAAGACGGCAACAGAAAAGGCATCAACATCTTTGACTTCAAACCAGAGACTACTTTATCGTAAAATCTCGAAGTTTGGTCCTTTTCAATTCAGTACAAAAAATAAGTGTCTCACAATAAAACTATGGTGACCTGCTGAAAAACCATCTCTTTGTGAGAATTCTGCAATGACTTTGATATATTACTCTGGTTATGGAATTAATTAGGTTGCACCACAAGTGTAGAAAGGAATCCCCTCTTTTTCAGGACAAGCACAAAGGTGAATCAATGACATAGTTTATAAACTATTCCTTTGTTTGTAACTTTAAAAACATCCTACTCTTCTGTAGTTGTATGTGTGTGTGTATATATATATATACTTTTATATATATATATCTTTTGAATGTATATGTGGTGAATGACAATGATGTATAGGAGTGTTAAATTGCTGGGTTGAAGATGTGAATAAATAATGCTTTACATTTAAAAGTCTAATATTCTACTGGCTATTCAAATTGACTGTCCGCCCAGGAGTGAAATAACATTCACATTTTCCTTTCCAATGACGCATTGATTACAGCAACACGGGTTTTAGTTCTCCCTCATCCCTATCAGTACCAACAAATGATTGCCTTCAAAACCTACAGGTAATTCCTATGACACTTATGCATTCATATTCCATTAACAACCAAAATGGATGCAGTGTTAATCAATGGCTGAGGCACAATATAATCTCAGTATGATCATTCATTTTACTGTTTTGCTCATGCAGTTCATCATTCAACTTTAGTGGAGCTGGAGGAACACAGCAGGCCAGGCAGCATTAGAGGAATAGGAAAGCTGATGTTTCAGATCAGGACCCTCGCGACCCAAAACGTCTTCTTTCCTGCTCCTCTGATGCTGCCTGGCCTGCTATGTTCCTCCAGCTCCACACTGTGTTATCTCAGACTCCAGCGTGGGCAGTTCTTACCATCTCATCATTCAACTTTTTTTTAATGCCTTTTCTACTGTGCCTGGATAAGCATTAGCAGGCAGGTTGGGACTGGGTCGCGTTGTCTTCTAGAACCCTCCAAGCTGTCTTAACTTTGTCTTCAGCTAATTCTGAACCATTCACTTTCATCCTTTGTGTACGGTCAACATAATAGGTGGTGGTTTGAATAATTTAATGATTTGAATGGTATGAATTTATAAAGTCTGATATAAACTAATGGAGAAAGACTAGCAGAAAATGTGCTCAGGATGAAAGAGTAATAAACTGCAGGTGGTCATAAGGAAAAATGATTCAAAGGCTAAAAACAGGACCAGAAGTCTAGGAGCACTGAGGCATTCATAGGTTTCAAGAAGCTGGAAAAAATAGAGCCAATGTTCTGACATTATGGAGGGGAGCTTCTGATTTAATTCAATGAGATGAGATTTGGGTACGGACTTACCCTAAGGCATTTGTCTGGACTTTGCATCTGAGACCACATTCATTGTAGAATTAAAATATAGACGAGAGAAGGAATAATCAAATTTCTACATACCTTCTTTTTTCCATTTATTTCTTTTATGTTGTCTGGCCAACAATTGGTAGCTCAGACTAAGAAAATGGTTGTGAGATATCATATGGAAGAGTGTTGGAGGTCAAGTGTGAAATGAGGTGCATCAATAATGTAGAAGAAAATGTCTAAAATGACCCAAAATTAAGATAGATGCATTGATGATATTACTAAATTGTTCACCATTAATATTTTTAAATATTTTTGGTAACTCTAGAATGAAGTATTATGTCACAGATAGGTTTTCTTTTGCAATACTTTGTTGGTGTTACTAACAAAGCCAACACTTTTTCCCATTCATAATTGCCCTTGAGCCTTCTGCTTTGCGAAGCCAGTTAAAAGTCAACCACATTGCTTTGTTTTGTGGTTCACATGTGGGCCTCACCAGGTAAAGATGGCAGATTTCCTTCTCTAAAGGACACTAGTGAAACATGATGATCAATGATAGTTTCATGGTTACATTGACACTAGTTCCAATTACAGATTTATTAATTGAATTTAAATGTCACCAGCTGCAGTGTGAACACATACTCCCAAAGCATTTAGCAGGGCTTCTGGATTACTAATCCAGTGACATTACCAATATGCCACCAGCTCTCCAATTGAGTATTGTAATTATTTATTTTTGTGGACAAGGCAATCAAAAAATCACGTTCATATAATATTTATAGAAGATCTGATTTTTTTCCTGATTGAATGATATTGGATAAGTCAAATTCTTGATTTTGGGATTTGAAGCCACAGTCACCTCCAGCGTTTGTTTTATCAATGATGTAGCTCATGTAACGAATACAGGACGCAATTGCACAAAGAGGCGATCGTCATTTTCTGTACGCTGATTCTACAACCATTGTCTCTTTATTCAATTACTAGTGCTCATGAAATTGTTGATTCCTGGAATGATGGGAAACGTTACTTGCCAAAAAGACAACGTTCTCTGCTATTTTTGACTGCTGCGGTGGTAGAAAAGAAAGGATTATAAATACCACTGTGATCAATGTACTGACCTGCATTATTGAGAAACATAAGTGTCATCAAGGAATGGCTGATGACTGCAGAGCTTTAGTGAAGGCTGATGATGTACCAGTAGTAGATTAAGTAGTTTCTCTTTCTGTAGCAATCATAAAATTAAGTTTAGGACGTTCCAGATTCTTCTTTTAAATACAGCGTAAGACGTAAAGCATACTTAATATTAAGAAAAATTGCTGAAAGCAGGATGACCCAAACCAGTTGAAAACAGATGCATACTCTGCATCTAAATTCAGAGAGAGATATTTCTTTTTCTTATGTTTCTACAGTGAGGCACCCTTGCTATACCCTACCAAACCACAAGGTACTCTGATAGTTGTGTATTTTTATAGATTTCTTGAGTGAAAAAGGTTCAATGGAACAAAGTTAAGGTATGCATTTCAATATGTAACTGAAACGTACGTCAAATTAAATGTATATTGTGATGTAATTTAAATTAATTCATTGTAGAGGCATCCTGGCTTTACCTACCAAATATCTCTTCAAATCTTATTAATGATGCAGTTGACTTATGGTACAATGTAAAAGTTCAATTTGATCCTGCTGCCGTCAGAAAAACTTAATTTTGAAAATTAATTTTGTTCTGTTTCTGGAGGGCTTCACTGAGCCATTCTGTCTATATTTTTATTAACTTCAAAGTTTGTTCCATTGCAGGAAAACCTTGGACCACAAAAACATTTCTAAGGTTAAGACATTAATTACCAATACCATATTTCACACATTAAAATGCTGCTGCAGTACACATGTGACTTTAATTCAATGAAGTGAAGGAGCAAGGGAGCAGGAATTTGCTGCTAAATAATCAGCTTGACAGACTCATCAAATTAAATAAAAGTCTGTTACATTATTTATTTCAAAGAATAAATTATTCTTGCAGTAATGTTTCAAGTTGAAGAGGCCAATTCAAGATAGGGTTTTCTTCAGACATTGTGTTTTTATTGTTGGTTCCTTGTCTAATGATTTTGAAGTGTGGTTGGCAATAATTGCATTCTTCTCAATAGTTTGTCAATAATATTTTTTTAAAAATGGAACAAGTGCAGCTTTGAGATTGTTGTTCATTAATAAATTCATATAATTAGTTCAACTGAAATTCAGCCAGCATGGAATAATGCCTTCACTGTAGAATATTTTATTAATGTTGACATTTTGCATTGACGTCATGTCAAAATGTCATCAGGAAAAGTTCAATCTTTTGAAGTTATTTCAGCAGAGGAAAAGAATGTTTTCCTAGTGAAGGCACTGAAATGTGCATAATTTAGAATATTAATCTAAAGCATGGCAAATAATTCTACTGAGCATCAATTTGATTCTGCAGCCTCAACATTAAGATTTTTGTTAGTTCATTTTGATTTCACTCCTGTTTATTAGTATGCTTGCTTGTAAACAATAAAACTCCAAAACTTAGCAATGGATTTCAACAAAGCCCAGAATGTTGATAGGGTATGGCCCAAGGAAAACAGGATTAGTTTTTGGCAAATATGCACACTCTGCAACTATTTAATGCATCCAGTATCATTGAAATTTAGGTCAAAATATGTTTTTGAGAATGTTGTGTATTTGTATTAAAATGTTGTGAATTCTCTCTGCTGCTGCGCTAGAATTTGACCCAGCTAACAAAACATGAGCAGAGTTGACAAAGCACGTTTTTGGATGTGGATTGGCCTGAAGTCTCCTAAGGGAGATGGAACCTCTGAACAAAACTAATACTTTTTTAACCTTGTAATCACAGCACAGCCACCAAACAAAAAAATGTCTCAAGGAAAAGATACGTAGTTGTGATAACATTGAGGTAACATATTGTGGGGGATGTTTGCACTTTACTGAGTTCCTGCTTCACCTGGCATTTTTTTCGACTTCTCTCACTTGAAACCTTCTGGATTAAGGAAGAAAATGTCTAAAATATAATCTGCATTGAATAATACTAAATTGGAGATCTCTTTCTCTAAAGCTATGGAAATTTATCATACTGCAGAAAGCACTGTGACCCTCAGATATTCTTATGTTAACTTTCCCACTAGTACCTTTTAAATTTTGGTAAACGTTATAATAGTCAACGCAATATGGGCCAATTTCTTGTTCAGTAGCCTTATCCTCAAGATTTTTGAATGAAGATCATCATTCACAATTGGGAGTTATTAATGTGAATCAATTATTTTTATCTCTCATGCTATGAAAGACCATTATGCTGATCATTATAACTGTTAAAATTGCTGAAAGAATGGAAATTGGAGAATATCTAAGCATGACCTTTGACTTTACGCTACATGTGATTGTTTCAGATGATCTTTTGTTTCCTTACAGTTATTGTCTCCATTTTGGCTTGTTTCTGAAAATACCAATGGTTAACCAGACAATTCTCTGTTAGGGTAAAAACAAAATAAAAACTGAGGGGAATGCATTTAAAAAATGAGACTATTGTCATTCAGAAAGTTTGTAACAGCCACTTGACATTCCTCCCCAGACAAACATTTCCCTTGTTATTGACACGCTTATTTTTCCCTTCCCTTTATAAGTCTTAGGGCTGCCGATGTTTCTTAGTTAACATACAATGGCTGCACGTGATTGTTAGTTGACATAAAAAATGGCTGAAGAAGATTGTTGGCTGAAGTAATAGGTTACACAGTCAGAATTGTGTCCTTCATACACTTAGCAACTAGATAAAGCGATAAAATGTCTCATAGACACCACAAGTAGGACCTTATTAAGAAGAAGCAAAAATGTAGCCACTGCTTATACTGAGATAATTTTGATAAGGGAAGCACTAATGGAAGCCCTTTTTTAAAATTCATTCACAGCATGAAGGTGTCACTGACTAGGCAGTATTTATTACCCATCCCCTGATTACCCAGAGAGCAGTTAAGGTTCAACCACATTGTTGTGGGTCTGGAGTCACATTTAGGCCAGACCAGGTAAAGATGCCAGTTTCCTTCCTTAATGGACACCAGTGAACCAGATGGGTTTTTCCGTGACATTCAGCAATGGATTCACAGTATCATTAGCTTCTTAATTCCAGATATTTATTGAATTCAAATTCCACCATCTGCATGGCGGGATTCAAAACCAGGTCCCCAGAATGTTATCTGGATCTCTGGATTAACAGTCCAGCGATAAAACCATTAGGTCATCACCTCCCTCCTTGTAAGCTAATTTAAAGTTTGCTAGTAAATATGGGATAGAAGGGGCAAAACTTGACTCATGTCTGTTAAGACCCTTTCAATGATCTTAATCACATTGTGATTTTAAAGTAATTGATATCAAGGAATTTAATTGAATTCCTGTGGCATCAGCTTTGGACACAGAGACTGTCTTGATAAAGAACACACTTGGAAAACCTTGATAGAGGCCCTTTTTACCAGTTGGCTCAAAGTTTGATATTTATTAAAGATTAGAAGAGAAAGCCTGATTCTACAGTAATTAAGACTCTTTAGATAATTGTCACTACATATTATACGCACCTACATAGGTATACTGAATGTCTAAATGCAACCAGTAAGCTAACATTAAGGGATTTAACTGAATTCCTATGGGCAGACAGTGGGAGAAGCCCCCACTCTGCTCGTAGGGAGAACTGAATAACAGACATAGAAGTCAGCAGTTTTTGTATGTAGTTAAATAAGATATGTTGTGAAAGCCCAAGAATAAACGGCAAGGATGTCTGGTAAACATTGTAAGATCATGGGAAGACCTGGAGTTGAACATCATTGACCACACAGTCGCATGATTAACCTGATTGATGTGTTTGTAATCAATGAATAACATGATTGATTTGCAATTGGTTTGTAACACTAAAGTAGGCTGAAAATGAATGTATAAAAGATTATGTTTATCCTTCATTCAATGAAGAATATTCTGGACGCCCAGAGGTTTTCTTCCCACCGATGTAACATCAATAAACTCTTTGATACTGGAAGTGGACTCCGGATATTGACAGATTCATTTAGTCATTTCACCCCAACATCCTCTGTCACATTGAGCAGAAGAAACCTGTTATGTCCTCTCAGATTTGAAGAGCACAATTTACATAGTTTACAACAAAGTAGACAGTTTATTGACAGAAATCGAACTCCATTTTTTTTCCCTTTTCCAGCTTTTCAAGTTCTTATTGTCATAGATTGGTACATCCCAGTTTCAATTTCCCTCTGAGAACCATAGAATCCCTCTCAGTGGAAGCAGGCTATTTGACACATTGAGTCCACACCGATCCTCCGAAGAGCATCGCATCCAGACCCACCCCCTACCCTGTCCCTGTAACCCTGCATTTCCCAAGGTTAACCCACCTAGCCTGCATATTCCTGGACACTATGGGAAATTTAGCATGATCAATCCACCCAACCTGCACATCTTTGGACTGTAGGAGGAAACCGGAGCGCCCAGAGGAAACCCACACAGACACAGGGCGAATGTGCAAACTCTACACAGACAGTCACCTGAGGGTGGAATCAAACCTGGGCTCCTGGTGCTGTGAAGAAGCATCGTTAATCATTGAGCTGCCCTGTCACCCTCTTGTGACGTAAGTTGTATGATTTATAACAACTTTTATTTTAAAGTGTGGGATTTGATTTTGGGGAGGGACCTATAAATTGGAAAGCTTTTAGTTTCACTTTCAGTAGATTTCGTTGAAGTTAGCTGTAAGGACTGTTTCTCCTGGAGAAAGTAAGAACAGTTAGAAAATAGGTTCCAAAAATAGAAATTGCTCGAAAAGCTCAGCAAATCTGGCAGCATCTGTAGCAAGAAAGCAGAGTTAAAATTTGGAGCTATGCTGGAGAAGGATCATTGGACCCGAAATGCTGACTCTGCTTTCTCTCCACAGATAATTCCAGGCCTGCTGATTTTTTTCGGAAATTTCTGCTTTAGTTTCTGATTTCCAGGATCTGAAGTTCTTCAGTTTATTTTTTGATGATCGTTTACCTCAGTGTAAGGGTTTTAGTTTGAGAGATCCAGACCAATAATACATGTTTAGATGTCTGAAAGGGTTATTTGAAGCTGAAAAAATCTAAGCACAGTTGTGTGAATATGAAAGGGAAAGGTTTTCAAAATCTCACTACCAGGAACTGAATGGAACAGTTACATTAAACATGGAGATGAGATAGAAAAGGAAATTATCTCTGGTATTTAAGTACTGTGCAATGATGGCATAGGAATAGATAGGATTGTACTTCTATCATTGTTTTGAAATCTTTCAAATTATGTTCATGAGTATGTTAGGGCAAAAGTAACGTAAAAACTGTGAGGAATAAATTTAGATAAAGACACTACTGTCATTTGGAAAGTTTATAACAGCCACTGTACATTCCTCCCCAGAGATAAACATTTCCCTTGTTATTGACGCTTTTATTCTTCCCTTACCTTTACAAATTTTAAGGCTGTCCATAGTTCTTAGTTAACATAAAATGGCTGCCCATTGTTTTTAGTTGACATAAAAATAGCAGAAGTAGATTGTTAGCTGAAGCAGTAATTATACTGTCAGAATCGTGGCCTTCAAATGTATGGCAACCAGGTAAGGTAACAAAGTGTCCCATAGATATCATTCAATAAGGTCTTATTCAGGAGAAGTAGAAAATAGAACTACTATTTACACTAAGATGGTTCTGACAAGGGAAGAACTGATCATAGCCCTCCTTGCAAGTGAATTTAAAATTTACTATTCAATTTAGAATAGAAGGGGAAAAGCTCGACTCACTTTAGTTAAGACCCTTCAGGTGATTGTGGTCACATATGCATTACCACATATATGTATACAATAGCAGTTTTAATGTATTTGATAACAAGGGATTTAATTTGGATTTCTGTAGACAGTTACTTTAGACATTGAGAATATCTTGACAAGAAATGTCCTTGAAAAGCTTTGATAGAGGCCCCTTTTCAACCAGCTAATACAAAAATTTATTATTTAGTAGAGATTAGAAGAAAAGTCTGATCCCAGAATAATTAAGATTCTTTAGGTAATTGTCACTATATCTTCTGTGCATAATTCTTGGTATGATGAAGTACTAACTGTAACCAGTAAACTAACGTTAAGGGATTTAATTGATTTACTATGGACAAACAGCCTGAGACAGAAGGGACAAGCCCCCACTCTGCTAGTAGGAAGAATTGAATAACAGATGCAAAAGTCAGCAGTATTGCAATGTGGTTGAATAAAATATATTGTGAAAGCCCAAGGATAGATGACAAGGATGTCTGGTAAACCAGAACACCTGGAGGAAACCCACGCTGACACGGAGAGAATGTGCAAACTCCCCACAGTCAGTCGCCTGAGGCTAGAATCAAGACCAGGTTCCTGGCATGGTGAGGCAACAGTGCTAACCACTGAGCCAACATGCTGCCCTGTCATTCCATCCCAACAGTGTATATACCTTGTCTTATTCCATTTTATCCTCATTTCGTTCGTATAGTAAACTTCAGTTATATCTGCAGGATTGTATTATTGTGCTTTAGCGAAAGACCATGTTGTTAAAACCAAAACAAAAGAAAATATGATCTTCAAAGTCAGGTTTCAGTCTGTGATCTACCTTATCTAGTAATAATATCAGCTGGGATCATATTACTGTCAACTTCGGGTTGAAGCCTGTGAATGTTTTTATCTTATAGTTCGGCTGTCATTGGGAAATGTTCAATGTGTTGTTGCAGAATTTCTGTAATCCTGCAGAAATGGTCAGGAAAACAGTAAAAGACCTGCTTTTAAAATAGTACTTTCCACGACCAGTGGACATCTCAAAAACCTCAGGATAAATAGAATGCTTCGTTTGATGCGTAGACTCTGCTTCAGGAAACATCACAGCCAAAATGCACACAGTAAGCTCCCACAATTGGCAATGCGATAATAACCAGCAAATCTGTTTTTGTATTGTTGATGTAATAGTTGTAGGTAGAAGCTACCATTTCTAAATCCTTGAATGAGTCTAGTATTGATTTATTTTACAATGGTTGAAGAACAATCATTAATGAATTTTCACAAGAGGTTTTTGTCTTAACAAGATGTTGTTAATTGTATGATACGTATGGGCTATAAGTTGCATTAGCAAGTTGGAGGTTCATTTTTACTAAGTCTCTGAGGAGACATGGGTGACAGCTGTCCCATCCAAGATGCAGAGTTATTCTTTTGATTTCCTCACCCAAAACTGTACGATTTCAGTCTGCAATATTAACTCTTTCAGAACCATTACCTTTTAGAACAGTTGAGTGAAGCATGGATATTGGTCAAAATATGGAACAACTGTCCAGTAATTCTTCAAAATAATGCTATTAAGTCTTCTATGTGTACTTGAAGTTGCAGATGAGGCCTCAGTTTGACATCACATCTGAAACGCAGCACCTTGAACAATGCAACACTCCTTCAGTTCTACACTGAAATGTCAGGCTTGATTGTTGTGCAAAGTCCAAGAATAGCATTTAACCACACACTTTCTGACTGACAGATGACGGTACTGCCAACTGAGACGCAGCTGCAAGCAACAGGTATTTTTTAAAGTTAGCAATGATGACAAAGTAGTTTTGTTTTCGAGAATCACTTGTTGAGAGGACTGGCAAGCATGTTGCAAATGTTATGTGCCAAGTTGAGGAACAAAGATTTTTTTTAATCCAGTGAAATGGGCACTTGCATTACCAAGAGTAAAAGGAAATCATTGTAGTAAAACTTGTCAATAAAGTCAAAATAAATTGGATAATTCAAACGTAAGTGAATTACAATATGCTAGGGAATCACTGAACTAAATAAATGAAGCCTTGCATCATGATTTTCTGTTTGAACAGTAATATATACAAAGCAACACCTTTTTCTAACTAAGATAACAAGCATGGGGCTGGATGAACACAGCAGGTCAAGCAGCATCATAGGAGCAGGAAAACTTGACGTTTCGGGCCCAAACCCTTCATCAAAAAAATGTTTTTCTGACCTATGCTAGTAAAGATGAGGAAATTCCTGCAACATTTCTATTGAAAGGCTTGATATAACGTGTATTGTCATATCGAGAACCATAGCCATTTTGAATCAACTTTCATCTTGCACTTATGGAGCAGGCAGCTGTATGGTTTGTCCCTTGTGCGGATTCACAAATTAATCATTTTAGAACTTGTATTCCTGATGTAATGAGAGTGTGACAGCAGGATATGATATGTAAAGAGGCTGTTGAGAAAGTGAAGATATGTTGGTTCCAAAATGCTGCATGTTGTCCAGGACTCTGTCAATCTGGACGCCAGCCACCTGAACATTAATTGCTGTTTTCCAGAATGGCTGGTTGGTACCCTTCTAAATGCTTTCTGTTTAAGATCTTGAAGTGTCACAACAAGTTTGGTGTTCACAAAGATTTCATCTCACAGAGCATAATGACACTGTGGCAAACATTAGGCAGGGCATTTTGGGCAACACTGGGAGCAACTCAGCTGAAGAGGATTTTGGGATCACTGACACTACTCACAGCTGGAGAGCTAAGGTGGTCTCCCTGTGTGCACAAATTTATTGAGAACTTACAAGCCCATGTCATGAGGAACACAATCAAACAAGTGAAACGGGTCTTCAGAGGTGTCAAACTTGTAAAATGTGAACAATAGAAGCTGCCTTGCCAGTAAGGCCCATGTCATATGTACAATAATCCAAAGAATGCTTGCTATCCTGGCAGCAGTTGTAGTTCTTTCATTCTGTGCTTGGTCCACTGGTCCTTCCGGCTTTCAGCCACTATGTCAACACAGACAGTGGTTGTAGGGTGACAATTGGCTCATAGTAGAGATAATCACTAAATGAATGAAGAAATTAAACCACAAATGCAAATTCATACAACATTTATGCTGAATAATATAAAATACAAGTAGCTAATGCAGGATCTGAACCTTTGCAAAACGATAAATGTAAAGCAGCTTCATGACCTGCAAGTGGCTCTGAGACATGAACCTTGAGATAAAATGCAAAAACACATTATGACATAGACATGGCTTAGTCTACAGAATTCTGTCACACAGAATAAACAATGTATAAAAAGACCTGTTTTCAGAGAACTGTGGGTTCTTTTAGAGTAACGTAAGTTTTTGTTGAAGCTATTCTTTATGTCAAAAAAGAATCTCAAATGAATACAGGGTCAAATAGGAAACAGGTGATACATGATTTAATTTCTATTTGTTCACACCTTACAATGACCTTGTACTGTAGAATGTATTGAAAAATGTTGGTAGTTAGCTCCAGAAAATCTCAAAACCTTTTCTGCTTTAACTTGTTGCATGTGGACAAGCGTGGTTGAGTCCATTACCTCGTCAATGCAGTTGAAAGTGTATTTATGTATTTTTCTCCTGAAGTGCAAAATCTTGGAGCATTTCTGAAGCTCTGAGGCTGCAGAAACACAAGGGTGAGTGCCAGGCATTCCCCAGATTCTTCAGAGCCATCGGCCTCCTCAGGATCATCGCTTGTAGAATATACCACATCTACCAGTTCTGTTGTGCAACATATGATTTTGTCCCTCTCTCTCTCCTGAGTGATGACTGTTTTTCAATTCTTGCCACAGTTCTTGACTTTGTGCATCAACTTCAATTCCTCTCTGATGGAGAGCATTTTTAACTTGCTTGCATGGTTAGCCACATACACATGGTTAGTTTGTCCTTTCATCAGGTGATCAATTGACTGCAGTTCAATGTAGCTTGTGCAATTTAAGGGTAAATATAGGGCTGCTCAGGAATCACAATGGTCTGCTGCAGAGGTCTTCAGGATTCAATGAAAACATGGACAAGTGAGGAGAACATTGAGATGTCAGAGGCTAAAGTGGAATTTTCTTGCAAAGTTGTGGAGTTGGCTAGTGTTTACTTCATGGTTGGTTTTGCTGCTGAAGAAGTGAAACAGTCAGAGATAGTAGGAACAGCAGATGCTGGAGAATCTGAGCTACCAAGGTGTACAGCTGGATGAACACAGCAGGCCAAGCAGCACCAGAGGAGCAGGAAGGCTGACGTTTCAGTCTTAGACCCTTCTTCAGAAACAGTCAGTTGTGAGGGATCGACTGAGAAGTGCCATCTGAAACAAAAAGAGGTGATTGCAAGACAGCCTGCAGTAACAGAAAACATAGGAGTAAATCAGTCCAGTGGGAAATCCTTCAGTGAGAAAGAAAAAAGGAGAAATGGAGACGGAATGCTGCTGAATGCAGACTGCTGATCCTGAGGCTCCATTGACCTGGATGAGTGAGATGTGCTAAATGAAGAATTCCTGCACAGTGGCAGGGCTTTCTTACAGCTGATATCTCTAGCAGGGGGGTGGAGGAGCTGCTGCCACAATTAGGAGTGCCCCCTGAGGAGCTCCCAGATACAAGCCAATTGCTGCTCATCAGATAAGAGCATTCCAATTACTTTGTAACTACCACAATTACAACTACCACGACTGCACCCTACACCACCCCTACCCCTGCTGCACCTCATCCTGCCCCTACTGACAGAATCACAGAATTGTTATGGCAAAAAGTGATGCCTTTCAGCCCATCATGCTGCACTGGTTGTATTACCTGGTCCTAATCTCCTGCCTTTTCCCCAACAGATATGCTTGATGCCTTGGTCAAGACTCCTATGGCTTTCATTGAGATTGCCTCCCTGATGTCATTGACAATATTGTGGCTTGCATACCCTAATTACTCTGACCATACTTCTGGAACTGACTGTCCTTGACAGTGGCTTCCATCTAGGCTTTTCTTGGTCAAATGGGGAGTTGTCTTCTTGCCATCACTGGGAGGAGAACCACTGGCAGCCTTGAAGACGATTCCTCTGCCATCCCATGAATATGGTTGAGATTGACTCTACAATGTTCTCCCCTTGACTGCCAGTGGCTTACCTTCACTTAAGACTCAAATGTAATTGAGTTGGCAGGTTCAAAGTAGCCCACTGATGACATCACTCCTTCATGCATTGACTTATCTGTTCCTTCAGGCTGTATCTTCCAGAATTTCCTATTTGTCCCAGGCTTCCCCCAAAGCCTTCAGTTGGCAGTGAACCTTGACCCCTTGCCACTCAGCGTATCTCTAAAGCTATTTCCAAGCTGTCTGCAGCTGTAATTCCCACGGTCAACTGTTAATTGGCCAGCTAGTGCAGGATTGCAATTGCAACTTGAGACTGGGTGGGACTGATTTTACACCTACTTCCCACTTCCACACCCTGAAGTCACATGCTGAGGCACTAAACTCTGCTCAAGTCAGAGAACGGAAGAGATAGAGTTACATAAAGAAAGATGAGAGAAGGTTTGAGTGGAGTATAATTGCTGGCATGGACTATTTAGATCAAAACAAAAACAGAAATTGCTAGAGAAACTCAGCAGGCCTGGCAGCATCTGTGGAGGGAAGGCAAAATTAAATTTGCAGGGACCCTTCTTCAAAACTCTTTGCTCTCTTATTTTGCTGCCTCATCAATGTAAGTCTATGTAGTAAATCTTGACCCATGCAAATAATAGCATTAATATCACCTGGGGGCGAACATGACTAGATTGTCAGAGACTGATTTTTTTCTGTTTTGGTAAAACTGCTCATCACTTTAAAACCAACATTCTTTGGAACAAAAATAATGTTTTCCACTTTGGAGAGACAATCCTACAGATAAAACATAATTGTGAAAAAGTCAATAATATTTTAGAAATATATCGAATATCACCAGACGATAGAAATCCCTTTAATAGCACTGTCAAATGTTCAGAATAAAAGGCAGATCATGCGGTTGAATGATTAAAATAAATCAGCAACATCAATAAATTCCTGAGGGAGAAACTTTCTGGATATCCAATCAGCTGGTGCATATTTTTCCAAGAAATTTTTCACCTTGTTGTGAGTAATCAGAGGGTGCAGTGCCAAAATAGTGCAAACAGATGCATGGACAGGGAGAAAGGGTGGCCACTGAATGCCTTGTCTGTTCTCACTCCTGAACCCCCTGATATCCCTCTCCCCATGACTCAAACCCCACAAGAAGAGGTAACTTTAAAACTTACCTTCTTGCCACTGGATGCCCGGATGTGTTGGCAGTAACTGGCATTCCATGGGACTCAGACGCTGCAAGCCTCAGATTGACCAGCTGCTTCCGATGACCTGGGGTGCCACTGTCAAGGCTGTGCTAGGTTGAGCAACTCACCCACACTCACCTGGCAGCTTTTAATATGCCTAGTGAGGATGTGTAGATACCTTGAAAACAAAATCTGCTGTATAATTTACGCTAATTGATTCAGCTACAAATGAATGACTAATTTGGTGATTTAATTCACCTGCACAAATGATCATTGTGTTAATCTGTTGCTGTGAAAAAGCTTTTTGTTGTTAATAGTTGTGCAGCGCTTCAGTGGCCATTATTCACATGACAGTGAACATGAAAGCCTTGAAAAATTAAAGTTAGGTGAAAAATCTTTTGTACACATATGTACACATGCAGCTCTAAACATTATTGTCTGGTTGCAGCTGATGAATACATTTCTAAACAAAAAAATGCAGAAACATGAACAAATTTGTTTTCTAATGAGGAGAAATGTCTGTTTGTTCAAGAGAGCAATGGCTAATGAAGTCCTGACACAAAGTATTATTTCAGCACAAAAGTACTGCCTTTTTGGTGCCACTTCAGGCACCCTAATAGAACTGTCCCATGTCAAGTTGCAACACAGAGTGATAAAGATGAGAGATGGAGATTTTAGCTTTGGAGCAGACAGAGAGCTGACCGTGTCTGACGGATAGCGATAATTCAATTTCAACAAACACTATGTAGTGCCAATCGGGTTGAAAGATCAACATTTTCCTTCTCAGAACTTTTCAGCAGTGCAGAACGGTGGTGACCTTCAGAGTATATTACCCGATGAACTATAGATTGTGAAAAGGAAAGTCCAAAAAGCTGTTTCATAAAGTTTGCAAGAAAATATGGTAGAAACTGTATGAAATTTTACTGCTTCAGAATAATCAAAAGGTTCCAATGTTTGAATAGCAAAAGGACTGGAAGTTTCATTCAGATTTGTGGCACCTTTATTTAAAGGCTCTTCTAGTTCACTTCTTCTCCTTGTGCAACAATCTCATGTTCTCAGGAAGCCTCACCTATATCTTCTTGGTCAATGTACCTCAATGATTCTCCAGATGTAGGAAAGAAACATCTTTGGGTACATCTGGTTATAGAAACTCCAGTATTCATGCATTCATGATCCTCATCTTCACATCAGAATAAAGGTATTCCCACTGAAAATCCATATTTCAGGGTTAAATCACTCAAGATAGCCTCCGTAATGTAGGGTTTGCCTCTAACAGCAGCACTTTCCTACCTCTAATTTAATGATAGCATTTTATTATGGGGGTATTCAGGATTCCTATGTAGTTACAGAACTATTCATTTTCTCATGGCTTCATCTAAGTGTGATTTGAACATGGTGGCATTAGTGGTACAGCTCTGGGATTAATTATGCAAATATGTAAGCTTAAGTCTTGCCATGCCGATCTGTTCATTTCAATTCACGAAATGCATTATGGAAATAAAATTAAAAGTTTAAGGAACTATGTTGGTTAAGCAAGTGGGAAAAGGTCTGGCATTATGGAGTATAATTTGAGAAAATGTATCATTGACCATTTTGACAGGAAGACTAATAAGACGCACATTATCTGAATGGTGGGAGACTGAAGAGCTCTGAAAATATAGAGGGATCTGGGTGTCTTACCTCATGACTCAGAAAAGATAGGATGCAGGTACAGCAAGTAATGTGGAAAGCAAATTGAATGCTATCAATTCTTACAAGCCAGATTAAATATGAGTAGGGTAATCGTGTTTTAATTATATGGGGCATTGGTGAACCCACATCTGGGCTACTGTGTCCAGTATTGTTCACCTTATTTGTGGAAGGACATAAATTTATTCAAAGGGTTTACCAGAATTATACCTGGAATGGGCAGGATGGAGGAAAGAAGGTTTTCCTCACATCTGTTAGAGTTTAAAAGGTTGTGGTGACATGGTTGAAGCATATGAGATTCCAAGGTACAGGGTAGAATGTAAATGTGGAGATAATGCTTCCTTTTATGACAGAACTAGGACTAGAACTAAGGAGCACCATAAGAAAATGAGGGTGCCTGTTTAAAAGCAGTGATCGCAAAACAGCAGCTGATTTTTCAATCCATCCACATTCTTCTCCATTGAGGTCTTTTCCTCTCTCTGTCCTGTCCTTTACTGTCAACCTTTCTCCTTTCAAACTTGTCTGCCTATCAGTGTTTGTAGGATAAAAAAAAATCCAGCAAAACCAGAGAATTAGTTTTATTTGTTAGGATTCCCTCCACCCCTTGTTGCTTGACTTGGGGCTGGGAGTTTGTTAGATCAGTTGCCTGTACAGCTGATGAGTGGCATTAACAGCATGGGTTCAATTTCCACAGCACCTGAAGTTACTACAAAGATCCCACCTTGCCCCTTGCCTGAGGAGTGGTGACCCTTATGTTAAACTCCCCAGCGATTGTCTCCCTGTTGGGACGATGGTGGCTTTACCTCTAATGCTTAAATTTGTACTTCTTATTTTTTAAATTAAAAATAATTCAGGTCCTCAGCCTGCCACTGCCGCAATTCTGGTGTTACTTGGCAGGGAACCTAATATGTGGGCCACTAACAAGATTCCTGTCAAACTATGAGATAGAAAGAAAGGCAGATGCTGGAGTCAGAGATAACACAGTGTATAGCAGGCCAGAGTTCCGACCCAAAACGTCAACTTTCCTGCTCCTCTGATGTTGCCTGGCCTGCTGTGTTCTTCCAGTTCCAAACTCTTGTCAAACTATATTGTTTTGTTGGGAGTCACAAATCCCACCTTGAAGTTTGCATCCTCCTTTTTACAGGGGTTGAATTGGGGATGGACTACGTTTTATACAATCACAGTTCCTGGAGGCAGTGGTTCATTTAAATGACCAAAGGCCACCATTGCAATAAAAGTTTGGAATTCTGGACTGTGGAACAGAAACTGTAAAGATTAGATCAGGTAAGAATAGGTTTGTTCTCAGTACTTTTCTCTTGGAGAGCCAGGGTATCCCTTTGGAGAGCTGAGGTACCCATGTGGAAATGGCTGCACTGAAGGAAAGGATCAGGGATGCTTTGGGAATAACACTTTGAATTGTAGGATCCTGGAAATTACTGAAGGTCAAACCTTGACGTGCATGTCCACAGATCCCTGAAGGTGGCAGGACAGGGAGATGAGGTAGTTAAGAAGCCACATGGAGTACTTGCCTTTATTAGTCAAGACATAGGTTACATTGGAACTTTATAAAACATTTACTTGGCCCAAACTGAAATACTAGATGCAGTGATAGTAGGAACTGCTGATGCTGGAGAATCTGACAAAACACGGTGTAGAGTTGGATGAACACAGCAGGCCAAGCAGCATCAGAGGAGCAGGAAAACTGACGTTTTGGGTCGAGACCCTTCTTCAGAAATGGGGGAGGGGAAGGGGATTCTGAAATAAATAGGGAGAGAGGAAGAGGTGGATAGAAGATGGATAAAGGAGAAGATAGGTGGAGAGGAGACAGACAGGTCAAAGAGGAGACAGTAAAGGTGAATGTAGGTGGGGAGTTAGGGAGGGAATAGGTCGGTCCAGGGAGGATGGACAGGTCAAGGAAGCGGGATGAGGTTAGTGGGTAGGAGATGGAGGTGGGGCTTGAGGTGGGAGGAATGGTTAGGGAGGCGGGGACGAGCTGGGCTGGTTTTGAGATGCAGTCGGGGAAGGGGACATTTTGAAGCTTGTGAAGTCCACATTGATAACCTTGGGCTACAGGGTTCCTAAGCAAAATATCAGATGCTGTTCCTGCAGCTTTCGGGTGGCATCATTGTGGCAATGCAGGAGGCCCAGGATGGACATGTCACCCAAGGAGTGGGTGGGGGAGTTGAAATGGTTTGCGACTGGGAGGTGTCCTTGTTTGTTGCCAACTGAACATAGATGTTCCGCAAAGCGGTCCTCAAGTCTCCGCTTGGTGTAGAGGAGGCCACAACGGGAGCAGTGGATACAGTATATCACATTAGCAGATGTGCAGGTGAACATCTGTTTGATGTGGAAGTTCTCCTTAAGGCCTGGGATAGGGGTGAGGGGGGAAGTGTAGGGACTGGTGTAGCACTTGCTCCAGTTGCAGGGAAAAGTTCCGGGGGTGGTGGGGCTGGAGGGGAGTGTGGAGTGGACGAGGGAGTCACAGAGAGAGTGTCCCTCTGGAAAGCAGATAAGGGTGGGGAGGGAAAAATATCTTTGGTTGTGGGGTCAGATTGCAGATGGCAGAAGTGTCAGAGGATGATGCGTTGGATCCTGGCGTTGGTGGGGTGGTACGTGAGGACGAGGGGATTCTGTTTTGGTTATTACTGTGGGTAGGGGGTGTGAGGGATGAGTTGCGGGAAACGCGAGCGACACGGTCGAGGGCATTTTCAACCGCCGTGGAGGGGAAGTTGCGGTCCTCGAAAAACGAGGACATCTGGGATGTCCGGGAATGGAATGCCTCATCTCGGGAGCAGATGCGGCAGAGGCGAAGGAATTGGGAATAGGGGATGCATTTTTGCAGGAAGGTGGGTGAGAGGAGGTGTATTCTAGGTAGCTGTGGGAGTCAGTAGGCTTGAAATAGATATCGGTTTCCAGGTGGATGCCAGAGATGGGGACAGAGAGGTCCAGGAAGGAGAGAGAGGTACCAGAGATGGTCCAGGTGAACTTAAGGTTGGGGTTCAAGGTGCTAGTGAAGTGGATGAACTGTTCTAGCACCTCGTGGGAGCTAGAGGCGGTGCCGACAGAGTCATCGATGTAACGGAGGAAGCGTTGGGGGACAGAGCCAGTGTAGCTTTGGAAGAGGGACTGTTCCCCGTATCCTACAAAGAGGCAGGCATAGCTTGGGCCCATGCGGGTACCCATGGCCACCCCCTTTGTCTGTTGGAAGTGGAAGGAATTAAAAGAGAATTTGTTGAGGGTGAGGACGAGTTCGGCTAAGTGGATGAGGGTGTCAGTGGAGGGAGACTGATCGGGCCCGCAGCCTACCGATTCCCACAGCTACCGAGAATACACCTCCTCTCACCCACGTTCCTGAAAAAAGGCCACCCCCTATTCCCAATTCCTTCACCTCCGCTGCAGCTGCTCCCGAGATGAGGCATTCCACTCCCAGACATCCCAGATGTCCTCGTTTTTCGAGGACCGCAAATTCCCATCCACAGCGGTCGAAAATACCATCAACCGTGTCTCTCACATTTCCTGCAACTCATCCCTCACACCCCCTACCCACGATAATAACCAAAACAGAATCCCCTCGTCCTCACGTACCATCCCCACCAACGTCCGAATCCAATGCATCATCCTCCGACACTTCCGCCATCTGCAGTCTGACCCCACTACCAAAGACATTTTTCCCTCCCCACCCTTATCTGCTTCCCGGAGGGACCACTCTCTCCGTTACTCCCACATCCAGTCCACACTCCCCTCCAGCCCCACCACCCCCAGCACTTTTCCTTGAAACCGGAGCAAGTGCTACACCTGCCCCTACACCTCCATCCTCACCCCCATCCCAGGCCCTAAGAAGACCTTCCACATCAAACAGATGTTCACCTGCACATCTGCTAATGTGATATACTGTATCCACTGTTCCCGTTGTGGCCTCCTCTACACTGGGGAAACCAAGCGGAGGCTTGGGGACTGCTTTGTGGAACACCTATGTTCAGTTGGCAACAAACAAGGACACCTCCCAGTCGCGAACCATTTCAACTCCCCCTCCCACTCCTTGGGTGACATGTCCATCCTGGGCCTCCTGCATTGCCACAATGATGCCTCCCGAAAGCTGCAGGAACAGCATCTCATATTTCGCTTGGGAACCCTGCAGCCCAAGGGTATAAACATGGACTTCACAAGCTTCAAATCTTCCCTCCCCCGACTACATTTCAAAAGCATCCCAGCTCGTCCCCGCCTCCCTAACCATTCTTCCCACCTCAAGCCCCATCCCCATCTCCTACCATTAACCTCATCCCGCCTCCTTGACCTGTCCGTCCTCCCTGGACCGACCTATCCCCTCCCTAACTCCCCACCTACATTCACCTTTACTGGTTCCAACCCCACCTCTTTGACCTGTCTGTCTCCTCTCCACCTACCTTCTCCTTTATCCATCTTCTATCCGCCTCCCCCTTTCCCTATTTATTTCAGAATCCCCTTCCCCTCCCCCATTGCTGAAGAAGGGTCTCGACCCGAAACGTCAGTTTTCCTGCTTCTCTGATGCTGCTTGGCCTGCTGTGTTCATCCAGTTCTACACTGTATTATACTAGATGCAGTTGTGGTCACCACATTATAGGAAGGATATAAAGAGTGCAGAGGAGATTTTCTAGGTTGGGATTGTTTTCTCTGGAGTTACAAAGTTTGAGAGGGGACCTGATTGTAATTTAACAGATGATGAGGGATATAGATAGGATAGAAAGGAAGGCATTTTCCTTTAATAAAGGGATCAAAGAGGCATAGTTTTTAGGTTAAGAGGAGAGTTGAGGAGAATTATATTCACTCAGTGAGTGGCGGAAATTTGTAACTCACTGCTTGAAATGGTGGTTGAGTCAGGAACACCGTTAAATTTTAAGCATTTTTTAGATCTACACTTTGTTTCCATAGTCTCTAAGACTATGGGCCAAAAGCTGGAAAGTGGAATTCATAGACGTGATTAGACCAAATCAAAGTTTCTGTGCCGTAACTGCCTATAAGACTATGATAGGTACTTCTCAACTGTGGAGACAATTGCGCATAATTGGTTCATGTGACATTGGAACTATTTAACTTATCAAATCCTGTAAATGCATGCGAAGAAATATCAACCTGTCAACAGGCTTTGACCTGTCTGAAAGTGTTTGGGAGTTTCGGATATATATTTATGAATAAGAGTTCTTTTCTCAACAGAGTACAGTCTGCAATATAGAATTTCAAATAATAGATCCGCACTTTTTCTCCCGAGTGCATGAGTACTTGAGGATTTTTAAAAAAAGGATGCGGGCATCATTGGCTCAGTGTACATTTATTGCCCATCTTTAACTGCCATGGAGAAGCTGTTGGTAAGATGCCTTCTTGTACCACTGTGGTCCACTGGAGTGTCAGGATCCTCAGCATGTTGTTAAGGAGGGAGTACAGCAATATTGAAGGAACGATGATATATTTCCATGGCCAGATGATGCATGGCTGGGTGTGGAACTTTCGAGTGGTTTTGCCCATGTACCTGCTGCTCTTGTCCTTCTCGGTGAGAAAGTTGACAGGTTTGGAAAGTGCTGCTTGGAGATCTGTTGCAGTGCACCTTGTGGAAGGCATATACTCCAACGTTGTTGTGGAGTGAGTGAAGGCTGAATGTAATAGTTTGGATGCCAATCAAGTGAAATGCTTTGCCCTGGATGATGTTCAGCTTCATGACTGTGTACCACTTACAAGGTGTGCTGCAGCAACTCTTCACAGTTGCTTTGACAGTGCCTCCCAAACCGATTACCTTTGTCTCCAAAAAGGACAAGGGCTACAGATGCATAGGGACACCGCCAGCTGCATGTTCTCCTCCAAGGCACACTTCATCCTTATAACCATTTTGCTGTTTCAGTGATGTCTCAGGGGGTCAAAGTCTTGGAACTCCTTCCTTAACAGCACTGCGGGTGTACCTACAATACTTGGGCTTCAGCAATTTAAAAAGGCAACTTATCCTCACCTTCTTAAAAGCTATTCAGGATGGGCAATAAATGCAGGCCTCAAACGGTGATACCCAAACCCCATATATGAATAAATAAGCAGCTGCCAGGCTATATCAGCACCACACATCCATTAAATCCAGAGCCTTTTTCTTAAAAAAAAAGGAAAGGACAGAAACATGTTCTGTACCCAACATGAATTTTTATTTATAGTGAGTAATATAAGCTATCCAACAATATGATTTTACATCGGGTCCCGAATCCGACAAGTTAACTTGTATTTTTCTTTGGTTATTCTGTTTAATTGTAAGGAAGGAACAATTACGACATGAGAAGAATATTTTTAGTTTAATGTATATCCAATTGTCTTTACATATGATACATCCTGCTCAAATTGAAGAGATTTGCAATGAAAATGTGCCTATTGATTGCATGATGTGAGCTTGCCATATAGTACATTTCTTTCTTTTGTAGTTTCTTTAGGATTATACCTTGGCAGCTTTGCTCCTGCTTTAGATTGTTGCATTTGATATTGAAAGTCTGTTCCAAGAGCTGGACAAGGTGACCCATTTAACAGCCTTTGACCCGTAACCAAGAAAGAAACATTTCTGGTCACAGCCTGGTGCACTTAGCATCTGTTTTGTCTGAGAGGGAGAGTTAAGAGCAAAATCAGCTGCTTGAATTTCTCAAAGATCAGCAGAAGTTGCTCTTAAAATAGCATATCATCACCTCCTGTACAACACAACCTTGTCGAGGTAGGAGTTAAATCCCATTGTGCCCATCTTATGGTTGTGAACTGATCACAAAGTGGACTAATTTCTATGACCAGAAGTCCTGCTCCTCAAGAACAACTGAAAGACATTGGAGCTGACACTGGATTGGGTGTTTTTCTCAGGCAGTTGAGGCAGCTACTTAAAACAGACCTTCGGCTTCTTCCATAGGCTAATAAGGGGCCTAATTTCTGTTTTAAATCCCATTGAGGAAATTGGACCTCCCTAAGCAGAGCAGATGTTGTGTCAGATACGATTTCTTTTGGATTCAAGCCTAGCTGCCATCTGTACATTTTTAAACATCATAAATTATGGGTTTCAAGAACTCATATTAAGTTGTTTATTAAGAAGCAACCTTTTTGACATCTACTTATTCACTGGACTTCCTACATTTAAAGAAGACTGTTGTTTGACAAGTATTGCTCCACGTTTCTTAGTACCTATAATATGCTTTATTTCCAGTGGTTTACTCTCTATCAATCACTTGTTTAACTCTTAACCTAATACAGAACCAATATCCAAAGTGTCTCACTCATCCTTTATCTGTCACTTTAACTTGAGGTCACTTTTCATTTTACCTCCTGTTGAGAATCATTTGCTAGCCCCAACCAGACACTTGCATAGATAAAGCTTACACAAGGTGCTAGAAGAATCCCTGCTATCAGTTCAGGAATGTGTGCAACTTTATTTTGCTTCAATCCCTGTCTGATTATAAAGTTTGTTTTGTGCATAGTGAGAGAGAGAGAGAGACATAAAAACAAGGCAAATGACCTTCTGCTAAGGATTCACAATACTACGTCTGTTAATTCTATAATGCTCCCATAGTATATTGTCATAATTCTATACTATTCTTAAATGCATCATTTCTTACAAATCTAAAAGGATACTCTCCTACTTAGGTTTGACACGGAATTCATCTCCATAGCTTTCCTGAGGCCCACTACTGACCTAGATTTGGCTCTTCTCTCATTCTCTGCACCCTCTTGGCTTCAGACCACTGGCAGTGACCTGATATTATTCTATCTTAAAAAGGATGAGCTGCTTGTATAGGTGTAATAGGTGACAGAGTTCACCCAAATAATAATGGACAACCTTGGACTAACTGATTGTTGGTACAACTAAGACAATAAGGAGTTAATGGAATGGTGCTTCTGCTCTTATTCCGTGTTACAACATTGGTCTGATCTTGTACTTTGGCTTTGTTTGCCGCAAGATCACATGGTTAAGCAGAAGGATAAACAAGTAAATGACACCTGTATTAAATTAACAATTAGGCAATATTTTCAGGAGGCTAACATTACAAGCTGCTTCAACACTCCTGTCTAACATCAAACTTCCTGGAGACTAATTATCAGCTGTGAGACCGGACAGATATTCATAGTATAATCACTATTCAAAACGGGTTAACTAATTATGTGAATATAGGATGAACTGTCAGGGTGAAATTTCATCCCCTCTGGTGCAATGAGATTAATGGTGAGTGAGATGACTCACTTGGGCAAGAGTGGAAATATCCAATTCTCGATGTTAAGAAAAATTCACCCAATTCAGTCCTCAAGCCTTAGATAAAAAGTCTGGAATTTTACCAGAGACAGCCGACAAACTCATTCCAACGCACTTGCATATGATTAACACCCAAATTTACCACATCAATAACACAATTCCAATCTGCATCTTTGAGAAACTAGACAGTGTACGAACCCAACTGGTAAAACAAAGCAGATACCTGGTACAAAAGCAGAAGTTGCTGGAAAAGCTCAGCAGGCCTGGCAGCATCTGTGAAGAAAATACCAGAGCTAATGTTTTGGGTCCGGTGACCCTTCCTCAGAACCTTGTGTTACCTGGCGACTTGTCTCATCAGTGTCTATTGCAGTTCATACAATGCCTTTGCCTGCCATTTAGCTTCTCTTTAAACAGAACTGCTTCTCCTATACAGTCTGCCTCTATGGTCAATAGCCACACCCTTCTTCTACACTTGGCAATTGGCAAAGCAAAAACGTCAAAGTACCATTACCCTTGTATCGACTCAGCAATGACATCAAGGCTTCAACCATCTATTTTGGATTTGAGACACTGCCAGAATTTATATGTTTCTGCCAGGTCACTCTGACCTCATGGACAGCCATGTAGCTCATACATTTATACTTGATGTTTTGCACTGACACGAACTCAGGTCTCTAATGTTTCTTTGCGAGTTTTTTAGTGTATGACATTTTTGACGCTGGCCAAAAGAAATCCAGCGCCTATGGTTTAGACTGCTTTTTACCATTAAGCAGTGTTAGGCAGCTTTTATTGATGGGGAGCGCTGAGAGTATATGTATCAGTCAGAGAGACAGTGGACGTGTCACTGTATGGCATAGGCTACAACGATGTTACAGAATTACAGTGTGTGCCAGCAGCTGACACTCCAAACACTCTGAGTTTGCTTGAAGTAAACAGTGATGTCTTAAAATCAAAGGCGATAAATGGTTCGTGGAGTGAGGGTGGACTTGCAGCCTGTCAGGGAAAACCAAGATGCTCATTTAAGGACAAGCCTAGGGGATTGGACCGCGGTCAGAACTCCAGGTCAATTGCAAGCAATGTGGGGACCACATATAGGTCAGTTGACATGTCATTGAGAGGTTAGTCCTAGAGGGTTCTCTTGACAGGTTATTTGATGGATTGTGTTCAGCGAGTGCAGTCCTGTTCATAAATCTGGGATTAGAAGCAGAGCCAGTCATGGGAATTTAACTGCTAAGACACTGGGGTTTATCAGTCCATGGTGTCCTGGGAAAACTGGACAGATCAAGTCTGGGGATGGTTTTCATTGTACTAGGCCTCTGAGGGAACAGTCACTATGATACAAAGCTGATAACAGGCTAGGATCTCATAGTGAATGGTGGGAAACTGGGAGGTCTGGAAGGGACATTCAAGCCAATCATTACTATTCTGGTTTTTACATAAGAGGCGTAGGACCAACAATGGAATGGGAACTTCAGAGTCATGAGATCTTGGGATAAAGGAGGTTGGTTAATAGTAATGTAAAGTGGCTCAGCCAACATCAGGATGGAGGAGGGGTAAGTGGGGTGGGGGATAGTGTTGTGATGTGGATGAGGAGGAGGAGTCCCACATAGAAATATAGAAAATAGGAGCAAAGGTAGGCCATTTGGCCCTTCGAGCCTGTGCTAGCTTTCAATATGATCATCGGTTATCATCCAACTCAGTTCCCATACTCTTTGATCTCTTTAGCCCTGACAAGCTATATTTTTAACTCCTTCCTGGAACATTCAATGTTTTGGCCTCAGCTGTCTCCAGTGGCAGAGAATTCCGCAGGCTTACCACTCTCTGGGTGAAGAAACTTCTCCTCATTCAGTCCTGTATCACTAGAATTTGAACCCTGGTTCTGAACTCACCGATCATTGGGAACATCCTTCCTGTATTTAACCTGTCTAGTCCCACTAGAATTTTAAAGCCCCTCTCATTCTTCTCAACTCCAGAAAATATAGGGACAAGGACAACAATATAACAGGGAGTGTCAAGAATGAGGGAAATGAGAGAACCATAATGGAGACTGTAAGTTCCTGATATTAACACAAAGTTAGAACCTAACCACATTGTTGTGAAAGTCATCTGTGCAATAACTTCACAAAAAGCTGTGGCCACAAGCAAAGTGAAATAGACATGTTACTCTTTTTCTCTACAAAGTTTGAGTTATGAACTTTGATTTCGAGATGTTGCCAGAGATAATTGCAATCTTCATGCCTGCACTGATTAAGCAATGCCATTCGTCAGTTTTCTAATCTTATTTCATTTGGAGTTCAGTAATTTTCAAAGAATGCAAATAACAAGTCATGGCTTCAAGCCACCATGAGCATCACATTATGCTCAATGGCTGACACCTAAAAGATGGAAGATTACGCAAGGTAACTTGCCCTGAGCTATAGTGGAGTTGATGTCATGAAACTTGCTTCCACCACACCAATTGCAGATAGGAAAACAATCAGCCTCTGGCTCTACTTACAGCATAAACATCATGGGGTACATTTGGCAGACATTGAATTGGCTGTCCATTTTACCTGTTTCCTCATTTTTAGTTGTGGAATGGAATAGTGATGGTGATCCTTTTTCATGTTTAGTATTATCCACCTCGATTTTTCCCAATTTCTGGTAACTGGTACTATGCCAGGTAGCATCATTCAACAGGGTAACTGTCAGATTCAGGTGCACGCTCAACTTTGCAAACACAACAGAGAACATCACATAATGGTGTTGCTGCTGCAATCTGCTCGATCAACATGCACACAATGTACACTTTTCTCTTATTACAATCATAGAAGAATATATTGAGTCATGAAGCAGTATGCATGAGCAACCAACAGGTATCATATCCTAAAGATAACTATCATGATTTCAAAGATAAAGTGGAGAGCAAGGATGAAGAGATAACAAGGTGTGGAGCTGGATGAACACAGCAGGCCAAGCAGCATCATAGGAGAAGGAAAGCTGACGTTTCGGGCCTAGACTCTTCTTCAGAAATGGGGGAGGAGAAGGAGGTTCTGAAATAAATAAGGAGAGAGGAAGAGGCGGATAGAAGATGGATAGAGGAAAAGATAGGTGGAGAGGAGACAGACAGGTCAAAGAGGCGGGGATGGAGCCAGTAAAGGTGAGTGTAGGTGGGGAGGTAGGGAGGAGATAGGTCAATCCAGGGTGGCTGGACACGTCAGTGGGGCTGGATGAGGTTAGTAGGTAGGAGATGGGTGTGGGGCTTGAGGTGGGAGGTGGGGGTAGGTGGAAGGACAGGTTAGGGAGGCGGGGACAAGCTGGGCTGGTTTTGGGATGCGGTAGCGGGAGGGGAGATTTTGAAGCTTGTGAAATCCACATTGATACAATGAGGCTGCAGGTTTCCCAAGCAGAATATAAGTTGCTGTTCCTGTAACCTTCAGGTAGTATCGTTGCGGCACTGCAGGAGGCCCAGGATGGACATGTCATCTGCAGAATGGGAGGGGCAGTTGAAATGGTTCGCGACTGGGAGGTGCAGGGTGTTCTCGACTATTGTGGGGGAAGTTGCGGTCCTTGAAAAACGAGGACACCTGAGATGTACGGGAGTGGAATGCCTCATCCTGGGAGCAATTGCGGCAGAGGCGAAGGAATTGGGAATAGGGGATGGCATTTTTGCAGGAAGGTGAGTGGGAGGAGGTGTATTCTAGGTAGCTGTGGGAGCCGGTGGGCTTGAAATGGATATCGGTTTCTAGGTGGTTGCCGGAGATGGAGACAGAGAGGTCCAGGAAGGAGAGAGAGGGATAAAACATGGCTCAGGCGAACTTAAGGTTGGGGTGGAAGGTGTTGGTAAAGTGGATGAACTGTTCGAGCTCCTCATGGGAACACGAGGCAGTGCCGATACAGTCATCAATGTAACGCAGGAATAGGTGGGGTTTAGGGCTAGTGTAGGTACAGAAGAGGAATTGTTCCAAGTAACCTACAAAGAGGCAGGCATAGCTTGGGCCCATGCGGGTACCCATGGCCACCCGCTTTGTCTGCAGGAAATGGGAGGAATTGAAAAAGGAGTTGTTGAGGGTGAGGACGAGTTCAGCTAAGTGGATGAGGGTGTCAGTGGAGGGGGACTGGTCGGGCCTGCGGGACAGGAAGAAGCGGAGGGCCTTTAGGCCCTCTGTATGGGGAATGCAGGTGTATGGAGTCAAGTTAGGTAAAGGGGAAGTACAACGAGATCTAGGTGTTCTTGTACATCAGTCAATGAAAGCAAGCATGCAGGTAGAGCAGGCAGTGAAGAAAGCTAATGGCATGCTGGCCTTCATAACAAGAGGAATTGAGTATAGGAGCAAAGAAGTCCTTCTGCAGCTGTACAGGGCCCTGGTGAGACTGCACCTGGAGTATTGTGTGCAGTTTTGGTCTCCAAATTTGAGGAAGGACATTCTTGCTATTGAGGGAGTGCAGCGTAGGTTCACAAGGTTAATTCCCGGAATGACGGGACTATCATATGTTGAAAGATTGGAGCGACTGGTCTTGTGTACACTTGAGTTTAGAAGGATGAGAGGGGATCTGATTGAGACGTATAAGATTATTAAGGGATTGGACACTCTGGAGGCAGGGAGCATGTTTCCGCTGATGGGTGAGTCCAGAACCAGAGGACACAGTTTAAAAATAAGGGGTAGGCCATTTAGAACAGAGTTGAGGAAAAACTTCTTCACTTCTTCACTTCTTCACAGAGAGTGGTGGATATATGGAATGCTCTGCCCCAGAAGGCAGTGGAGGCCAAGTCTCTGGATACTTTCAAAAAAGAGATGGATAGAGCTCTTATAGATAATGGAATCAAGGGTTATGGGGATGAGGCAGGAACAGGATACTGATTGTGGATGATCAGACATGATCATAATGAATGGTGGTGCTGGCTCGAAGGGCCGAATGGCCTACTCCAGCACCTATTGTCTATTGTCTATTGTCCATTGTCTATTGTCTATTGTCTATTGTATAGGGACTGGACGTCCATGGTAAAGATGAGGTGTTGGGGACCAGGGAATTGGAAGTTCTGGAGGAGGTGGAGGGCGTGGGTGGTGACATGGACGTAGGTAGGGAGTTCCTGGACTAAGAGGGAGAAAATGGAGTCCAGATAGGTGGAGATAAGATCGGTGGGGCAGGAGCAGGCGGAGACAATGGATCGACCAGGGCAGGCAGGTTTGTGGATTTTGGGAAGGAGATAGAAGCAGGTGGTGTGGGGTTGGGGAACGATGAGGTTGGAGGCTGTGGGTGGGAGGTCCAGGTGACCAGGTCCAGATGCATTGGATTTAGAGGTCGGTGGGGTAGTACATGAGGACGAGAGGGATTCTGGCCTGCGGGCCCAACCAGTCCCCCTCCACTGACACCCTCATCGGCTTAGCCGAACTCATCCTCACCCTCAACAACTTCTCTTTAATTTCCTCCCACTTCCGACAGACAAAGGGGGTAGCCATGGGTACCCGCATGGGCCCAAGCTATGCCTGCCTCTTTGTAGGTTATGTGGAACATTTCCTCTTCCGTACCTACACTGGCCCTAAACCCCACCTATTCCTGCGTTACATTGATGACTGTATCGGCACTGCCTCGTGCTCCCACGAGGAGCTCGAACAGTTCATCCACTTCACCAACACCTTCCACCCCAACCTTAAATTCGCCTGAGCCATCTCTCATACCTCTCCCTCCTTCCTGGACCTCTCTGTCTCCATCTCCGGCAACCACCTAGAAACCGATATCCACTTCAAGCCCACCGGCTCCCACAGCTACCTGGGATACACCTCCTCCCACCCACCTTCCTGCAAAAATGCCATCCCCTATTCCCAATTCCTTCGCCTCCGCCGCATCTGCTCCCAGGGTGAGGCGTTCCACTCCCGTACATCTCAGATGTCCTCGTTTTTCAAGGACCGCAACTTCCACCCCTCAGTAGTCGACAGCGCCCTTGACCGTGTCTCCCGCATTTCCCGCAACTCATCCTTCACATCCCCTCCCCGCAATCAAAAAAACCAAAACAGAATCCCCCTCGTCCTGACGTACCACGCCACCAACCTCCAGATCCAATGCATCATCCTCCGACACTTCTACCATCTGCAGTCTGACCCCACTACCAAAGACATTTTTCCCTCCCCACTCTTATGTGCCTTCCGGAGGGACCACTCTCTCCGTGACTCCCTTGTCCGCTCCACACTCCCCTCCAGCCCCACCACACCCGGCACTTTTCCCTGCAACCTCAGGAAGTGCTACACCTGCCCCTACACATCCCCCCTCACCCCCATCCCAGGCCCCAAGACGACTTTCCACATCAAGCAGATGTTCACCTGCACATCTGCTAATGTGGTATACTGCATCCACTGTTCCCATTGTGGCCTCCTCTACACTGGGGAAACCAAGCGGAGGCTTGGGGACCGCTTTGCAGAACACCTTTGCTTGGTTCGCACTGAGCAACTGCACCGCCCAGTTGCGAACCATTTCAACTCCCCCTCCCATTCCGCAGATGACATGTCCATCCTGGGCCTCCTGCAGTGCCGCAACGATACTACCTGAAGGTTACAGGAACAGCAACTCATATTCCGCTTGGGAAACCTGCAGCCTCATTGTATCAATGTGGATTTCACAAGCTTCAAAATCTCCCCTCCCGCTACCGCATCCCAAAACTAGCCCAGCTTGTCCCCGCCTCCCTAACCTGTCCTTCCACCTATTCCCACCTCCCACCTCAAGCCCCACACCCATCTCCTACCTACTAACCTCATCCAGCCCCACTGACGTGTCTGTCCACCCTGGATTGACCTATCTCCTCCCTACCTCTCCACCTACACTTTTACTGGCTCCATCCCCACCTCTTTGACCTGTCTGTCACCTCTCCACCTATCTTCTCCTCTGTCCATCTTCTATCCACCTCCCCCTCTCTCCCTATTTATTTCAGAACCTCCTTCCCCTCCCCCATTTCTGAAGAAGAGTCTAGGCCCGAAACATCAGCTTTCCTTCTCCTGTGATGCTGCTTGGCCTGCTGTGTTCATCCAGCTGTACACCTTGTTATCTCAGATTCTCCAGCGTCTGCAGTTCCTACTATCTCCGAAGCAAGGATGCAAGATAGCATTTGAAAATGTTCACAAGCCCAACCATCTGCTGAGCATTGGAGGTCAGTTCCGATGCATCATCCAGTGATTCAGATTTCATGGAGCAAATCACCAAAAGGCTTTGAAATAAACCCTGCTGATATAATTCTGCTGTTGATTTTCTTTTATTTTGTGTGAATTTTAGCTGTTAGCCTTCGCTTGTTAAGTGGGCAACCATGCTCAACTTGTGGTATTTTAAAGAAACTACATGAACCCAAAGGTTGTGACTGCTGATCATTTGAATTAAGGCTCAGCCATTGAAACTTCAGCAGATTCAAACAGCCACCTACTTAAAGAGAAAGGTTAATAGGAATCACAGGAACCTGAGATTTAGTGGCAAGCACAGGCCATTCAGCCCTTCAGTAAGATTGTGGCTGATAACTTTGTAATCTCAACTCCATTTTCCTGTCTGTCTCTATGATACAACATGGTTTTCTCTATGTTCGTCTACTCACATTTACCATGAAGACTGGGTTTTTGTTGAGACAAATGTTTTGAAATTTATTAACACTAATTATGTACATTGATATGATATCTTAAAGTTACACACAATGTGGCTGCTACTATTTCTTATATTACTGTTAAACAATATAAATACTTAACTGGCTGACTAGCTGAAAGGTGCTGGCTGGCCTGATAGATTCACTGACTGCAACACTCGAGCATGGCATGTCATTATATCATTTAACTGTCTTAAATGAATATGACCTCACTAATTTCTGTGGCATAATAAAACATCCTTATAACCCTTGACTCCTTTGACTGAGAAACTTAATCTGGTATAAATTTAATAATACAGCCTCCACTGCTCTCCTTGGAAGAGACTTCCACAGACTAATGAGTTGCTGAGCGGAAAACAAAAGTCTCCTCATTTCCATCTTGAAGGTGTGACCTCTTATTCTTAAATTTTGATCCCTGCATTCTAGTTACATGGCAATAATGGATTATTAACTTCATAAGCAGAGACAGAGCCATAGACTCATAGAGATATACAGCGCGGAAATGGAACCTTCGGTCCAACTTGTCCACGCCAACCTGCAATCCTTTATAAATCTAATCCCATTTGCCAGCATTTGGCCCATATCGCTCTAAATGCTTCCTACTCATATATCCATCCAGATGCCTTTTAAATGTCGTAATTGTACCAGCCTGCATCACTTTGTCTGGCAGCTAATTCCATACACACACAACTCTCTATGTGAGAAAGTTGCTCTTTTCACATCTTTCTCCTCTCAACTTAAAGCTATGCTGTAGCAATGCTGTCTAGTTTTGGACTATCCCACCAGTGGAAAAGACCTTATCCATTTACCCTATCCATGCCCCTCATGATTTTACTAACCTCTATAAGGTCACCCCTCAGCCTTTGACACTCCAGGGAAAATAACTCCAGCCTATTCAGCCTCTCTCTCTGTGGCTCAAACCCTCCAACCCTGGCAACATCCTCATAAATCTTTTCTGAACTTTTTCTAATTTCACAACATCCTTCCTGTAGGAGGGAGACCAGGATTGCACACAATACGCCACCAAAAAGTTCTTTTTGCATCAAAACACCCGGCCAATGCAGAAAGAAATTCTATATATGGCAAGAGAGCAGGGGAGCTTTAATTAAGATAAACAATGTATTTTATACTGGTATAAACCCTGAGGGAGGCCACAGCCTGGTCATGGAAGTTAGACTGGATTCCCCTTGTTGCTGGAAAAGCTCAGCAGGCCTGGCTGAAACAAATATTCTTTGAAGAGTGAGTTACTTTCGCCCCAGTCAATCACTACAGCATGGATCAGTAGCTGCAAGGACAGCACATAATCAAGTTACCGTTGAATAATACATAATCCAATTCAGAGTTCTAAATGATAGCTTCACTTAATGAAACTTCAATTATAATAAATGTAAGAGGAAAGCTGCTTCATAACAGAAATAAAAGGGTAGTTACGGTAGGCTATGCTGAATTTTTTTCAAAATTAGAATCCCTACAGTGCAGGGAAAATCCATTCAGCCCATTAAGTCTGCGCCAACCCTCTGAAGAGCATCCCACCTAGACCCAACCCTCCACCCTATTCCTGTAACCCCACATTTTCCCATGGCCAACCCACCTAACCTGCACATCTTTGGACTGTGGGAGAAAACCAGAGCACCTGGAGGAAATCCACACAGACATAGGGAGAACTTGCAAACTCCACACTGACAGTCACCCTGGCTGGAATCAAACCCAGGTCCCTAGTGTTGTGTGGCAGGGCTAACCACTGAGCCACGACGCCATCCATAATTCACTTAAGATCAGCCACAACAGTGCAAAAGAACAAGGAAATTAAAGTGCAGATTAGGTCAGATGCTTGTCAAATTTAATGCATTTAATTTGTGCTACTTTAAAAACATGGCATGGAAATCAACCCCAGAACAGAACTGACTGACCACACTCATCATGTTGGATTTTCACTAATTGGAGCCATTTCTAAGCCTTCAAGAAGATTTTTAATAGGTAAAGCTAATTAGTTTTTAGGTGCTTCCTTTTTCAACTGCTCTGATGCAGCTGAACCACAATATTATGCTTATATGTATTAATGAACACTTATTAATGGAATAAAAATCATTCTATAATATTGACTATTTGCGCTCCTTTATGGAAGTTTTTTATGATAGTGCAAGTTTGTTTTACCGGTAAGCTAAAGCATAATGTTACTTCAAAGAAAATCTATTTCCAGTGCACATTGCACCTGGTATAGCTGAAAATGCCGAATGTGGGGTATGTGGAACATGCCTTGTTTCACTCCAATTCAGGTATATCAATGACATCATCGGTGTTGTTTCCCTCTTCTGTCCATAAGTAGCAAAAGTGACCAATTTCTCATCCAATTTCCACTCTGCTCTCACCTTAACATAGTCCATCACTGACTCCTCCCTTCCCTTCCTCGACACCTCTGTTCCCGTATCTGGCCTAGGCTGGCCACCAATAACTACCACAAACCCACTGCCTCCCATAATTACTTGGACTATACATCCTCACAGCTACTTCCTGAAAAAATTCCATTCCGTTCTCTAGTATCTCCACCTTTGTTGCATCTGTTCCGATGATGCTTCTACAAGGGGGCCTCTGAAACAGAGCCAGAGTCATACAATGCAGAAAAGATCCTTCATCCCATCTAGGGCATTGACATAACTACTACTAAAGGCGCGCTAATCCCAATTTTCTGCATTTTCTTGAATGTAATGACATTTCAAGTGCTCATCAAAATATTTTTTAAAGCTTATAAGTTTTCTGGCCTCCACTACCTTCCCAGACAGTGCATGTCAGATTTCCACGACTCTGAGTGAAAACGTTTTTTTCTCAAATCTCTGCTGAATCTCCTGCCCCTTACCCTATAACTATGCCCCCTGGTGATTGATGCCTCAAGAAAGGGGAATATCTGCTTTCTATTCACCCTGTCCATACCTCTCTTAATCTCTTACAACTCAATTATGTCCCCTCTCAGTCTTCCCTGTTCTAAAGAAAACAAGCCAAGCTATCTAGTCTCTCCTTATAGCTCAATTTCTCCATCTCAGGCAACATCCTGATGAACCCTTCTCTGTACTCCCTAAAG
Source organism: Ginglymostoma cirratum (assembly GCA_024137785.1). Classification (NCBI taxonomy): domain Eukaryota; kingdom Metazoa; phylum Chordata; class Chondrichthyes; order Orectolobiformes; family Ginglymostomatidae; genus Ginglymostoma; species Ginglymostoma cirratum. The sequence continues at coordinate 36,027,112 of JAHRHZ010000009.1, read as the reverse complement.
TGCCATCACATCCTTCCTGTAGTGAGGTGACCAGAACTGCACGCAATACTCCAGGTATGGTCTAATCAACACACTTCACAACTCCAACATTATCACCTTGTTCTTATACACTATGTCACAACAGATGAAATCAAACGTCTCATGTGCCTTCTTTACTATCTTATTCACATGCCCTGCCAACTTCAGGAATCTGTGAATAATTACCCCAAGATCCCTCTATTCCTGTAAGCTACCCAGTGTTCTGTGATACATTAAGTACTACCTCATCTTATTTCTTCTTCCAAAGTGCATCACCTCGCACTTATCAGATTTAAGCATCATCTGCCACTGCTCTGCCCATCTGACTAACGCATTTATATCTTCCTGCAACTTACATCCATCTTCTTCACTATTAACCAACCTACCAATCTTGGTGTCATCAGCAAATTTGCTTAATATTCCCTGCACATTATTATCTATATCATTTATGTGAATAACAAACATGGTCCCACTACTGAGATAACAAGCATGGGGCTGGATGAACACAGCAGGTCAAGCAGCATCATAGGAGCAGGAAAACTTGACATTTCGGGCCTAAACCCTTCATCAGAAATGGGGGAGGGGAAGAGGGTTCTGAAATAAATAGGGAGAGAGGGGGAGGCGGATAGAGGATGGATCGAGGAGAGGATAGGTGGAGAGGAAGCAGACAAGTCGAAGAGGCGGGGATGGAGCCAGTAAAGGTGAGTGTAGGAAGGGGGGTAGGGAGGAGATAGGTCAGTCCAGGGAGGACGGACAGATCAAGGGGGCGGGATGATGTTAGTAGGTAGGAGATGGGAGTGTGGCTTGAGGTGAGAGGAAAAACAGGTTAGGGAAGTGGAGATGAGTTGGGCTGGTTTTGGGATGCGGTTGGGGGAGGGGAGATTTTGAAGCTTGTGAAATCCACATTGATGCCATTGGGCTGCAGGGTTCCCAGGCTGAATATGATTTGCTGTTCCTGCAGTCTTCGGGTGGCATCACTGTGGCATTGCAAGAGGCCCAGGATGGACATGTCATCTGAGGAATGGGAGGGGGAGTTGAAATGGTTTGCGACTGGGAGGTGCAGTTGTTTGTTGCGAACTGAGCGCAGGTGTTCTGCAAAGCGGTCCCCAAGCCTCCGCTTGGTTTCCCCGATGTAGAGGAAGCCACAACGGGTACAGCGGATGCAGTATACCACATTGGCAGATGTGCAGGTGAACATCTGCCTGAAGTGGAAAGTCTTCTTGGGGCCTGGGATTGGGGTGAGGGAGGAGGTGTGGGGGCAGGTTTAGCACTTCCTGCGGTTACAAGGAAAAGTGTTGGGTGTGGTGGGGCTGGAGGGGAGTGTGGAGCGGACAAGGTTTCTCTCCAGGTTGGGGTGGAAGGTGTTGGTGAAGTGGATGAACTGTTCGATTTCACAAGCTTCAAAATCTCCCCTCCACCAACCGCATCCCAAAACCAGCCCAGCTCATCTCCACCTCCCTAACCTGTTTTTCCTCTCACCTCAAGCCACACCCCCATCTCCTATCTACTAACATCATCCCGCCCCCTTGTCCTGTCCGTCCTCCCTGGACTGACCTATCTCCTCCCTATCCCCCTACCTACACTCACCTTTACTGGCTCCATCCCCGCCTCTTCGACTTGTCTGCCTCCTCTCCACCTATCCTCTCCTCTATCCATCCTCTATCCGCCTCCCCCTCTCTCCCTATTTATTTCAGAACCCTCTTCCCCTCCCCCATTTCTGATGAAGGGTTTAGGCCCGAAACGTCAAGTTTTCCTGCTCCCATGATGCTGCTTGACCTGCTGTGTTCATTCAGCCCCATGCTTGTTATCTCGGATTCTCCAGCATCTGCAGTACCTTTTATCTCTGGTCCCACTACTGATATGTGCTTCCAGTCACTTGAATAGCCTTCTACTGCTATCCTTTGTCTCATTGCTAATCCAGTTTCTGATCCATCTCGCCAAATTTCCCTGAATTCCATGTGCTTTAACCTTCTAAATCAGGATCACATGTGGGACCTTGTCAAGAGCTTAGCTAAAATCCATTTAACTACATCAATTGAACATCCCTCATCCACTCACTTGATCACATTTTCAGAAAATTCAAACAAATTTGTTAGGCTTAACCTCCCTCTGACAAATCCATGCTGACTATCCTAATTAACCCATGCTTTTCCCAGTGAATATTAATTCTCTCCTTCAGAATTTTCTCCAACAGTTTCCCTACCACTGATGTGAGACTTGCCAGTTTGTAATTTCCTAGTTCATCTCTGAATGCTTGAAGCAATTACTTATATCGAAGACATTTTGTACTAGTCAAGGATTTCATTCTTGGATCCTATTTCCACCGTAAATCTGTGCCTTTGAAAATCATGGAACATGTGATAATAGATGCACTTGGACCAGAAATCTGAAAGAGTATCATGATAGACTCACATGTACAGTCCACACATTCTTCAGTTCTTGAAGTTTCTGTCATTGCAATACATTGTACGTACAAAGAATCTTTGCAGACGGACATTGTATGTTTTTGTTCCACAAGGAAACAAAGCAAAGAGAAGACTGGATTACATTGTCAATCAATAGGAATTTGGTTACTTTTTGAATGATGTCAAGTCAGTACTTTTATGTATCAATAGAGCAGAGATTCAAACTTAAAAGTCATTAAAGGGCATGCTGTTGTGATAAGTTATTATTGATCACTGTATTAAGAGAGACAGGCTGAATAGATGGGCAGATATTTGCGTTGTCAGATGGCTTCATCATGAAATATTAACCAATGGGCTCAACCCAGCACAGATTTGTTTACACAGTGGCAAAGGGGACTGCTAATTTTATTTGATTGACAACTCAAACTTTATTATTTTATGATAGTTTAATTATTATTTAAGTTTTTTTTCTATTTGGGCTCAATTTCTTCAAAACAAATTTCACTGGCTACACTTGATTGACAATTTTACAAGAAATTAACATGGTTAATATTGTTTAAAGGGTTTTTTGAATGTTTGATTTTCTTCTTAATACAATTAGCATTTCAAAAACTTTCCATTGTTATCTTATGGCTCATTCATTGTATGCCTCCAGGGGACATGAGGGTGGATAAAACAAATGTGTTGACTTGGAGCGTGGTGAGGAGGTGGGATAGAAGGTCTATGACCATTAATTGTACTGGCCTGATTTCTAACAAAACACAAAGGGAGCTTTCTAAAATGCTGGCCAACCCAGTTGCTGCCTTGGTATGCCTCCTCCGGTGGCACACACATCTCTAGTTCAATCATTCCCTCCTCCACCACATGCAAGAGTAGGGTGGGTGGGTCCTCCAGGACAGTCATAGAATTGGAAACTTTCTTGATTCTCACTTCTTATTTCCTTGATGAAAATCTACTCAACTATGTGTGCTTGTTGGTGGATAGAGATTGATCTAGGTAATGAATCATGTGGTAGCTATGAAACCAATTCTATTTTTGATTGTCTGAAATTTTGAAAAAGACCAAAGCAACTTGAAAATGGTCAGTAATTTTCTGCATTCTTAACAAGTTTAGCATTTAGAAAAATTGTTCCGTGCTAACTGGAAGAATGTCTTGACACAACAAAAGGAAGCACATGTAATCTCTGTTGGATTTAAGCTTCTTAACATCAATCATATAGCAAGAGAAGAATTATCTAAAAGACACATAAAAATTATAACACTAGTGAAATTCCATTATTATTCATAGATTAAATTGGTTTTGGATTTAGTTTGCTGCTTCTTCTGTAGCACATTGCACAGCTCTCTCATTATTTCTCTAGTTAGCCATAGGCTCCTGAGACCTTTGCACCTCTGTCATTCTGAAGCAGCTGTTTCTGCTGTAGTACATTTGTTGTATAGGTTTCTGGTAAGATTTGACTGTTTGCCTTCTGCAACCTTTAACTTTACTGATTCTCATATCTGTCAAATGTAGTGCACGAGGTGGACTCAATTCAATTTCTGTTCTGTCCTGACCACAAAGTACTTTCTCACCATTTAAATTGTTGTTCTGCTGTCTCTCAAACTATGTTGCTTGGCATCACTGATGTGCTGTAGCTTTCAGAGCAACTCAAGTGCAATGTGAGCGTTTTGGAGCACCATGTGGGATGTATTTAAATACCAATTGAGGGAATTAACAGCTCAGCAGCATTAACACATGAATTCAGCGGTTATAACACCACGAAGCAGTGACTTCATGCAGAGAACAATTTGGCAATGTAAAATAAAGCCAAGAATAATCAGTGCTCTACAGCACACACAAACGTGTTTGCTTGTAATGCTAACAATGTGTATACAGTGACAGTAATTTTACAAAATGAATTTGACATAGCTACGTTATAAGGCGCATGACATAAAAAGATGCTGTGCCATCTGTGTTGTATTTAACTCCACATTATAATTTAAAACATTGATATTTTGATGGCATTTACTGCTTCAGTACAGTGATTTGATGCTTGCCTACTTTGAAACAAACAGGGACGTGATGTTAGTACAAACTGTGGCATAGAAAGTACCAATCTGTTAATCTGTTTCATAGGAACTTTGGCCCCATAGTACAGATGTCTGCACTCGTGTTCCAAAAAGGGAATCGCTAGCAAGCTCCAATGTATATTATACTAATGGATTATCTGGAACAAATAAAAGAAAATTCATGTATTTTGTTGTTCAATAAATCATTTTGACCCAAATTTTCCTGGAGGAGAGAATCACGTAGTGCGCCATGCTCAGTAAACATACTGGTGCCTCATCATTAAAAGAATACTTAGGTTGTTTGCTACTCAACTTAAACTCAGTTCTGAGGAAGGGTCACTGGACCTGAACCATTAACTCTGTTTTTTCCTTCACAGATGTTGCCAGACCTGCTGAGCTTTTCCAGTAACTTTGTTTTTGTTACACTTGCGCCTGTTCCGTCTTTAAGTACATGGTGGTTTGGTGAGGGCAACAGAGCATCTGGGTTCCGGGTGAACAACAGAAAAAAGAAACTGGGTGTTTACCAGTTTAACCCGTGAATTTAAAATATTGAGAAATGAACAAAGCATGGTCTTGAGAAGGACCATGAATAGCAATGGTTGAAGTCGTTTCAAATCAGGAACAGAAGGATAAATAGAAATTAGGATAAAGGAAAGTGGGTGTAAAAGAGAGAGAAAAAACATTTTTGTTAGAAAGGTATTAGAATTTGGCCTTTTGTTCAAATTTTCCAGCAACAGTTCCCAATAAAAGTGAATGAGACGCCACACTTCTAGTTCAATTTCTTGAGGAAGGACACAGAATTAAAATTCATCATTAAAAGAATACTTAGCTTGTTTGCTACTTGACTTAACTTTCCATGATATATTTAATGGGCAATTATTGTCCAAATTCAACAACTTAAGTGAGAGACCATTTTCACAAAAATAATTCTTTGCAAATGCAGCATGAATGGTGTGGCAACAACTTGTAGCAACTTGCAATTCACTGGGCATCCCTCCTTACCACAAATATTTTTTTCTACTGATTTGCACATGAGTAACAGTGTAAATCATTTAGGATAATTTTAGCAAAGCTTGAACCGAATTGTCCTTCTGTGCCTGAAAGCACGTGCAGAGGAATCTCCTCTAAAATCTCAAACTTGTCATAGAAACATAGAATATAGGAACAGAAGTTAGCCATTCAGCCCTCCAATCCTGCTTCACCATTCGGGGCTGATCATCCTACTCAGTATCCTGTCCCCACTTTCACCCCATACCCTTTGATTCCTTTCACCCTTCTTGAAAACATTTAATATTTTGGCCTCAATTGCTTTCTGAGGCAGAGATTTCCACAAGTTCACTGCTCTCTGTGCGAAGAAATTTCTTCTCATTTCAGTCCTAAATGGCCTACTTAGTATAAGTAAACTGGGAACACTGGTTAGCGACTCCCTCGTCATCAGGAATGTCCTTCCTGCATTTACCCTCTCTAGTGCTGTTAGAATGACAGGTAGTTATTTGACAGCAGAACTGTCCAGTAATACAAATTATGGTACACAGGGAAGCAAACTGGAATGGTGATGCTAAGCAGCAACAAATGCAGCAGTACTTTTGTGCTCAATTGAAAACAAATTGTTATCACCATCCTGGATTAGCAGAGAGTTAGCTGGGGAGCTACACAGATATCACTGAAAGGGCTGGTCCACCATCAGTCAGGGCTGCTGTTACAATTCAGTCAGTGAAATGAAATGTCTGATTTGGTGCTGAGGAGCTAGTCAGTTAAATTCAAGGGAAATTATTAGGGCCACTACTGTGATGGCAAAGTTCAAGTTCAAATATGGGAATTGAAGTAAGTGAACTAGGATACAGAGGGGACAATAACTGTGAATACAACTCAATATATAAGGTTGGGAGCTTACACAACAAGGGAGTGCAAGGGATACTTTGGGACAGAAATCATTGACAGTTAACCAACCTGGAATTTAACTGCGGAGCGATGTGTTAGAACATCTAATATGATGACTCGGTATGGCTGGGGGTCCACTGAGGTATCAGCATCTGAGCTTGTGAATAATGCAAGAGACAGCCTCATTGATGAATCCTCCAAAGGACTTTGAGTTTCTTCCTTCGAGTTGGTGAAGAAGGTATCTTGTGGAGCTATTATTTTGATGGAAAAGACTGTGCAGAACCCCTCTGGTGCCTGCAGAAGACAAAAAGAGAGAATTGTAAAATGGGGGCAGACGTTTGGTCATGTTAACTGAGAATATTTTCACAGTAACATTAATGGGGCAACAGCACAATAGGCAATGATTATTCTTCTCTCTCCATAGGTGTTATAAGTTTCTCCAGCACTTTCTGTTTTACTTTCAGATTTCCAGCAACCACAGTATTTTGCTTTTGTTTTGACAAAGATTCTTGTTTGGTTGCTAGCGCAAAGAGATTTTGTGATCACTGTGCAAAAGGTCGTAATTCTTTCCAATTAGGGCAAGGATCCTTTCCTTGTAGTGTGTAAAGAAATTAATGTTGGTCACTCCACTGCCTAGCTTGGCTCCTTTTACCCTATTATGGACCATTTTCTCTTGGGAGGAGACAATGTGAGGGATTGAATGGGATGAAGGTGGATGGCACAGCTGTCAGTGCTAATCCAAGTCGGTAAAAGGTAGTACGTTGTCCTGAGTGAGTGAATAGGTAGTGCAGAGGCCATGCAGGATTAGTACTCTGGGAGGCTTGGATGGATGACAGCAAAGGAGGAAAGATGCTGCATGTGGCAGTCAGAGTGGCAGAACAAAGCCTTGGTGACAGATACGTGCAGTAGAAGAGCTACACTGAATGAGAAGGAGCAGATAGTAGATTGCACAGGGGTGGAGAAGGTCACTGGCCTTCTTACAGCATTGCTGGGTGTTTTTCTGGACTGTGCATTTTGAGCTCATGCTGATGGAATTTTGGACTGGGCTGGCAGCGTTGTTGGCATGAACAGTTATGAGGGAAGAGGACAGTCCTCCCTGCCAACCTCATCTGCAGAGACCTCTGGGTCCCTGCTGGCAAATCAGAACACCAACATGCCTCTAGATTTCAGGAACTGTGCAGGTTAGCTGCAGATGAACAGAGCTTGGTTTGGCGCACAGCCACATTTTAAATATGGCCCCTGCACCAAGAATCCGGGGATGTCCTGGCAGCACCGAGTATTTCTGCCTCTGGTGAGAGGAGCACCAGAGAGATGTAGTGTATTGGTGTTAAGGTGAGTTTTACAGAACAGCGTAAGAAATCTCAGTAGTTCTTACTTAGTGAAACTTGCCATGAAACTTGCTGAAGTAGACACTTAGTCAATTTCTGGTAAAACGCAGCCCTATATTTAACCCGAAACATCAATTATCTTGCTCCTCTGATGCTGCCTGGACTGCTGTGTTCCTCCAGGTTCATACTGTGTTAGCCCTGTATTTGTGGTCATTTTTCAAATTTCATTTCCTGCAAAAGAATGTATTGTGCACATGAGCACATTTATGCACCTATGTAGATTTGGTTTCAATGTTCTTACCAAATATGTTTGTTATCAAATTACAATAAACTAAATGGATGTTCCCTCAGCTTCCCAGGCACCTCAGACTTAATATTCTATCTTAAACTGAACAAGGCTGGTTCTGAGCCAGGGAGTCACACCTGCCTCTACAAAATGTTTGCAATATTTTCAAGCTCTGTAAACATTTTCATATTTACATCAAAATCTCTTTAAAGAGCTATCTGTTAAACATTATCTTGACAGAAGTTCCTCTTCTGACCATGAAATGCGCATGACTAATCATAAATTTAGAACAAGTCTGGATGCTCTAGCCAGTCAGCAATATGTGTGACACGTAATCATAAAACTTTGTCATCAAAAGCACAGAGAATTGGTTAAAATCAATTCCCTGTCACTTCGTCAATTATTATTGAGGTGAGCAGCATGCAATTGCAGTAGTTTCACAGTGGGAAAAGCTCCGTGAAGCTCCTCGAAATTGACACTTCGCCAAATTTTGGGAAAATTCTGCCAACATTTCACTAACTTATAATTTCCTCTCTGAGTTTCTGACTCTTATGAATAACAAAATGTGTTGGCATTTAAAAGCTTTGTTTTCAGATCAAAACGCAGCAGAGGTAGGGAGGGCTGCAGTGGTGAGATCATAGTTGTACCATTAGAAATGTACCTCTGATGTTAATTGGTATTGAGGGAAAGCTGCGAAAACCCATAACCAGTGTTGCCCTGAAAGGCTGAAAGTGGGGAGGATGGTATTGTGGTAGACAATAGAAATGGGGCGGTCATAGGGAGATCTTAGGAACTATCCCTTATGTCCCCGTTGTAAATTGGTAAAAGAACTAGCAGAAAATTTCAACGTCTTAGGCTGTCCACACATGGTCTTAACTTGGAACACACATAAGCCTTAACTTTAAGGTAATGGGTCAATGATTTGTTTCTAATTATTCCAGTTTGGTTATAATGTCAAAGGACCCTTCAGCACAAGAGCCCGTATTTGCCTGTCCACATCCACTATGACACTGTTTTCCTTGTTTACAAAAACTTTTCTTCAAACAAAGCTCTTTGGCAGAATGTAGAGAAGACCAGGATGAGTCATTATTTCTCATCTTACTAACACGCTCCTACCCGGCTTACAACTGGAGTGTATCAGAAGAGTTAAGAAATTTTGGCTGCTTCACATTTAAAGGTCTAAAAGAACAATCAGACAATCTAGGCCAAGGCCTCCATGAATCATTTTTAGTAGGAAGCATGCAAGAGCTATCTTTGACTCATGATTGGATTTCCGGACAGAAATAGAAACAGTGTAATATTTTCCCCCAGTGATTATTTGCCAAAAGCTCTTATGTAAAAGAGCTCACATTTGAGCATCTGCTGTAATTATGATACTTAAGCTGAAGGAGAAGCTGTTAGTATGGGATGAATAGTTATGAAGAACAATATTGTGAATGCATTCAATGTTTCTGTTTCTGATTTACAGCATCTGCAGTTCTCTCGGTTTTTAATATGGCCAGAACACTGAAAAGAATTCCTGAAACATCCCAGAGATGCAGAATACAAAAGGTGATAAAACTACAACACTCATCTCCATTAGTTTGACAAAATATTTTACATTTGATTTTTAATAGATTTTTGCTATTTGAGGTTTTAGGCAGAAGTAAGGGGTGTTGATTGTATAATGAAGGAGATCAGCAAAGATATCAAAGTAACGGAACAGGCTTGAAGGGCTTGTTCCATTTTTGTCTTCCTTCATTCCCCTCAAGTTGTGTCATTGAATCATTTGTGGCCAGCTGAAAGTGCAGTTGGTCCCTTCATATAATATTTTATTGAACAAAACAACTCTCTGGCAGTGTAACACACCCTCAGCAGTGCATTAGCCTGTTCAAATCTTGTGGAATAGGCCCTAAACCCAAAACCTGCTGAATCAGACGATTGATGTGCTTTCAACTGAGATACAACTGACACAGCAAATTGGAAATAGCCACAGCAGAAGCAAATTTTTCAGGGTTCCAACGTTATCTTGCTGTCACCCCAAGTCCCTGTAACCGTCTCATTTGGGAGTGCTCAAATCTCAACCTAATACATTTGGAGAAAAATTCAGTCTTTTTGTTGTATAAAATCAAAAGGGTAATAAATCTGGATGATTAACTTAAAATGTCTTCATCTGTTTATCTTATTTACGTCTGTAAGTAGCTGAACTTTAGCAAGACTGCTCCATTCACATGAACTCAGGTGTTTCTTATTTTCCAAGAATTTGCTGGTTACTGTTCTCCACCTGTTTAGCTAAAATTGCATAAAACGACAAACTGCGCACGCTGAAGACCTGAAATAAAAAAGAAACGGAAAATGCTGGAGTAACTCACTAGGTCTGTCAGTATCTGTGGGGAGAAAAAAACTGTGTTAACGTTTTGAGTCCAACAACTCTGCATTGGAAATAAAAACCAAAAGAACTGCAGATGCTGGAAATCAGAAACAAAAACAGAAGTGAAGAAGGGCCACTGGACCCAAAATGTCAACTCTGATTTCTCTCCAAAGATGCTGCGAGACCTACTGAATGTTTCCAGCAATTTCTGTTTTTGATTCTTCCTTGGAACTAAGATAAAATTACATCTTTCTATTTCATTGATTCTTAGCCACAAAGAGGAATTTCAGCACAACTAATTAGATTATGACCAAAATGTGTTCCATTTTGTAGGAGGTCTTATTATGAAGGGGTTGGGCTGCAGTCTCTGAGCCTGAAATTCTACATTCAAGTCTTACCCCTGGACTTGATAGCCAAAGAATGGGTGTTCATAGTGTGCTCAGACTGGTTGTGTATCAATCCCCCTGACACACTATTGACATGTGAGAAGAATAGGAGAGACTCTTGGTTAGTCATGCAGCAGAAAGAAATTGGAGCCTGTCTCATTCCTTTTAGAGTCCTTATGCTTTCAGATGACTGAAAGGCTAGTCTGCATCAGATTGGTTACAACAGCACAGGGTGCAATCTCTGTTCCAGATGGAATGGATTTGGAATGTGTCTTCTTACCCCACTACAAGAATAACAATGTGAATTGGACCCGTCTTCAAGACCAGAACTGAAGTTGAAGAAAATTCTAAAAAAAACAGACAGTCCCTGGGTCATGGATAAGAGATAAAAGGTACTGCAGATGCTGGAGAATCCGAGATAACAAGCATGGGGCTGGATGAACACAGCAGGTCGCTG
>JAHRHZ010000009.1:35962260-36015553 GCA_024137785.1 Ginglymostoma cirratum | reverse complement strand
TCATTTCTGATGAAGGGTTTAGGCCCGAAACGTCAAGTTTTCCTGCTCCTATGATGCTGCTTGACCTGCTGTGTTCATCCAGTCCCTGGGTCATGAATGGGTTCTGTTCTGAGGTCTGTTTTGTAATTCTCTTTGTATACAGATTAGAACACAATGCAGGGCAAACAGCTGTTCATAAGCATATGAAATGTTTGTATTTTGGGTCTTTAAAATTGGCCACCGAATGGGATTGTGTTCATGAGTACAAGCATTTGTAAGTCAGATGTTTGTAAATTGGGGACCCCCTGTATCACATATTATGAACTTTTGTACACAAATGCATAAAATCCCATAATAGTGCAAAGGCAAACTTCATACAGCTCCTAAGTTGTAGGATGACACTTCATAAAATACAAGCACTTATGGCAGAAGATGAGATCAGCATATACTTTCAGCTCCAGGATTGCACATGACCTTGTAGGCCAAAGAGGTGTTATGATGATAATGGTCCAGATGGAATATAATAAACCACCATACCACATTGACAGAGTGGAAATAAATTCACATAATGGGTTCTGCGTACATGTAAGTGTCTGTGAATATTCTGCAAAGTGAGGCCTATAATATTAAGGATTGATTTTGTGTAGCTGGAATGATTTATTTGAGGCCAAAAGGCAAGCAGTGAGTATTTTCAAAGACCAGATGGAGCATTTTATAGCTAAAATATTGACATTATAGTTCTGCAACTATTGTCGTTATATTTATTCTCAATTCAAAATTAAAATTTCAGGACGTGCATTAGTCTTATTTCATCAAATATAGAGATGATAAATGTATTATCTATCAACACAACATCAGATGGGCATAAGCAAATACATAAAGAAAACCCTAGTTGTTAAACATTTATGAGCTACATAGGCTTCCCTTTGCATGTATCTTCTTGGGATTTGTGAGGCACAGCATGCATAGTATTGGTATCAACTGTGTTCTGCAATTTTCTTTTAACAATGCCCAATGAGTATTTGGAGATAATATTTCAGTGCATGACAGTAAATCTGGAAAGGTTTCAATGCTTCCTTTCAGAAAATTGCATTCAGTGGGGTCCAGGCTTCGCTGACACTAACCCTCAGAACATTGATAGCTCAGGCACTGCAATGCTGCTTTTCACATTCTGCCGTTTGACAGTGCTGCAGATTCATATAGTTCCCAAGAGCATGCCTGTCATATTTTTCATCACACAAGAGGGATGTAAGATATGAAATCAAAAGGTCAGGTATAGAGCCCTGCTGGCAATATTGTTAAATGGAGAACGTTTATATTGTTCCTGTGGCACCAAAACTAATTTAAATATTGTTTCTATGTGAGCAATTATGTCTACTTCTCTTCATGGAGTTTCACTTAAATTGTGCCTTTTCTCTTTGTTCATAAAGTAGTTGGCATCTTAAGCAAATTAAGAAAATACCTTTGTCTGTTAGAATCCTCTAAGCATTATTCACCAAAGAAAACTTAATGGACCGGGAAGATAAGACTGTTTTCTTTTAATGGATGTTATTCATTTTGAAGGCTATTTTACATTATATGGCAGTTTGGCAAATGTGACTAATATGAAATGAATCCTGAGACTCTATTTCTTGACATGTTGCCTCAAATTTTAAATAATGAAGTCTAAGATAGTGTTGGAAATCTGCTAAAGCCATTCTGCCTGAAAATGTAACGCAGTAAATTTTCAAGATTTTCAGGAACCTGGACAGGTCAGTCAGATTATATTGCTACGTAAATGTATGTTCATCCTGATGGTACAATGAGAAGATATTATGAAGAGTTTTTTTTAAAGAAATGAATTAATAACGAGGAAGCACTATTTCTCGATAAACTCAGGAAGAGATACGAGGATTGTTGGGCGTTTCACAAAAGTAAACACAAAATTCTGTAGCGACCTTAAGAGAGGAAGATTGATTAATAGTTTGGCTAGGACACCTCATCAAATAAACCAAGCTGGAAGACTTCAGAAAAAAAGAGGCTGTGGAATCAAGCACAATTGTAGCTGGAACACTGGTATTAAAAAAAAAATTGCATATGCCATTGAAAGTAGGGAAATTAATGTTTCAGTAACTGGAACTGAGGTAGGAAATTGTGCATGTTGTATTGTCTCTTCCAGTCATAGAGTCATTTATAACAAAGATAGAGTCCATTTGGCCTATTCAGTTCAGCTTGGCTCTCCGTGGAGCAATCCAGCTGATTATGTTCCCCTGTACATCAATAACATGATGATAAAATAAGTCCTCCTAGATACATTTCAGAATTCCTTCCCTCCTATCCTTTACTGTATTCATTGATATTCAGGGAATTAAAATTCCCCAATGTCACCACTCTATAGTTCCTGTACATCTGCGATTTCTCAACAGATTTGCTTCTCCGTCTCATTTACTATTTACAGGTCTATGGAATACCCCCACTGGCACAATCACATCCTTTTTGCTTCTTAGCTCTGGCCAAATGAATTCTGTTCTGACCTCATCAAGGATAGTCACTCTTTTGAGCATGATAAAATGTTTTCACTAAAACAATATGTCAATCCACCCTTTCATTTTCTATAAATCTTTTCTAAATAAATTGCGTCCTTGAATACTAAGAGCCAGAGATATAGATCTACTTTTCAGATTTACTCTCCCAGATTCTTGTCATTAGACCAGAATGTGGAACCCTCACACATTAGATCACATATGCCTCAATGGTACCTACAGACTTAGAAATCACAGCTGACAGCAGATATTACAATGGACAGTCATGAATATGGAAGTGAAATCTGCTAACTAAGCCTTCTGTGGAAGTGTCCATGGATGACTAGGAAATGTGGATATATCTTGACTCTGAACCCAAATCTGATTGGGAATAAAGTGCAAATTCACACATTCATTGACAAGAAACATTTCTTACTGCTGTGCTGCCTACTTGGATAGATAAATGCAAACTGTCTAAGGAACATACATAATATTTATTGTAATGACAGCCAAGACTCTGTTATCACGCTGGAAAACTTTGGACTGTAAAATGCTTATTGCTTCACAGCATACTGTGACATTTAAAAATCTTTATTCTGGACTCAATGAATTATTAATCAACTGGATTGTTAGTTCATCCAACCTGCATGGGAATACACATCTAATAACCCAAATAAATGTTGCTCCTAAATGAAGCTGAACTGGACCAGCCATTTAAATATTGTGGCTGTAAAAGCAGGTCAGAGACTGGAAATTTTACAAAAAATACCTGACCTCCTGGCTCCCCAAAGCCTCCCCACCACTCGAGGGGGCATCAGGACTGTGAAGGAATCCTCTTCACTTGTCTAGATGAGCAGAGATACAATAACATTTAAAAAGCTCAACACAATCAAGGGAAAATACCTCACCTGATTGGCATCCCATACAATAATTTCAACAATTACTCCCTTCACTATCCACGCACAATGGCGGCAGTGTGTACAGTCTAAAAAAGGCATAGCAGCACCACAATGCTCCTCAATAGCATGTTCAAAATGCACAATCTCTGTTGCTTAGGAAGACAAGGACAGCAGGGGGGTGCATGAGAACATCATCACCTGCAAGTTCCCCTCCAAGCCCAAACCATTGTGAATTGGAAACATATCACCATGCCTTCACTGTTGTTGGATTAAACTAGTGGAACTCCCTTCCTAAAAGGAGAGTCAATGCCCACATTTCCTGACAGAATAAAAATAATCCATGCATATAACATCAAAGGAAATTGCAGTCCTGGTGACATACAAATTCCCAGTAATACAGAGATACATTATAGTTGAATATATAATTAGTATTCTTCATTACCAGGTAAATATTTTCTTTCCGCCCAGCTTTAAAGAGACAATCTTTTCAAGGTCAACAGGGTCCTGGTTAAAATTTTTAATGACCCTGACAAGAGCTGTGACATTGCAAATGAGTCACCTTAGCAGATAGCTAAAGCTGAAAGCAAAAGCATGTTCAGCTATCTTGGGTACAGGAGGCGCAGAAGCTTGCTGACATCGCATAGACAGAGAAGAAAGTGTGGAGAAGGTATTCCCGATTGCTTGATGCCAACATCAAAACAGTGGCTGTGATGTCAAGCCCGTGCCCAGTTGCACACTTAATTGACTGGGGATGCATAATTGTCAGAATTTTCCTGATTCAAGTTCTCCTTCCTCCCATTCATTTCTATGCTAATTCTTTTTGATACATGGATGTCAAAAATTGAGGATGAAAATTTCTTTTGTTCCCTTTCAAATTCACTAATAATATATTTTGCATCGCGTAACTGGTGCCACGGATCTGTGTTCACCTTACTCCAAATTGCTGGTCAACATTCGTCCTAAAAGATATTTGTAAGTGTCGTTTTCAGAAGTTGCTTTTCAACACCACACTGCTAACAGTGGAAGATGTGGTGAGTGAACTTACTACGACAGCTGTACATTAATTGAATTGCTACTGGCAGTTTTCAGTATTCCACTCAGCAATTGAGTTGCCCATAGATACAATCCATCTCAATGGCAGAACAATAAAGCCTGAGAAACAGAATAACTAAGGATGATAACAAAGAATCTTTGAATCCCAGCAGTGCATGAAGCAGGCAATTCAGCCCATTGAGGTCACACCAACCCTTCAAAGAGCATCCTATGCATTTCCCCATGGCTGATCCATATGGCCTGTGCACTGTGGGCAATTTATCAAGGCCAATCCACCTAAGCTGCACATCATTGACCTGTGGAAAGTAACCAGAGTACCCCAAGGAAACCCACACAGACATGAGGATCATGTGTTAATTCCACACAGACAGTGGCCCGAGGCTGGAATCGAAACTGGGTTCCTGGCGCTGTAAGACAACAGTGCTAACCACTGAACCACTGTGTGTCCCAGAAATACAAATGAAAACCAAATGTTCAAAAGTTAACATTAACGATGACCTGTAACCTCCTTGCTTTGGATGGTATTGAGGCAGAGATGCTGGCAGTAGGTAAGTCATCAACAAGGAAAATACCCCAGTTTGTTCAACATTGTATTGGGACAAAACCATCCATCAACTGTAATTTAATAAATAAAAACATTTTGAATAAATATATGCATGTCATGTAGTCTGAGAATAAAATGAAACATAGGCATCATTGTTATTAAAAATTGTTTCAAAAATCCTGGCATTATATATACAATAAAATATCAAGCATTAACTATTCATGAAGACAGTATTCAAGGATAATGTCCAGTATGCATTTATTATTCACATAAAAGCATCTATTTAGAGTTACAAAGATGTACAGCACAGAAAGAGACACTTTGGTTCAACTTGTCCATGCAGACCAGATATCCTAAATTAATCTACTTCACTTGCCAACATTTGGCCCATATGCCTCTAAACTCTTTCTAATCAAAAATTAATCCTAATGTCTTTTAAAGGTTATAATTGTACCAGTCTCCACCGCTTCCTCTGCCAGTTCCTTCCATACACGCACCACCTCTGTCTGCCCCTTAGGTCCCTTTTAAATCTTTTCCCCTCAGCTTAAACCTACTCCCTCTGGTTTTGGACTTCCCCACCCCAGGGAAAAGGTCTAGCCTATTTACCCTATTCATGCCCCTGATGATTTTATAAACCTCTATAAGGTCACCCCTCAGCAGCCAATGCTCAAGGGAAAATAGCCCCAGCCTATTCAGCCTCTCCCATCAGGTCAAGCCTTCCAATCCTGGCAACATCCATGTAAATTGTTTCTGAACTCTTTCAATTTTCCCAATATCCTTCCTATAGCAGGGAAACCAGAATTGCATGCAGTATTCTAAAAGTGGCCTAACCAATATCCTGTACAGCTGCAAGATGACCTCCCAACTCCTTTACTCAAATGTACTGACCAATAAAGGGAAGCATACCAAATGCCTTCTTCACTGTCCTATCTACCTGCAACTCTACTTTCAAGGAACTATGAACCTGCACTCCACAGGTCTCTTTTTCAGCACCGTCCCCCAGGACCTTCCCGCTAAGAGTATAAGGGAGTGGGGTTAAAAGTGTCTTTCTCAGGATGGCAGCCAGTCACAAGTGGTGTTCCACAAGAGTCAGTATTTGGACCACAACATTTCATTTTTTACATTAATTATCTAGATGAAGGAACTGAGGGCATTCTGGCTAAGTTTACAGATGATACAAAGGTAGGTAGAGGGACAGGTAGTATTGAGGATGTGAGGAGGCTGCAGAAGGCAGTTAGACAGGTTGGAAGAGTGGACAAAGAAATGTGGGAAGGTGTGAGGTCATGTACTTTGGTAAGAAGAATAGAAACATGGACTATTTTCTAAATGGGGAGAAAATTCAGAAGTCTGAAGTGAGAAGAAATTTGGGAGCTCTAGCCCAGGATTCCCTCAAGGTAAACATGCACGTTGAGTCAATAGTTACGAAGGCAAATACAACTTGGCATTTATTTTGAGAGGAATTGAATATAAAAGGAAGCATGTACTTCTGAGACTCTATAAGGCTCTGGTCAGACCACATTTGGAGTATTGTGCACAGTTCTGGGCCCCACATCTCAGGAAAGATGTACTGGCCCTGGAGTGGGTTCAAAAGAGGTTCACGAGAATGGTCCCAGGAATGAATAGCTTAACGTATGAAGAGCATATGAGGACTCTGGGGCTATACTCAATGGAGTTTAGAAGGATGTGGGGGAATCTAATTGAAACTTACAGAATACTGATTGCCTGGACAGAGTGGATGTTGGGAAGATGTTTCCATTAGTAGGAGAGACTAGGACCCAGGGGCACAGCCTCAGAGATAAGGAGAACGGAGATAAGCAGAAACTTCTTCAACCAGAGAGTGGTGAATCTATGGAATTCACTGTGGATGCCAGGTCATTGAGTGCATTTAAGACTGAGCTAGATAGGGTCTTGATTGTCAAGGGGATCAAGGGTTATGGGGAGAAAGGGGGAGAATGGGGTTGAGAATCTTACCAGCCATGATTGAATGGCAGAGCAGAGTCAATGGGCTGAATGGCCTAATTTCTTCTCCTATATCTTATGCTCTTAAGTCCTGCCCTGAATTGCCTTTCCAAAATGCAGCACCTCACATTTATGTAAAACTCAACTTGCCCCTCCCGGGCCCTTTGGCACATCTGATCAAGAACTCTTTGTACTCTGAGGGAACCCTCTTCGCTATCCATTATGCCTCCAACTTTGATGCCATCTGCAAACTTAGTAACCATATATCCTATTTTCACATCCAAATCATTTAGATGAATGATGAAAAACAGTGGGCCCAGCACTGATCCTTGTGGCACACCGCTGATCACAGGCCTCCAGTCTGAAAAGCAACCCTCAACACCACCCTCTGTCTTCTACCTTTGAGCCAGTCCTATATCCAAATGATTAGTTTTCAATTGGGTAACTATTTGTTTTAGTCGTAGTTTTCTGCAACCAAAGCCTCATGGTTTCAATGAACAATTCATGAAGAAAGTGTTGAATGGTAACTGAATGGACAGTTTGGGCTAACATTTACTTTTGTACTCATATAACTGACAACTTCAGCAGGTAAATTTATTCTGCAACCATTGTCATTTGCTAATTTAATATCACCTGGTAAGTTAAAACAAAAAATACACACAAACACAAAGCTATCATAGTAGTTCTCATTAGTGTAGTGGTCAATTTGTAGAAGCATCGAGTTAGTTCAAAGTTAGAGTTAGTGGTCAATTGAACCCTTTAGTATTGTGTTTCAGGTCTTCCCTAAGAAATTATCTCAGATGCCATGGTGATGGTTATTTATATAATAAATCTAAGGAACAGAATGTCACAAAGACATAATTCTGGTTTATGCTACCGCATAGTTAAATAAAGAATAGTTCTGGGGTCTCTCATATCTCTTTATGAGATTGTATAACCCAGGTTTTACACAGATCACTTTGAAAGTGAAACCAGAAACCTCTTGGTGTCTTGCCAGCTGATGTAGATCATTTAGTTGTTTTATTTTACAGAAAGTGAGTGAATAGAGGGCAGCTTTTTTGAGTACAACTTGTCTTGGCAACATAATGGAAAAGAAAATGCAGATTGCAGTTGTCTAAAACACTCATATTAAAAATAGAAATTGAGGGAGAACATAATGCTCCCTCAGCTTATTCGTTGCCTATAACTTAACAACCTATAGAGAAACATTGTCAACAGGCTGAATTTTCCCTGCCTCATGTGATAATCGCAAGAAAGGGAATAAATGCAGTGAAAATGAAAAAAAGATCAGATTCCTGACATTGAGAAACTTTTTTCGGTTTTTCTCTCCAGCTTTAAATGGTGACTTCAGAATCTCACCACTGAGTGGTGACTACATGATTGCAAGACAGTTGTGTCTCATTAATTATTTATGCATCACTTCCAACTTTTCTGCTCTCCATCAAGAAACTACTCACTGCAAATTCCTGATGTGTAAGTCAGAGCAGATGCCTGCAGCTCACCACATGTGATTGTCCAGGTGATCATCCAACCGTTTCTCCACAATAATATTCCAGCTTGCTCCAAGGTGACTATCCTTCTTAAATCTTTCCACATAAACCGGCACTGGCAAACCATCAGCAGGCCAAGCAGCATCAGAGGAGCAGGAAGGCTGACGTTTCGGGCCTAGACTCTTCTGAAGAAGGGTCTAGGCCCGAAACATCAGCCTTCCTACCCCTCTGATGTTGCTTGGCCTGCTGTGTTCATCCAGCTCTACACCTTGTTATCTCAGATTCTCCAGCATCTGCAGTTCCTACTATCTCTGGCAAACCATCAGCCTCAACACATCACATTCCAGCTCTCACTCCAATTCACACGCTATGTCGGCATTTCAACACTGCCATTGCCTCTGTCTGGGTCACATTATTTTCTTAGTGTACAGAATTTAGTGCTATTTCAAGGGGCTAGTCTGTGTGATTGGCATTGACATTTTCTTTAACCACAAATGGAGAAGCAGGCAGCTTTTGACAGTCGTGAGCTTTGAACAGTCAATCGAATAGTCAGATACAGGGTGGATGCGAGATACTAAACATCTCTCAATGTAAGTATATTCCTGAGAGGAATAGGAATGTAAAAAGGTGAAAAATCATCTGTGGCTTAATAAAGAAGTCAAAGATAACAAAGATAAGGCATATCATACTGCAAAAATTAGTGGCACTCTGGAGGATTGGGGGAATTTTAAATGTCAACAACGAGTTACTAAAAATGAAATCAAAAGAGCCAAGATACACTATGAAAGGAAATTAGCAGAAAGCATAAGTACTGATACCAAAAGCTTTGGAAAGTATACGGAATGGAAGAGAACAGTGAAAGTAAATGTTGGCCCTTCAGAGGACAAAAATGGTGAGGTAATATTGGGAAACACAGAAATGGCAGAGGCACTAAACATAATACCTTGCCTCTGTTTTCAGAGTGTAAGATAATTTCTTCCCAAAAACCAATAGTTACTACAGAGGAACTTAGTTAAGTTACTATAACTAGTGAGAAGGTATTAAGTAAATTGATGGGATTGAGGCAGATTGTTCCCCAAGGCCTAATGGCCTGCATCCTAGGGTGTTAAAGGAGTTGGCAGCAGAGATAGTGGATGTATTAGTTATGATTTTCCAAAAGCCCCTGGATTCTGGAAAGGTACCAATGGATTAGAAACATGCTACCATGACACCTTTATTCAAAGAAGGAGATAGGCTAAAAAGTGGAAAACTATAGACCAGTTAGTTTGACCTCTGTAGTGGGGAAGTTGCTCAAGTCAATCATAATGGAGAAGATAACTGAACACTTGGAAAAAAAGTTCAATTCTCTAGTGTCAGCACAGTTTCATGAAGGGAAAGTCATGCTTGAAAAACTAGCTGGAGTTCTTTAAGGTTATGGAAAGGATAGATAATGGGGATCTGGCAGATGTGATATAGCTAGACTTCCAGAAGGCATTTGACATGGTGCTTCATAAAAGACTGATCCAGAAAGTTAGATCCCCAGGGGAGGTTAAGCATTGGCTTCAATAGAGGATTTGCTGACTGATAGAAAGTAGAAGGTCAGGATAAACAGGCCCTTCTATGGTTAACGAACTGTAACGAGTGGGTTACTGCAGGATGCAGTTATCGGGTCTCAACTATTTACAATCTGTATAAATTTTCAGCGAGCAGGGACAGAGAGAAGCATAACAATGTTCGTGGATGAAACTAAAATAGGTGAGAAAGCAGGCAGTACTGAAGCGATAAAAAGCTTACAGGTGAAGCTATGAGAATGGGACAGAATCTGGCAGAAGGAGTTTAATGTGGATGCGTACAAAGTTGTCCGTTATGGTCAGAAAGGTAAAAGGGCAAATTATTATTTAAATTGGAAGCAGATTCAAAATGAGCCATGCAGAGGGCTCTGGGTGTCTTTGTGCATGGATCGCAGAAATTAGGTATTCCGGGTGCAGCATATAATAAGAAAGGCAAATTGAATTCTGGAAGTTATTGCAAAAAGATTGCATTATGAAGGTAAAGAAGTGTTGTTACAATTATATAAGATGTTGGTCAGACCACATCTGATATATTGTGTTCACTTTTGGTTTCCTTGCATAAGAAAGGTTGTGTTGGCACTGGAGGCATTTCAGAGGAGGTTCATCGGATTGATTCCAGGGATGAAAGGGCCATTGTACGAGGAGTGGTTGAATAGCTGGAGTTCAGAAGAATGATAGGGGATCTGATTGACGTATACAAAGTGCTAACAGGCATTGATAAGGTGGACACTGAACAGATATTCCCTCTTGTGGGAAAGTCTCAAGCAAGAGGTCATGGATATGGGATGGAAGGATATAGGTTCAGAACTGAGATTAGGAGAAACTACTTCTCTCAAATAGTTGAAGATTGGTGGAACTCACTGCCCCAGAGTGCCATGAAGACAGAATCAATAAACAGATTCAAGAAAGGAATTGATATGTTTCTGATGAAAAGCAGGCAGGAAGGTGAAGTTGAGACCAAAACAAGATCAGCCATGATCATGTGAAATGGCGGAGCGGGTTTGAAGGGCTGAATTACCTACTCCCACTCCTAAACCAATTTCCTATTAATAGATGCTTAATACCACAGCCAGGGGTTTGCTGTTTTGATAATCGAAGCCCATCACATCCATGCCTCTCCCCCACCCCCACCTCCACGACCACTACCACTTGTCATTCCATGTGCTTGCCTCTGATGAAATAAATCCACAAGATGACAAGCAAGGCAACCTGAAAGCTATTAAAAGCATAGCCAGAGATTATTTCCTTTCTGCAGCAACAGAAGTAAATTAGACAACATTTATATTTCACACAGTTGAAGTCATCTCTCTCTGTGATGAATAAGAATTAAATCTTTGCTCTTCCTGATGCATTCATCTCCCAAGAGGTATCTCACTGCATTTTCTTTTCATCAATTTGCTGTTTAAATTTTGTATGCCAGACAATAGCTATCTCTAACAAGAAAGAAACTAACCATCTCCCTTTGATGTGTCAATGGCATTTACATGACTAAATTCCAGACTACCAACAACCTGCAGTTTACCATTGACCAGAAACTGAACTGGACTAGCCATATAAATAATCTGGCTTAACAGCAGGTCAAAGGCTAGACATCCTATATGGAGTAGCTTACCTCCTGGCTCCCCAAAGCTTGTTCACTATCTATAACGCACAGGTCAGGAGTGTGATGGAATACTCCCCACTAGTCTGGATGAATGGAGCTTGAAAGGATCTTGAAAGGATCCATGACACTGCATTCACAATTCACTCCTTCTACCTCTGATGTCCAGTAACATCAATGTGTGCCATCTACAGATGCACTGCAGAAATTCATTAATGCTGTTTAGACAAAATCTTCCAAATCCACAGCAATTACCAGAAGGACAAGCGCGGCAGATACATGAGCACATCGCCACTTGGAAGTAATCTCACAAGCCACTCACCATCTTGACTTGAAAATGTGTACCAACTATCAGCACCACACCCACAACACCCTACTCCACCAACCAATGGCAGTGATTCAAAAAACTGGCTAAAGACTATTTTAACAAAAGCAATGAGGAATGGTCTTGCCCAGGATGCCCAAATCCCAGGAAAGAACACAAAAAAATGTGAATATAGCATAGTATAATTTTTAATCCCAAATTGGAAAAACAAAACATTTCATGATTTCTTTGAAGAAATGGATGGATAAGTTTTGTTTAGGCAGCAAAATCATCACCAAAATAGCCAATAGAAACTTCAAAAGACGCTTCTCAAATCTCGGAAGAATACAATATTCATGACCATATCATTGATCTAAGTAAATGGTGCCAATACATTTAAGGTAAAGCAGGACAATCGTATGATACAGAGAGGAAGCAATGGCTAATTTAGAGGAGAAAAGGTGAGAGGAAGTTTAAGTTGACTATAAAAACTACTGTAGACTGGATGGAGCTAAATGACCCGTTTCTATGGTGTATATTCAATAACATTTCTGCTTCTTTGTATCATAACGAAACTAAGGACTATTTTTCAAACAACTCAAAGAAAGCTGCTTGCACATCTCAAGAGACCTCTGTAACATGATTTTTTAAAAAAAAAATTCTCTTTCCTGACAGCCATGTAAATCCGGCATCATATAAATTATATAATGCAAGCACCAGTGATGTCAGCATGCAGAAAGAGCTGTTCAGACTGAAATACTGATAGAAAACATGCCAGAAAACAAAAAGCACTTAACAAAATGTATGGGTGGTACAGTGGCTCGGTGGTTAGCACCGCTGCTTCAGTGCCAGGAACCTGGGTTTGATTTCATCCTTGCATGGCTGTATGTGTTGAGTTTACATATTTTTTCTGTGTCTGCATGGGTTTCTGCTCTGTGCTTCAGTTTCTCCCATAGTCCAACGATGTGCACACTAGGTGGACTGACTTTTGGAATATTGTCCACGGTGTCCAAGGACTTGCAGGCTAGGTGAATTAGCCATGGGAAATGCAGTGTCTCAAGGATAGAGTAGGGGTGGGAGTTGGGCTTGAATAGGCTACTCTTTTAGAGAGTCAGTGCAGACTTGATGTGTTGATTGGTCTCTTTCCACGATTTAGGAATTCTAAGAATCTACATATTTTCAGATGTTGAAGCAAATGTTTATGATAGCTAAATGAAGGATGAGGAAAATTAAAATTGCAAAATTCTGTTCTGATAATGAAGATATTTTTTATCCTGTAAATATAAAATGAGTTTTGTGGGTGTTAGCAGTAACTGTAAATTTAGTATACTGTGAAAAGCAGGTTACTCATCATTCAACAAGGTGTAACTTCCTCCACGACATTTAAAGTGGGAATAACAAAATTACAACAGACGTTTTTATTGACTTGTGGGTTTTGCTTTATGTCATGATGATGGATCACAATCCCCGATCATCTATGGACATAGCGAACTTTTAATCCAACACAATTTGTTTTACCAAAAAGAAATATAGTAAAAAAGTTGCCTGAATGTAAATTCAGTAGCTATCTGGAGAGGAATCCCAGATTGTCACACACAAGATTTCAAGGAAACTTCAAAGAAACACATGCTCTACAAACTGAACTGTAATCACCTGTGAGAATAGCAGACTGTGAACACAATCAAGAAAAAGCATGATTGGGCAGCATGGCAGCTCAGAGGTTAGTACTGTTGCCTCACAGTGCCAGGGAACTGGATTTAATTTCAGCCTCGAGTGTCTATCTGTGTGGAGTTTGTACATTCACCCCATGCCTCTGTGGGTTTCATCAGGTATATATGTGTGAAAGCCTGGGTTTGAGTCTGGTGTGCTTTGAAAGCAACAGTCAAATAAACTTCCACTAGCCACCCCTACATTGCAGCTATAGATCACTCCTTCTGAGTGCTGTGAGCAGGTAAACAGGCCAGTTCAAAAGGGAGCAAGTCAAACTAATTTCAGTGAATCTTCAAAGCCAACATGCTAGCTATCAGCATGCCACAATCTGTTCTTCATAAATGATCCAACAACCGATTCATATATCTTTTAACTTGAATCCTCTTTTTGAAATTATTTATCATTTGTCATCTGAGTCTATGCACGTTGTGTTATTATCTTTTCTCATGTTTAATAGCCAATAAACATACTCAATCATTAACTCAAAAAGACTCAGTTAAATTTGCTGTTTTAAAAGCGCAAATTTATTTGGTCTGGTAGAAAGGTATCTACAAGGGAAGGAATCCATTTTAATTTACTTTGCTACAACCATCCAATGGGACAAGTGAATAATGAAGGAGAGCCAATTTATCCTTCCTCTCCCAAAAGCTTGACAGTTTGGAATATCTCGCTGGACACCATAATAAACTGGAAAAGCTCACCCAGGAACGAGTTAGATCATTTGTAATCTTGGATGAGGATAGAGTAGTTGACAGCACTTCTGGCTTTCTGCATTATTCTGCCTATGTTCAGGATCCTCAACCTGCTGTCAGGTTCAGTGGAGCACAAGTGGAGAATGCTGACACTTTCATCATTTGGCAAAGTTTAGAACCAGTAAGATGCAATGGCTATTATAAAGATCATTTGGACCTATATTTCACAAAGGCTTATTCCTCATATTGGACAGATTTCTCCCCTCTTTGTCAAATTGTATTATTAAATGAGTTTGAGTTACTTCCTCTACCTTTTCCACAGGTGAACTTGTATAGAAATGTGGAGATTCTACACTCATAGGGAGCAGAGGTTGTAAATGTGCCAATCAGGCTGTGTCTGCAATTCAGCAGCCAGCCCTCGCTTTAAGCAAGGATCCTGGAATATTATTGCACTCGATTATTTAATCAGTCAGGATCATCTGCAAACAACATGATGGGTACATAGGGATTAATCAGAGTTTAGGAATGTAGAGATATAGCTCTACACAATAGTTCCTCCCTTCCTTTCTTTGTACCTCCCTCCCATTCTCTCCCTTTCCTTTTCCATCCTCTCCTTCCCTCCATTTGAGTTCATTACCCTACTTCCCTCCCTCTCTTCCTTCATTTCCTTTGTTGTTTCTTTCCTTCCTCTCTCTGGACCTATCCTGAGGAATTTCACTCTACCATTTACTTCAGTGAGGTCTCCGACAATCTCTTATTTCATACCTGTTTACAATGATAGACCCAGATGGATTATTAACCAATCGTATAGTCCTAAGAAGGTGTACTTAAATTTGAAATACCCAAGAATATGTTGATCCCTTTCTCTAAACATTGAGGAAAAGCCCATTTTAATGTTATGCACCTGCCATTTGTTCTTGAACCTACAGGCAAACCTACTGCAATTATTTGATTCAACCTGAACTCATCCTATCCTTGTATCAACTTAGGCTGTTCCCCATAACTGGTTTGATATAGTACCTTCCATCTACTTCCTGGACTAACTGCAAAGCCTTCATTGTTCACATTGGTCTTATATTGAGCAGTTCGTAATAGCTACTAATTCTAACTGGTTCAGATTCCTTGTCAGACTATAGAACTATTGCTTTTCTTACATAAGCAATTTCTATTCCATTTCCACATACTAATTCACTTTGGTACATATTTCAGCCATCAATTTAATGAGCCAAAATTAAATGAAAATTCCAACATGGCTTTGCAGTATGGTTATTTGTTTATAAGTGTGAATCAAGTTACTCTCCCACAACTGTAGAGGCCTTAGACTTTAAGGCTAGCATTAACTGTCATCACCTAAGAATAATCATTCTGCTGATTAAATTCTAGAGAAATGAAACCTTAATCAGTTTCAGGAAAGCAAATCTTACAGCACCGACCTATTCCCTCAACTATTTTAGTGTGACATTTAAGTACTAACTGTAATGGCAACTTCTAACAGATTGTGTGAAAACATTTTTTTTCTTGGCTCGTTCTGCAGTTAATGTTCTCCCAGTGATACCCACTCAAGCTCTGCCATCCGATTTTGGTAGGTGATGCTGATGCGAGAATATTGTTGAGGGTTTCTTGGCCTTATATCAGTGACCTTTTCCTGTTATGCAGGAAGACAAAGTTGCAGACGTAAGTGCTATTCTATTAAACTCTATCCCCTAAATGAAGACTTATAAATAGCAATTTTATCAGCTTCAGGAACTCGGAAAATACCTTGTAGTCAAGTCAGTTCATTTGAGGCATCCCCATACTGGAATAAAATAATTTTGCACATAGCTAGATCCCACAAACAATACTGGGATAATGACTAGATGATCCATTTCAATTTTTAGTTGGCAGTTAAACATGTGTCAGAAGCCTAGTGCTCCTCTTTGAAAATAGTTTTGTCTAATCTTTCACGGCTTCAGTGGAGGCCAGATAGGGCAGCTTAGTTTCATGCTTTTTCCAAAAGATGGCATCTCAGACACTGGCACACTCTTACACTGCACTGGAGGTTTCAGCTTGTATCTTAATTTGAATCTGCCAACTTCCAATGCAGAGACAAGAGTGTGATTACCGTCTCAGAGCACTCAAGAGGTGAATTTACAGAACTTATTCTGAAAGGAGTCTGAACATAATGAATACCAGATAGCTATACAATGTGCTGGCAATCTTTTTTGGCCAGCCGTAACCTCCTTTGTTTCACTTGTTTTCTGTGCTGTTTAAAGGAGGTGATGCTTCATCATGCTATTACGACCACCTTCAGTTCATAATTTCTATTGGACTGAAACTAGACCTGTGTTCACAAAATATTCTATCCTGACATCTCCTCATAACAATGAAGTTCATTTTGCTCGGAAAAGTTGTGACTCATCCAGCTGAGAGCTAATTTATGGAGCTAAAAGAACACCTGTGAACTGTAACTGTATACAGGGAAAATTCTGCTGCTGGAGAGATTATATGCAGAGCTATCAAATTGAAGTTTCATCTTCCTTCAGTGACAATAACAGGGTATTTTTTGTGAAAAATGCAACTGCTGTGAGCTTCAGTGTGAAATAGAATCATAAACACTTTGATGGGCTCATCATTGTGATTTTCTTCTTCAAATGTTACCATCTGATGGTTGCAATATTTTATCAACACCATGTGTGGCCTGTGCTCCACCTGAGTTCTGTGAATATTGTGTGAGTCGCCCCTGCTTACTGTTATGAACTTATTGTTATGTTATTCAAGCCCAGCAGACGGAGCTGTAACAGATAATTAACAGAGGACGTTTTGGGAAACTTCTGATATGAGCAAGTGAACTGAAATGTCCAATTTTATAAAGAATTTAAATTATTACCACTAGACAAAACTTTGGCTTACTTAACAGATCAGAAACAAAATACAGCTTTAGAAATGGCAGTCGTTAGGGTAGAATTTAAAAATTAGGGTGTCGGGTTTAGAGCAAGCTAGGTTTGATTTTGAGAGTTAAGCTTCATCAGCCAAAGCAACACATTGCATACCCAGAATGGGCACACAATTATAACGAACCTCCTGCAACCCCAAAGCCAACTAATTTACAGATGAGCTCAGAATAGGAGATTGTGAGGGGATGGGAAACAGTTCAGAAAGCAAATGGATGATTTTGTAGTGTTTCTGGTTTCACAGAAGTAGTTATAACACTTTGTTTTGCAGGACTCCTTCCAGCCAGTACACTTTCGGTTTCTATGAGCTTTATCAGCCATATAGAACAGAAACATCCATTAAAGTTAGTCTATTTAGGTTTACGAATCACATGAGCTACCATATTAATTCCTCTTACCCTGTTTGCATATTCTTCTTTCTCCTTTCTGCTTCATATAATGGTTCAATTTTCCTTTAATACATGTATGCAGTTTTTCTTAAACACTCCTTGTGATAGCGTGTACCACATTCTGAACACTCTGAATAAAAGTATTTCTCTTGAATTCCCAATTAGATATAACAGTGACTACCTCATGGTTATAACCTCTAATTTTGGAATTCCTAACAATAGAGATAATAGGATCACCCTTTACATGAATTCACGAAGCTCTGAACTAATTGAGACAAGTGCCTCAGCAGATATGTGAGTCAGGGAATATGTTGGTTAATATAAAACATGGTGATATATGGAACACAGTAATTCTAAATCACATCATCCTGTTTGTAATCAATAGAGATTTCTTTTTTTTAAAAAATGACCATTTTTGCAAGACTTGTTGAGCTAGAAAAAAGGTGCTCAAATCATCAACAAAAACATGACAATCTATATCAGAAAATCCTCAGCAACCTGTATTTGCCTAACACTTTAAGTATTACAGAACATTAGGTAGAATTTTCACAGCCCTTGAACAATGTGGGTCAACACGAGAAAGTTAGGAAAATCAGATGAGATGGTCAGTGAGAAGCTTCCTGACATCAAGAGCAAAAGGCCCATTTTCCAAACAAGTGCTGAATAGCAAGATGAGATTCTCACTTATGAGCAGCCAGACATCTACTGACATGGATTCTCACTCATTGAAAGCATGATCATTTGTTAATCTTAACTTATTGATATGGAGTTACCCATTCTCTGACCCACCAGAGAGAAACTAGAGATTGAGAATTCCCAACGTGAAAGTCAGTGTGGTGAATTCAAGCTAGATGCTTGCTGTTGTGGCCCACCATCCTGGAGCCGAATACCTCAGGGCACACTCTATGGGCATCCTCCATTTACTGATGGGTCAGTCAGCTTCTCGGGATATTCATGGTCAGCATCTTTGCCTTGTGGGATCATTGAGGAGCTGAATATTTTTCATTCCACCACCCGTCTTGGGTCTTTTTGCCCTATTGTGGCATGTCTACTGTGAGTTTGAAGCAGACCTTTTCAGCCCATACTCATTTCATTCCTCTCTCTCTGCAATGTTGCAGGTTTATTATACTGAAGTGCCTACCCAATTTCTTTTTGACTAATTATCAGTCTGTTAAATAATCTCTTCCAGAAGTCCCTACTTTATCTTTTATCCAAAACATTAAGTCTCTGTTCCTGTGTAAGCCAAGGGAAGAGCATAACTTTGTCTACCTTATATGAGCTCATTATCTTACACAGTTTATTAAAATCATCCTTCAATCTCATTTGTTTCAAAGAGGAGCCCATATCTCAAACTTAAACTTGCAGCTGAATTCCTTCATCCCATGAACCACTATGGTCAACCTTCTCTGCATCCTCTCAAGGTCCTTCACATTCTTTTGATAATGTGGTGACCAGAACTAGCCATAATGCTAATGGTAGGGGCAAATTACTGAAGATGCTGGAATTTGTACTGAAATCAAAAAGTGCTGGAGATCACAGCAGGTCAGGCAGCATCCATGGAGAGAAAGCAAACTAATGTTTCAAGTATGGATGACTCTTCACCAGAGATGAAGAAAAGTGTGGAGGGGGGCAGCATTTATGCAATGTGGAGCGGGGCACTTGGAATGTTGAGGGAGAAAGGATGTTGATAGTTCAGATGAAGTGATCAGAATGTGAGAATGATGGAACAATCGCTTGTCTCAGAGAGTGGTAAGGGCGTGGAATGCCCTGTCTGCCAATGTAGTTAACTCAGCCATATTAGGGGCATTTAAACAGTCCTTGGTTAAGCATATGGATGATAATGGGATAGTGTAGGGGGATGGGCTTATATTAGTTCACAGGGCGGCGCAACATTGAGGGCCGAAGGGCCTGTTCTGCGTTGTATTGTTCTATGTTCTATGTCTAACTGCCCGACAGGAAAGAACAGTAAGTTCTACTGGGGATGGGGAGAGGGAGAGAGAAGACATGGTGACAGAGAATGTAACAAGCAAAGTTAAAAGAAGAGGGCGGAATGGGTTCACAGTTTGTAGGTGTTGAACTAAATATGGAGCCCAGAGCTTGTAAAATGCCTAGTTTGAAGTTGACATGTTGCTACTAGAGGAGCAATTATTCAGGGGAAGGCTGGCAGGAAATTGTGTTTTATGGATAAACACATGATCTGGGAGGCAAATAGTACTGCCTGAAGGAGGCCATTTGGATCATTATACCTATGCTGTTTCTTTGAAAGGGCTATGATTGAGATATCTTCACTCACTTGGATTATCCTACAATTAATGGTTGTGTCTTCTGTTTCTGAGGCATTATACACTGGAATTCCCTCCTTAAAACCTCTCCATCCCCAAAAATGGACATAATGCTAATTGCAGGAGCAAACTACTGCAGATGCTGGAATCTGTACTTAAAACAAAAAAAAAGCGGGTTCTGTACTTAAAGCAAAAAAAAATGCTGGGGGTTACAGCAGGTCAGGCAGCATCCATGGATGCTTTCCCTCTTTAACACATTTTTTAAAACTTATCCCTGTGACGAAGCTTTTGGCATGAGCAGTGCCTCATGTAATTTAGTGTCAAGCTTTGTTTTAGAAAGTTCCTTGTAATATTACAATGTTAAAGAGACTATATGAATATATATTTGTTGCATGACTAAATAAATATGAAAGCTGTGCACAAGTTTGGCATGATTACCTAAAAGATCTTTTTATACTGTAGATTTTCTTGTCTTGCAAAAGTGTTACTCTTAGTACTTCCCTGTCCCCTCTCATACTATGAATTCATTCTGAGTTCAGATTGTCATTCACAAAGAACATGAAGAGTTAAAATAAAGAAGCAAAGTTATATTTGCAACAAATAAAACTAAACAAAAGATGAAGACGTCAATGCAAATAACCTATCCAATGATTTTGGATTGACTGACTAAAATAAAGCAATAAAACAAGTGGAACAACTAAATATTAAAAGCAATGGAGCAATATGATCGGGTAAATGCACATTCTCCTCTGCCACCATCTATTATGCAGTTGCAGCTCATCATTGCCTGTGATTTTCCATCCATTGATTTTAATGGGCATCAATTCAATTTTCAGAAATGTGTTGGCCGCGGGTTTGTGCATCACAGTTCGTGTAAACTTGGGAAATTACTTTCCTTTTTATTCAAAGTGATAATGATTTCTGTTTGGTAAGCTCTGCATGTTAACTAACACCCAATTGTAAACCTTGTCTCCACACTCACACTCACAATTTCAGTGACTTCATGACAATTTCATCCCTTCAGAATCAAAGGCCAACCATAATATCAACTGAGTCATGAGCTGGGAGAGTTGAGGATCAAGTTGGGGTGCGGGAGGTGGGGAGCCCTGAATTATGTGAAAGGTTTCAGTCGGTGTCATCTAATATAGTTATTTCGTTGTTATTTTACTCCTGTATTTGGCCTGCACTGAGTGCCAGCAAGTGTAATGATGACACAATTCTAAATTCATATAAAGGGATCGTCCAAAAATTTTATTTGCAGTCATTGCAGTTTCAGAGAAGATAGGAGGTGGTTGAGGCAATGGAAGCAACACACACGCAAAGCAGCAGGTGTTACCATGAATCTGCTGCTGGAGGCTGAGAGGTGCTTGAAGGAAATACAATTTCACAGCTGCAGCTCCTGGGAGAGCGTGTTAGGGAGCTGGAGCTGGAGCTGGATACACTCAGGATCATCTGAGATGCTGAAAGCATCATAGATAAGAGTTTTAGTCCGGTGGTCACACCAATGGTGCAGTAGCTGGGTGATCACCAGGAAAGGCAAATGGAGTGGGCAGAGAGTGCAGGAATCCCTGTGGCTATTCCCCTCAAAGACAAGTACATCGTTTTGGATACAATTGGGGGTGGATGACCGTTCGGGGGAAAGCAGCAGTAGCCAGGTTGGTAGCACGGTGACTGGCTATGGGGCACAGCAGGAAAGGGTAAAGGTAAACAGGAAACTGGATAGTTAGGGAGGCAGACAGGAGATTCTGTTGCAGCAGACGGGAATCCAGGATGGTGTGTTGCTTCCCAGGTACCAGGGTCCAGGGTGTCTTGGAGTGGCTGCAGAATATTCTCAAGGGGCAGGGTGAGCAGCCAGAAGTCATTGTGCACATTGGCACAATTGACATTGATAGAAATAGGGATGAGGTCCTGCAGAGTGATTATAGAGAGCTAGGAAAAAAGTTAAAAACCAAGACCTCGATGGTGGTAATCTTCACAGTACTTCCAGGGCCATGTGCTAGTGAGGTTAAGAACAGGAGGATATGGCAGATGAAAGTGTGGTTAAAGAATTGGTGCAGGGGACAAGGGTTCAGATTAATGCATCATTGGGATCTTTTCTGGGGCAGAAGTGACCACTTCAAGAGGGACAGGTTGCAAATGGAACTGGAAGGAGATAAATATCCTGTTGGGCAGATTTGCTCGTGCTGAAAGAAAGGATGTAAATTAGATTGGCAGGGGTGTGGGATCTTCAACAACAGGGAGGCAAACACGAGGCTGGTAGGAGATACAGTAATTAGAAATAGCAAGTTGAAGAGACAGGTCAGGCTGGAACAGGACAGGGAGCAAGGAATGCCTATTTTAATGCAAGAGGGCTGACGGGTAAGGCTGATGAACCCAGGGCATAGATTGTTCATGGGGCTGGGATATGATGGGCACCACAGAAACATGGCTAAGGAAGGGACAGGACTGGTTGCTTAATGTGCCAGGGTACAGGTGCTTTAGGCGAGACAGAGGTGGAGGAAAGGGGAGGGAGAGTTGCATTTTTGATTAAAGGTGGTATCAGAGTAGGGATTAGAGATGAAATAAGTGAGGAATCATCCAATGAGGCTTTGTAAGAAATAAGACAGGGATGGTGACCTTATTGGAGTTGTACTATCGGACCCCAAATAGTCAATGGGATTTAGAGAAACAAATATGCAGGGAGATTGTGGAGACTTGCAGGAGAAACTGGGTTGTCATAGTAGGAGGTTTTAATTTTCCTAACATTGACTGGGACTGCCATAGAGTTAAGGGCTAAGAAAGGGTGGAATTTGTTAAATGTGTTCAGGAAAGTTTTCCCAAGGATTATATAGAGAGTCCTATTTAGGAAAGGCAAAACCCAACCTACTCATGGGAAATAGAGCAGTACAAGTAACTAAAGTGACAGTGGGGGAGCACTTTGATACCAGTGACCTTAGTTCTATTAATTTTAAAATAGTTACAGAGAAGGACAAAACTGGTCCAAAGGTTTATGTTCTAAATTTGGACAAGGTGAATTTTGATGGAATTGGACAGCAGCTTGCAGGGTTAATTGGAGTAGGCAAAGGGACCTCTGGCAAATGGGAGGCCTTTAAAAGTGTGATAGTACAGTTCAAGGAATATATGTTCCTTTGAGGGTGAAGGGCAAGGTTGGCAGGAATAGGGCACTCTGGATGACAAGAGATATTGAGGCTTTGACCAAAAAAAAAGGAGGCATGGATCAGGCAGCTGGGATCAAGGGAATCCCTAGAGGTATATAGGGGATACAGGAGTTTACTGAAGAAGGAAATCAGGAGGATGTAAAGGGGGCATGAAATAGCTTTGGCTGAGAAGATTAGGGTGAATCCAAAGAGATTCTTTAAGTATGTTAAAGGAAAAAGAATAACTAGAGACAGAATAGGAACCTTCAAGGACCAAAGTGAACATATATGTGTGGAACTGCAAGAGATGGGTGAGGTACTCAATTAATATTTCTCCTCTGTGTTTATCATGGAGAAACACATGAAGACTTGGGAATTCAGGGAAGTTAATGGCAATATTATGGGCATTGTCCATACCATAGTAGGGGAGGTGTTGGAGGTATTAGAATGTATGAAGGTGGATAAATCTCCTGGTCCTGACCATATATATATAAGAAACCTACAAGAGGCGAGGGAAGAAATTGTGGGGGGCCTGGCTGATATATTTGCATTATGATTGCCACGGGTGAGGTCCCAGAAGATTGGAGGGTAACAAATGTCGTGCCCTTATCCCAGAAAAGCTTCAAAGAAAAATCAAGGAATCATAGACTAGTAAGCCTAACATCTGTAGTAGGTAAGTTACTTGAGAAGATTCTGAGGGATAAGATATACATGCATTTAGAAAGACAAAGTTTGATTAGGAGCAGTCAGCATGGCTTTGTGCATGGGAGATCATGCCTCACAAATTTGTTAGAGTTCTTTAATGAAGTGACCAGGAAAGTTAGTGAGGGCAGAGCGGTAGACATAGTCTATATGGACTTCAGTAAGGCCTTTGATAAGATGCCATATGGTAGGCTGCGCTGGAAGGTTAGATCACATGGAATCCAGGGAGAGCTGGCAAATTGGATACACAGTTGGCTTGATGGTAGGAAGCAGAGAGTAATAGCGGAAGGATGCTTATCGGACTGGAGGCCTGTGACCAGTGGTGTGTCTCAGGGATCGGTGTTGGCCTCATTGCTGTTTGTTTTCTGTATCAATGACTTGGATGAGAATGTGCAAGGCATGATTAGTAAGTTTTCAGGTGACACTAAAATGGGCAGTATCATGAACAGTGAGGAAGGTTCAGAAATTGCAGCAGGATCTTGATCAGCTGGGGAAGTAGGCCAAGAAATAACAATTGGCGTTTAATATAGATAAGTGTGAGGTGTTGCATTTTGGAAAGTCAAATCCAGATAGGATTTTCATGGCGAATAGTGGAGCCTTAAGGAATGTAATGGAATTCAGCGACCTTGGAATTCAGGTGCACAGTTCTCTGGAAGTGGAGTCACAGGTAGACAGGGCAATGAAGAAGGCTTATGGCACACTGGCCTTCATCAGTCAAGGCACTGAGTACAGAAGTCAGGAAGTTATGATGCTGTTGTACAACTCTTTTACACAGAGGGTGGTGCGCATATGGAATAAACTGCCAGTGGAAGTGGTTGAGGCGGGTACATTAATAACATTTAAAAATCAATTATCGAATACATGGATAGGAAAGAGTTAAAAAGGTATGAGCCAAGTGCTGGAAAATGGGGTTAGCATGGATAGACATTTTGATCAGCATGGACCAGTTTGGGCCGAAGGGCTTGCCTCTGTGCTGTAGGACTCTATGACTCTGTGAGTCAAAGTAGAGAAAACTTGTGGCAGAGACCAAGGAGACGCGGTTAGGTGACCCTCCAGAACGGTGACAGTAATATTGACATTTTTTCATGAGCATGGGCAAAATCTTAAATGTGGAAGCCAAGTTTAAGTCAAGCTTGATTCTGCAATTTGCAAACGCAGAGATGGAACAGCCGATATTCATGCAACCAGCCCTCAATAATCAACTTTCCATTGAAACCAGACTGGCCTGGATCTGCAGGAGCAAATTACTGCAGATGCTAGAACCTGTATGGCAAACAAAAAGTGCTGGAGATCACAGAGGGTCAGGCTGCATCCATGGAGAGAAAGCAAGCTAATGTTTCGAGCCTAGATGACTCTTCATCACAGTTTCATCAGGGGAACCTGGAGCCCAGCTCTCTCCACTTTTGCACCTTCTCCAGAGAGCACCTTCGGTTCCAGCTCCTGGTACCTCATGGTGAGTGTCATCAGACTGACCGGACCGAGGAGGCCACCTCGGTGAGACAACCCAAAGACCAGAACCAGCCCTCGACAAAAAGGGAAGTCCAAATCAACAAATGCAGATCCAGAAACATCAACCAACCCTCAAAGACAGAGGAACAGCCTGTTTCAGCCTGACTGAATGAGTATTATCAGTCTATAGAGATAAACAGCTCAAAAACCGTGGTAGGGACCAGTGGTGAGGGTGGAGCAAATCCTTGGAAGTGCATGTCAGAAGTAGGTAGCTCGTATAGGTTTGACACTGTTTACAAAGAGATTTAAGATCATTTACTGAAGAATTCTGTGAGGAGATTGATAGAGTTTAATAGAGTTTGTTTAAAGTATTGTAATGGAGTCTACTAAATATTACTTTTTACCTTGATAAAATGTTCACTAAGCTGAGGTGGACCTTCCAATGACTCCTGTCTATTTTGTCCATCTCACCGTGTAACTCACCTGATCTAAAAAGGGTTACTGCAAACTGGTCATGATTAGTCAAGAGACATTGACCACCTTACACTTTACAACAGAAGCTTAGTTGAAGATTGCTGATGAGATTAGCAGTAATATTGTTGCACCATACTTCTGCATTGATGTGTGCGCAGGACATTAAAAAAAGATGAGAAGAACTTGACTGTGGAGAGGTAAAATGATGTAATGGAAGAACTTGACAGTGGAGAGGTAAAGTGACGTGCACATTAGGATGTAGATGAATGCACAACATTTTACCTCTCCACTGTCAAGTTCTTCCATTACATAATTTTTGATACTCATTTACCTTGCCGGTGAATTCTCTCTTTACCTCCTCCATGTATTCATTACATACCAATCCATCCATCCATCGAGAACACTTCCCCTCACCCTGTACAATATTATTCATATCCCTGAAACCCACCTTAGATATATGCTCGTCATCCATCAGATGGACACGTACCTTCATACTTACTCACCAATCTGTTCTTCTTCTCTTTATGAGAGATTATTATACACAGATGAGTGGATGAGAGCTTAGTGCATCCACTACACCATCATATAATTTAGAAAAGGCAAAAGAAGACGTGTTTGAGTTCATTAGCATCCTAATGTAACTTTGTGTCAAAGAAGCAAATTTCTCATTGTTCCGGAGGCATAATCAGACAGCTGTATTTCATATAACATGTAGTCATACTGAACTAATATCAAACCAAGTGAAATAATACAATCTCTATGCTTAACAACTAACAATATTATAATCTTGTGGCAACACATTTGTGTCCTTTATCTCCCATGTCTTTTACAATTGAAACAGGAGTTGAAGAATGTTGCAGACAATGAATTCTCAGAAGATCTTGATTGTTCTGAGGGGGTCACAAATTGCCCACAGGCCATGCACAAGGTCAGGCATTAAAAAATATAAATAATTGGGCCTTCCAATGCACATAGGCAAGCTTCAGAAAACAGCAAATGCAGATAGTAGTGACAGGGACAACAGTGGAATGTCTCTGTCAGTGAACACAGACTTTTCCAAACTCTTTTCAGATTGTGTATTCTGGCACCTGTAATGAAGAGGATAAGCAGGAAAAGGGAATATGTCAATACACTGACTGCATCAACAAAAAGACTCTCCATGATTTCAAAGAAAATGGAGGAGCTGACCTTGAGGAGCTGACCCCAAGCATAAGTGTGTTGATGTCACATGATACTGTGGTGGCTCCTTCTTGAATGGACAGAGTGGTGAACCATATGAAACGTTGAGCATGGCAATCAAAGAAATCAACGAAGGCCTTATACAAAGGCTTGAATGCTCTGGGCATCATTTAAATAGAATGTTAGATATCTTACAGTTAATATTCTTGCTTCCAATAATCTACCTGTCCAACATAATGATAACAATGAAATACAACACAATCATGAAAGATGATAGGGGGATTCTGCCCCCATGGCTCTCAACAATGTCTTTCCCTTTGTTTTCCTCTTCTGAGATATTGAAAATTTTAAAATAAACTGTTTCAACTGAGGAGCTTTCTTCAATGAAGAGAATTCACAAGATCAAAGGTTCAGAGGATGTTATGGGGAAACTATCTGATGCAGCAATGGAGATGTCCACTGTGAAATAATTTAAAGAGATTAAGGCTCCTGTAATGGATCAAGAAATGGACCAGCTATTTGGTTTAACAAGGATGGTATTCTCAATGAAAGTATCTGGATGAAAAAGATACTCCAGTGGAGAGGAACTTTACAGACTGGGTCAGATTAAGAACAGATTAAGGCCAATAGTGCTCAAGCAAAAGAATGACCAATTTTAAAAGTCCAAAGAAATTGCATCCTGGAAGAATTGTGACACATCCAGCTAATCTGTATTTATGAGGTTAGAGACTTGGGAGATGACACAACAGTAAGTGTAATTATTTACATGAATGTCTGAATGTTAACTGTGGGAAAAGAAAGCTTGGGAAAGAAGTTGTATGAGATAATGGTTCTGAAAGGATTAAAGTCAGAGACTGTATTAAACTCTGCCCTACCTGATGATGCCATCCAGTTTTTGGTGGGGTAGGAGATAGGCTGAACAGTTTATCTTGTGGAACAAAGACTTATATCCTAGGGTTCCCGTTGGTCTTAGTAACAATAACAGAGATTGCTGGAAAAGCTCAGCAGGTCTGGCAGCATCTGTGGAGAAAAATCAGAGTTAATTCTTTGGGTCCAGTGACCCGTCCTCAAAACTCCAGTTAACTCTGATTTCTCTCCACAGTTGATCCCTAGACCTGCTGAGCTTTTCCAGCAATTTCAGTTTTTGTTTCGAATTTACAGCATCTGCAGTTCATTTGTTTTTTATTTAGTCTTAGTGACAATGTCACCTTACAAAAATACCTTGTACCTGATTACTAAAATGCAATAAAGTATATATTTCAAGTCCCTTTTCATTAAAACCCACTTGGTGACAACAAACTTGTCCCAAACATGAGCTTATACTGGCATTCCAATTTGACATCTCAAAAAGTACATTATCTACCTTGATATCTGTCTAGGCACCTGGAGTATACTTTCTGCATGTTAACATGTTGCTTGGTGGTCATACGACATTGATCATAATGCTTTTCTGCTTCATTCCTCAGGTTTTGGAACATTTAACACAACTGCATTTTAAGTTGATACATCCCTGTTCCTGAACAGCTACCTGTAAACATTAATCCAGGTGTGAATCTGTATTGTGGTACTTTCTAGTCCTAGATTTTAAATGCAAAATAGCCAACTTAATTTGAGTTTGAAAAAGATATTAATTGCAGTAGCATTCAACTCACAATTACAGAAGTTGACATTCAAATGACACCATTGACCTTTTTTGCCTTAAAATAGTTGAGCTATTCCTTTGAAATTCCAACTGATCTTCATCAAAATTACCACCATGGTGTCCTAGAAATGAATGCTCTTCCCCTTACCCAGCATAAAATAGAATAACCTGTGCAAGCATTTTCTCCAATTTTGAAACATATTCTTGATGATACTACAAGAACAAAGTGGAGATAATCACATTGCCTGTGAACATTAGTATTTTAACTTCTCAGGTCGTAACCTTGGTGTAATGTTAACATATCTGCCTCAAATTGAACAGACTGTGGGGTTAAATCATATTCCAGAAATATGGACGCGAAACCTTGGTTGATGTTCAGTGCAACACTGAAGGATAAGACATTAAACCAAAGCACATCTCGCCTCTCAAGTGGGAAGAAAAGATCCTGTGGCACTGTTGGAAGGAGATAGAGGGGAAATGTGAGATAACTCCAGAGAGGCCAGTATCTCGTCACAAACTCACTCCTTAATTACACAAGGATAGGCCTTGACTATAGTACTGCCTCATTCAGAGTCAGACACCAAAGTATCAGTATCCCTGAAACTCACCCATTTAGGTGGCAGCAAGGCTTCCTGACTGGACCTGATTAACAGCCTCAATCAGGGAATTCGTGTTCTGAGGTCCAGCAGGCTGACCTTGTTACAATCACTGAAAAATCACCTTGATGTATCAGCTATTGTTTACACCTAAATCTATAACAGTAAAACTGTTTATATGGTCATTTTTTGGATCCTGCTGTACTCAATAAGCAGCAAGGTTTCTCTCTTATAACAGTGGAAACACTTCAAAAGTATTTCATTGGTTGCAAAGTGCTTTGAGGTGTCATGAGATCATGAAAGGCACTGTATAATTGTAAATCTTTTTAATTCCCAGCTCTTTTGCCTTTATATTTTCCTGCCTATCTAACAGAATTAGCCTTTTGCCCAATGGTGCTCTGAAAACTAGTCCTGGTCACTTGATTGTCTGAGAATGGTAGTCTAATAATGGAGCAAATCAGACTTTCAAAATGGCAATACAGATCATTCAAGTTCTGCAATATGTTATGATAACCCTGCTTTGAGAGCATACAATCAAAAGTGAAACTTTTGATAACAAAAAAGGCCGCACTAACCTAACAAGAATTTAACCTTCATTTCGAAGTAGCTCAGCTCTTATTACTTAAACCCAGCACCCATGAAATAATGTGTTAGCTATCTCATACTTTCCTGTGGAAGGACATGCTTTAATATTGATGTTCCTGGGTTTCCAATCTCATCAAATGATATTTGAATTATAGCCCGTGAACCTAAAGCTAAGATCCCAGCCTGGAAATCCAGATGCAATTGCCAAAACCAAAACAGAGCTTTTCCCTAACGTATGGTTGAAAGAGAGAAGGTTAGTAACATATTCAATGCTCTAAGGTTGGTTGGAGCACAGCAGTGCTTTGCTACAGGGAATAGTTTAGACAGAGACTATTGAATATATTAAGGGAAAAGCGGATAAATTTTTGAAGCAGAGGGATATAGAAATTTATGAGAAGAGAGTTGGGCAGTCAGATTAGTTCGGGCTTGCTGTAACAAGCAGATAGCACAGACTCAGTGGACTGAGTCTCCTTTTGTTGTGCTTAAGCTCATATGATTTTCGTACAGCTGGTTTTGTTTCCAATCCAGTCTTTAGGAAAATCAATGAAGTTTTGATATTTGCAGTTGAAATGTGCAATATCATTGGGAATAAGAAAGTAAAATCACTTCATCATTTAATAACTTAATAACTTAAATCAAAACAGAATTTTGCATTAGCCGATACATATATATTTTTAACTTCGATAATAAAATTGAAGATTTGACAGGAAAAAAATCTGCAATTAGTTCCCTTTTTGTATATTTATAACAATTTTTAGCTTCATTTTTCATTAGTGCATTGCTGTTCCTGATGCACAAACTGTTTAAAATTGGACGTTAATATTGTTGTGTCGAGAATGGCTTGTTGAATTTAATCATCACATTAGTTAATGTATTGGTGGAACATATGCTGAAAAGTACTGATCTGTTTATGATGCATACTATTATTGATGCACAAGCTGTCATGAGAAAGAGATACCTCATGAGTTTTGACTCATCACAGGTTGCTGGATGGCTTTTGCCAATTTGCCTTTAGCTTCACAAAAATGACAGCTTGCATTTAACCTCCTCATGTTTTTCATTAACTTGCTGCGGTTACATATGAATTGTGATTAAACTCAGCACAGAAAGCTAGGTGTGGTCATTTTCAATACATGTACTCTTTTTGCAATGTGATAATTATTAAAAAGGTGAAGAAAAATATCATAAAAGCTAGAAATCTGGAATAAACACACTGCAAGATTCATACCTGACTCAAAATGTTAAGTCTGTGTCTGTCTCGACCTATATT
Organism: Ginglymostoma cirratum; assembly: GCA_024137785.1. Classification (NCBI taxonomy): domain Eukaryota; kingdom Metazoa; phylum Chordata; class Chondrichthyes; order Orectolobiformes; family Ginglymostomatidae; genus Ginglymostoma; species Ginglymostoma cirratum. The sequence goes on along the minus strand of JAHRHZ010000009.1, from coordinate 35,984,637 downwards.
TCTCCAGCATTTTCTGTGATAAATGTTAATGATTGCCAAAAAAAACTTCACTTGGTTAGAAATGGAATAATTAAAAGTGTGATTCTCATTTTTTCAGGTAGTTACTCATTAACTGGAAATTATGGAGATATAATTTCTAGAATTTTCTTTTGGCCTTCTATCTCTCTCAAAATCCATCTTTCTTTCCTTCACTTTATTTTTCATCCAGATCTGATTTGCTTTTGAATTTCCCCACTTTAAAGTATCCTTCTTTTTAATCAATGCTCTGTATAGTTCTCATGCCTTTGTTCCTTTGGCTATGGAAATGTACTGTTTGTTCTATTATTTATGAAGGTCCTGCTGCCCCCATTACCATGTTACCAGCTTGCACTTCCATCAACATTGTAGACAAAGATATTTAAGGTAAAGTGTCCAGAAGCAAGTTTAACTAATAGAGTTCATCTTAAGACATCCTACCTCAGCAAACTAGCTTTTCCAGGAAGTAAGTATGTTTAATTTTCTTCTTCATCTTGTATCCTATTACAGAAAAAAAGACTTGACCTAATTGTGTTCATGATTTTTGGGGGGGACTTATTACTTGACCCATCAGTCTTAACTTATTAATTTTCTTTTTACAATGATTACATGAAACCAAACACTGCACATGTAATGAAAGGCAATGCTAGGTTTTCTCTAATACCTATTTCACCTCCAGAGTGGCCAATACTCCCAAAGTGTACAAAAGCTTTTTCGCAAGTTTTTCATGGAACATTGACTTCACCAGCCAGCCCAGTTTTGTTGCCCATCATTGATTGCTAAGTTGCTTGCTAGGCCATTTCAACCATATTTCTTTGTGTCTGGAGCCATATGTAGGCCAAGCTCGGTAAATATAACAGATTTCCTTCCCTAAATGGCATTAGTGAACCAGCTGAATTTTTGTGGTAATTGACAATGGTTCCATGGTCACCATTAACAATTGTTAATTCCAGATTTATTCATCAAATTTAAAGTTGTGGGACTTGGGGCTTTGAGATGTTGTTCTCAAATATTGAACCTCGTTCGCTCTTTTACTGGCCCAGTACCATCATACCACCACCTCCACCTCTTCATTACAGCTCACCGGAATTAACCACCTTATTCTGTTGCTGGTCAAGAGCGCCTTACAAATGGAAATATCATGACACATGGTCTCCGTGACATCTTACATGGAGAGGAATTCAATGCAAAGCCATTCAATTTTCTGTCTAAAATCAGATTAAAATCGTTCCGTATCAGGGAATAATCTTTGCCCGAATTTCTGGATATGACCATTGGCTATGATAACTTTTTGCTTTTCACCACCTATATCCTCTGAAACAGGAGTTGGGATTCTTAAATAGGCAGATAACTGTCCTAAACTAGTCATTGAGGCGAGGGTGCAAACTTCAGATGCAAAGGCAGAGCTTTCATGTATGTACTCCACTAAGCTGTACGAGATGCTACAGGGTCTATAAGTAGCAATTCTTAAGGAGACTGCTGGAGTCTGCATTAAACACAGCCCTTGAAATTTTCAGTTTTTATATTGGAGGGCCAGATTAAACAAGAATGCTCCTCCTGGATGACATAATAATACCTCAATCCACTTGCCAACCTGCTCAAAGCCCTCTTGCCATTGAATCAACTTATGGGTTAGCTCAACTATCTGAGGCCATCCCTGACTGGGAAGCTGAAGGTCAGTACTATTTAAAATCTATCAAAAGCCAGGTTTAGCTTAGAGCTCAAGCTGGCATGGACAAATCTGATGATTTTTTTGGTGGTTGGCTACAGAATTTGTTTTTAAAATCCATTGGTGAATCTGTGCAATAATAAAAAAATGTTATCTATCGATCATCATTTTTCCATCTCAAAAGCTTCAACTAGCCTGTGAAATTAAAAAAAAGACTGGCCGACATGTGTGATTTAAAATGCGAACCTAGATACTTAGTGGTCATCTTGTTGCTATAGTCTTCACCAGAGATCACACAACTTTTACATCCATCAGAAATTTTTCACTACCTCAAAGAACATGCACTTGACATGTACTATATTGACCCTAGGTTAGAGAGGAAACCAACTACACTGTGCAACCCTTGTTTGACTTGCTGTCGCTGCTGAGACTTTGATAACAAAATAAATATATTGATCTGTGTTCTTGACTGTTACTTCAGATTTTGACATGGATGACTGCCTGCCACCCGATGCCTTCAGGAGCTGTTTGAAAACATCCTGTGATAGAAAATGTCAAGGCAGCGGTGACCTTGACAACCACAAGCAAAACATGGCTCTCATAGGTGAGCAACGTGAATTCCCTCTTTAACTCTTCATATAAATTCTGCACTGTTCACGTGTCAAGACAGTAGTCATAATGTACTATATTTTTGGACATGATACCTTTTACCATTCACTAATAAAGAAAGTTATGCCAGAGAAAGCGCACATTGTGCAAGAAAAGCTTGCTAATTGAACATGCTTTATGATAAATATCTATGCAAATTACGAAAGACATTGTCATTAATATTGTACGAAACAAAGTAGCCAAGGTAATGAGATCATTCTTATCTCTCAAACATTTTCAGCATCTTTGATAGTAGTCTAAACATCACTTGGAAAAGATTTTTTTTAGGCTACAGATTTTTAATATTTTAGTTTTTATTGCGTATTTATGTCATTTTAGGCAATAAGATTATTGCGCTGCTTCATCCAGGTATCATTTCTACCTGATTCATGGGACTTGTCATTGACACAAACAAGAAATGAGGGAAGTGAGATAAGTAATGGGGATGACCAAGCTTCAGCAGGAATTAAACAGATAACTGTATTGAAATTAAGATATAGACAGTCCCCAGGTTGCAAGCAGGTTCCATTCTTGAGCCTGTTTCTAAGCCAATTTGTGTGGAAGTCAAAATACAATGCAAGGCAATATAAAATAGTTAAGGATATTTAAAATTATTACTTATAGACCGCCATATGGAATTGCTTTCAAAAGGAGAGCAATCAGTTAACCCCTGTAATGGAAGCATGAAAATACCCTGTTTTATATTACATCTCCATGAGAATGTTTGCAAGTTGCAGGGGTAAACAAGATCTGTAATTCTTGAACCTGGAGACAATGAACTCAGGCTTGGAAATACACAAATAAACTTGCTTTTCAAGGAGCTGCTTTTGGAATAAAAGGAGAAGTTTGAGATTTTACTACAGGCTTAAACCCAGCTGGAAGGAAGCTCTCTCTCTATCTCCCAAGAAGAAAAACATCCGATTAAAACACAGGTTAAATACAAACATTAGAATGCCAAACACTCAAAAGAAAACTGCAAAAGCTGTAATGGATGATGAAAGACATTATCTAATCAACGTGGTCTCAGGTTTGAGCTATTTTCTCATGAACCTGTTCAGGGACGTTATTACACATCCCTGAAGCAGGTGGGTCTCCTGGACCAGAGATAGGGGTACCAATACTGCACTCTGGGAACCCAAATGTGAGAACCTTATACTTTAGAGCCTTCTCAGAGCTTTCCCTGGAATTTCTTTTCTCCCTTCACCTATACTGGATATAAATCCCTTTTGAATTACATATACACATGTATGTTTGACATGTATGTCCACGCCAGTCATTAACCATCCAGGCTATTCTAATCCCATTTTCCAACACTTGGCCCATGGCCTTGTTTGCTGTGACATTTCAAGTGCTCATCTAAATAGTTCTTATATGTCTTGAGAGTTACCACCTCTACTACTCTTTTAGGCAGTGAGTTCCAAATGGCTTGTGACTTTATTTTTCTCAGGGTGAGCAAATAATTAAATTGTGTCATCTTTCACTCAAAAAAGTCTTGCAATTGGGCTCCTTAATGCTACAGTGGAAATTCATAACTATATTTTAATTGGAGTCAGGTATAACTTTAGGGAAAAAGAGTTCAAGTGATGTTGTGGTCAATCTTGGAAGTTAAAAAGAAGGGAGTTGATTCACAATTACTCACCTTGTTACAGCAATGGTATAAAAGAATACATATGGGGAGCATGATTGAGCAAATATGTCCATGTACTGTCCGTTATTGTCATGCTGAATATCACATGTCTGAGCAACCCGGTTCCTATATGAATTATTTACTTACAATGCAGACTCAGAAATTGCAATGAAAATGATCCTGCTGGCCAAAGTGCCCAAGTCTGCGAAAGATGACAAATTTAATATTATAAAAAGACTGTTTTGCTTTGTTTTCACATTTAAGTTTCAATTCATACATCCTTCTTGCAAAGAAATTTTAATAACTCGACAATCTTCAAAAAGACATATTCCAAGTATCTTTTTAAAGTTGGTGAAATGTTACTTTTTCTCATGTTATGATGTTCAAGATAGTTGAGGGTGATAACCTCTGAGGATTCGATCATGTAAAGACCATGCTGCAGACCACTGGACCTCAATTACTTCCAAAGCAGTCTGACCCAGTGGATTTCTGATGCAATAGTAAATATTGCCCAGTTTGTCGTGAAGGTTCCAATATATGGACATTCTGGGAAGGGGCAATATGTATAGTTCCTTTGGTGTGCCACAGGGTATATTCTACAGAAGAAAAGTCACAATCTATGTGGTCTACCAGCCTCTCCTAGACTGGAGTCTAGAGTCTAATTGACTCTAATTGACCAGTTGAGCTTCTGCTATTGTATAAGCTAATGGTTCTGAAAGAGATCATGCTTAAGCTATATTGTGCTCCAGACATTCTGGTGTTGTTACACACCCTCTATATGGAGAATCCACTGGAGACTGGCTAAATCTCCAGATGGAGACATATGTATCCTCTCTATCTCTGGCTCTAAACAGTTAATGCGCCAAAGAGTTAATGTAACCTGTGAAGTTTAAAACAGAGATAAAAGGTATGAAGGGTCTAGGCCCGAAACATCAAGCTTTCCTGCTCCTATGATGCTGCTTGGTCTGCTGTGTTCATCCAGCCCCACACCTTGTTATCTAAGTTTAAAACAGAGATGAGGAAAACCTCCTTCTCTCAAAGGGTCATAAATCTGTGGAATTTACTAATCCACAATGTGGTGGATGCTTGGACATTGATTTAGGAAATTTAACGAGGAGGCAGGCAGATTTTTAATTAGTAAACGGTTAATTATAATTAAGTAAGTGTAATAGAAAGCGGGCAAGAACATGGCATTGAGGCCAAGATGAAATAAGCCATAACTATATCAAATGGCTGAACAGGCTTGAGGGGTTGAATTGTCTGTTACTGCTCCTAGTTCTTAGGTATATAGTTACTGAGAATGTAATTAACTCCACCTTGTTAACAAAGACAAAGGCCTTTTCTACAAAGACCTAGTCAACATCCATCTTCCACCACACACCACTGGAAAGTTCCATATGCTAGCAAAGGAAGGAAGTTTGGTCACAGAACTCGACACCAAACACCAGCCATCAGTGATTCATGCCCAAGTATCACATCATATTATAACATCTGCCGTAACACCAAAGGCTTTTAACTCACAATTCCTTCAGTGAGAGCCATGATGAAGTGTGTTTGGAATTTGCCATATACACCAATGTAAACAATAGTGCGGTGGTGACATGTGAGGTAATCACACAAGATGCACACATTCACACTTCCTCGTGGTGTTTAAACCTCCTCGCAGGCCTTCATATGCTTTGTATAGCTGCTTGTGTAAGTTTAACAATCTTGCTTCCTGAGCTGAGCTTTTGAAGTCTGCATCTGTTATCTTCTTAAGCATGACTGTGAGAGGATTAAGCTCTCTTGTGAGTTATTTGCTACAGTGTGGGGTAACTATGAGAAGTACGCCCTGTAGCTCACTTGAGCTGGGTACCTTACCACATGCATATCAAAGAAATTCAAAGTCTATCCCACCCAACTTTTCAATTCCACGTGTTGGTTCTTGCAAGAAATCAACCATTTGAAAACATGGAATAGTTATGCTCCTCTGAGGTGTATCATTCTGCAGATTCTTGGTGTTGAGAAGGATCAAGTGAAAAGAAAAAAAGACAAACATTTTCCTTCTGTTGATAGGTTTCACAATACAGTTTCATGTGTTTCAGGTCTTTAAAAATAAGAAATATGAATAGATCATTCATTCCCTCAAACTCTCTCTCCTATTCAATAAGATTATGACTGCTCTTCCATCTTGATTTCATTTTCCTGTCCCAAGCTCAAATCTTTTGATTCCCTTATAGTTCAGTATTCTATCAATTTTAATTTGAATATTCATAATTGCTACCATCAACATTCCCATCGAGAATTCTAAAGATTTACAAACCTCTGAATGAAGAAAGTTTCTCTTACCTTAAAATTAATTGTATCGTAGCGCCATGGTCTCTAGAGATTGACTCTTCAGCCTTAGGAAACATATTTCAGCATTTTTCTTGTGAAGCATTCTAAGAATTTTGTACTTTTCAATCAGGTGTCTGGGATGTCATGCTGCATAAGTGGCTCCTTATCTTGCTTGTCTTCGTATGATAAGCATTGCAACGACTGATTTGCTCCTTAAACTTATTGTTAATGTTTGGCCACTAGAGTACTCCATTTGCCTTCCTCAGATACATTTCAATTTCTTGATGGGTTTCAACTTCAATTTACTCTTTTCTCATCTCTTTAGGGATGATGACTCTATTTCCATTCCATCTTGGACTATCACTTCAATCTGAATGCTCAATACTCTATTATCGCAACAAGTATGTGCTTGAGACTTCATCAGAGCTCTGAACAAGAGTTGTATTGAACACAAAATGTTAACTTTGCTTCTGTCTCCAAGGCCTGCTGAGGGACTCCAGCACTTTGTATTCTTAGTCTGCAACATACCTTTTTTTCCTTGCTTCTGTGTCACATCCAGATGTCATCTCTAAGAATTAAATAACATTGTTTTTTGATGCTTTAGAGAAAATAGAGGAAGTTTGAGAAAGATTCTTTGAATTGGCTTGGGGTTGGATTCCTTTTCCATTTGTGTCACCTAACTACAAAGAACACTCTTTCTCAGTCTGTGTGAAGCATTGTTTAGCTTGTGTTAACATCTTGACTACAAATGCAACTGGTTTTCCTTCCTTGTTCGGGCGACTCCAAGTCCTGTCTTGCTTGCATCATATTAAAATGTAGTTTCATCAGTGGCTTTGTAAAACCTCAGCAGAGATTTTGTCATCACCAGTCAGTTAATCAAAAGTTGCTTCATGTTCTGCTCCCCAGTACCAAATCATGTTCTTAGTAATGAGCTTGGAGACTTTCACACTCTTGTGATAGCATATGCTAAAACTTTGCTGGATAGTTCACAAATCCAACAAATTGTTACATGGAGACCATAAGGACTGCAGACGCTGGAAGCCAGAGTCTATAGGTGTGAGCTTGGAAGAGCACAATGGGGCAGGCAGTATCTGAGGAACAGAAATGTCAACATTTCGCGCTGCATTGTTTTCAAATCTGTTGCATCTTCAGTCTCGCTCTCACCTTGTCAGGATAGGAATAAAACCCTAGCTATCAGAAATGACCTATACAATTGACTTCAGGCATCTTCATTCACAATCTTCAAGAATCTTCCTTTTTGGTCCACTTTCAGTTTTAACTTTACGCTATCTCAAAAGGTTGTACTAGATTTCGATTATTGTCTATGCTAACTTCTTCCATCTTGATTCTATATTCTTACACAAGTAGGTCAGTCACAATGGCTTCAATTCCAGATGGAATAGTGACTATCTCATATTGTATGCACCGATACTCTTGTGGAGCAGTGGGAATACTAAATAGCATACACAACCCATCTGTGTCTTATGAATGGCATTCAGAATTTAATTACGGAACTATTACTTTCATCCAGCTTCACTTACCAGTAACAATCTTCTGGTTATAGACCAGCCTAGAACCCCACAAAATATTTTAAAAATGTGGCCTAGACACTAACTTTTTCTTATTTTAAAGGCAAATATAAAGTGTTTGTTCCAGATGCAATGTGACAGTTTAAGTTACTTGACATTAAGAAAAAAACAATTTGCTTCAACACTGTGGGTTAAAATACACCAAAAGAAAGAGGAATTTAGAATAATTTAACTCTACTGGAGCCTTAACAGAATAATAGACACAGTAATTATTAATAATTAGCAGTTCCAATATATTAACATCTCATGAACACACCCCTTGGCAAAAAAATGAAAATTCAGACATAGATTCTCACATGCAGTTCTCCAATCCAGGAGCAAAAAACATCAAGAGAAAATTCAGAGAAACTAGGAGCCCGGAGACATTCACTGAAATTTCCAACTCTGTTGAGAGCACAATAGCTTCTGATGCTACTGAAAAACCCAAAACCCAAAACCCAAAACCCAGAAATTCTAATCATTGAGAGCTGGCCACACCCAATCAAGCTGTTAAAAGAAAAATCCAAGGCCTCCCAAGCTATTTACTCAGGTGGTTATAACTTGCTAGTTCTACACCTTTGCCTTACGAACTCTCTTCAAAAAAAGACCAGGGCAAAACTAACATCTTAAACTGACAACATTGCCACACTCTGCATCAAGGGTAATAAAGATTTCTGCCTTGACAAGATGTGGCAAAAACTTTTCAATAGTTGGGATGGAGCATTGAAATCTCTTTAATGTTTCATTGACATAATTTGAACCTTTACACACTTTCAGTTTTCCAGGGTGTTTTGTATACAATGCTGCTAATTAAGACTGTAGGAATGATCTCTTTCTTGATTTTTTCCTTTTTCTCCATCTCATCTGTCTTATTTTCCATGATGAATGTGAGTACTGCTGGAGCTCTCTGCAGAAGATGTTGTGAATTTCTTTGAGATGGTACCCACCAGAAAGTCAAACAAGACCTGTAAAACATATTTTTATTCTTATAGAATCTTGTCAGTAATTCTAGGCTTGGTGGCCCGCAAAATGCTGCAAACCTTTTCTGGCACATGTTAAGATTGAAGCTTTAGGTTTTCTTCAGCTGTGATGAGCAGATTTTGCTTAATGTTTACGATCAGGAATTCCAGATTTTTATTTTTTCTATTGCATTGAGCTTCCAGCACTTTTTGTCCTCTTTCAACAAGAATCATTCTATCATATAATCTTGACCTTTGAGGTCTTTTATCAGCAGAAGTGCTCTCAAAATGGGGCCTCTTATAGCACTGACAATCTGATCTTTGATGAGATCACTTTTCAGTTCAAAGAACTCACAGGATTCAGCTAGATGTATCAGTGCTGACTAATACTTATCAATATTCTCATTCTCCCCCAAGAACTCTGATTTTGATCACATTCTGTTCGGAAGCAACGTTATAATGGAGTTCAAAGCATGTTTACAAAAATTTCAAAATCTTCTGTACCTGGATTCTCCGCTTAGTAAGAATTAGGCTGCAATACAGCCTGTAGTGCTCTTTCCCCAGTCCTGATAACAAATTTACATCCCTAAGCTGCTCAGTTTTTTTTATTTAATTCTATAAATACTTTATGTTTCTTTTTCATTGAGAATGGAAAAAAAAGTCCAGTTTTGCTTCATGTCTGCTTACATATTTACTGTAATATGGAGTGGAAATTTCAGAGACATTTTGCTTTAAAGGTTGAAGACTTCTTTTTTCAATATTGTCCACCTTTGTTATTTTTTGTACAATAGCTGGCTCTCTTCTAGCTCTAAAAATGCACTCAATCTCAGCCTCCTAGTCTGACACATTGTGTTCAATGGCTGCCACAAACTAATATGGAAATGCTAAAGCAGAGGTAAAAATCATATGACAATGGCAATCAAAGTATTATGTTATGTCCAAATGCATTTTCTAAAATATACTAATGAGTGAGCAGAATGTGTGAAAGAAATGAGGATCAGGACAGGTGGATAATGTAAGGGAGAATAACTTATCTTCCTGTTCTCATCACTTCTGCCAGTGCCTACCAGGAAAGCCTCAGAAAAATTTGAGACTTGGCTCTGATTTACCTCGCAGTTTGGAATCACCAATAATGATGAAGTGAACGTAACTACTTATTAAGCGGTACCTTTCTATCTTAGGTGGGTATTGAAGACTGGTTAGAAATAATGTCCTGAAAGTAGGTAGACAGTGGAACTTGATTGCAAATTTTCAGCTAAACTTTGGAAGTATCTTAGCTTAGATACTTGAACTCTTCACCAAATTGATCTTCTCCAGCTCAAAGCCAACAGTTTAAAATCAAGGCCACCATATAATTTTATTTGGTACTGATCTGATAAAATTTTTCAGCTTTGATGATGGTTTAATGATTTCCACCATTGCAGGTTACAAATCTTTGCATTGGTAGCTGAGTAAGAAAGAAAGGTAACTTCCTCCAGACTGACTACAATGACAACACTTAACATTTGATTTCAAACGTCTATTCTTCAGATAGTTTTCTCATTCGTTCTCCTGGCTTTTGAATAGAGAAACAGTGTCTTTCATCACTAGTCTATTATTTTTGATTTTTAGACTTTTTTTTCTGTTAATTGTGCTAACTATATCCACTGTGCATCAATGTCTGCATTCTTCAAATATATTACCAGCTCTGTTTATTACATACTACGTCTTGTTCCAGATGTTAGCATATGAATTTTTAATGACATACCTATGTCTACAGTTTAGCTTATGTACAGTAACTGTTTCAATGTCGCTACTAAAGTAATATTAAGAGAAACGTCAAATGAAAAATGCTAAGTATTTATGAATACAAATTGCAAACAGTAATTTATATGCTACTGTCAATGTACCAACATACGAAGGCAATATTATGGACACTGCAAGGAGGGAAAGTTGGTAACACAAAACAATTTCTGATGTCTTCCAAAATAGTCTTTGTGCATAAATTCCACTGTCCAGAAAGAGTACAGATATTTATCAGTTATAATTTCATTTTTCTTTTATTGCAGAACTGGTGCATTTATTTCCAACCTTAAAGTCATCAAATTGTAACAAACGACAATGGATTTGTTCTCGTTCATTATGAAGACATTTTGCAGTAATAAACTTGAAATTGAAGACTTTGCCCAAACAAATTGCGTTTCATTACAAAATTTTGCAATTCCTAGGATACATTAATTGGTGTTTCAGAAGTAAGGAACAGGAAGCAACATTAGCAAAAAATCATGTTTATCCAGTACACAGGTGTATGCGGACTCACTTATCAATGGAAGGTCATCAAAGTCGGCAGTATAAAAGGCATCAAGATAAGGTCGGAATCAATGAGGAAAGGCTGTGCCTGGAAGATTTTATTGCCTCTTCTCAAATCTGAAAACCCATAGAATTGACAACGGTATCCTCAAACTCTCATTGCAACAAAATCAGAGGAGTCCTGGAGAAGAAGCATAAATGGCTCTTCGTATCATTTTTGCAGATTTGCACTGCAGTTGAAGACCAGAAGAACAGCTACATTCTAGGTGGTAAGGAAGTAAATGAAGGTTAAAAAGAAAGAAAAATAGGAAGGGGTGCAAAAAAAAAAGAAGAGGCTGAAACATAAATGCATGAAAGTAAGCTACCTACTTAAAAAAAGAGATAAGGAAAAGAAGCAACCAAAAAAAGTTTGAGAAATGTTTGGGCACTTTTGAGAAATGCCCAATTAGCAGATTTTAGTTGATTTTGTAGTTGATTTTGATGCTTTAATCCTCCTGGTTTATATACTAAACTTTTTTTATCAGAAGTCACAACAGAAGTGCAAATGTGGGGGTTCAAATGTGTGAATCATAAACATCAAATCTAATTGAGCATTCCATACTCAAATCTCTGAAGTGTATTCTCATTGAAGATTGTACCTGCAGTGCTAGGTTCTACTAATTATTTCATAGGATGCTGAAAAGTGGCAATGATTATAATTTTTTGATTGATAGTGTCGACGGTTTCTCTTTATTATCAAAAACAGCCATTACTTACATGTGTGTGTAGAGTCATCTGTTATGTACTCTGATGTGGCTTCAGAGCCACATTGCAGACCAGCATTGCTTTCAACAGCACAGGTAACAATGTATCATTTGATTTTGTTAGTGTAGTGTTTCCAAGGCATACTGAATAGCAAATAAGAATTATTTTTGCGCAAAATAGTGGGTCTGTGATTAGGTAAATATTTTACAGGAAACAGGATCAAATGCATAATTGGCTGACATTTTACATTACAAAGGTACATCATTGGCTGCAAAGGATATTAGATATGGATGGGCAGGGGCGTTGATTAATTGTCCCTTTTTTTCATCTCTTGACTGACTGCAAAAGATATAATTTTAAGAAAGAGAATTCTTATCCACTTGAGAGCTATGACTTTAAAGAACTTATGAAAAACAAGCTTTCTCTGATGTTTAACTCAAAAAAAGAAAGGTAAGCATTTAATTTTCTCAATATCTGAAATGTAAGCTAACCGCCCATCCCAACTCGCTCTTCTAAGAAAAGATGCTAGAAATGTAATGTGCTGTTAGATTGCTAACAGAGCGAAAAGAAACAGGTCACTTGCTTATAAAGTCTTTAAAATGATAGTTGAAACATTGCAGAACTGAAATTTTCTCACTTGGTTTCGTGAAATCTAATGGAGGTTGAAATTTTAGGCTGTTTCAGATAAAGTCGGGGCTGAGTTCTTTCTGTGAAGGCACATAGTTTTACAGGTAAAAACAAATTCAACCTTTCTTCTCTGCCTGAGGTTAGTTATGTGACAGTGCCTCCCTTGTGCTGAGCAAAATGTGACTTTTCTTGAGCATTCATATCCCAGACTGATGCCAGGGCTGCCCTTGTGGAATATTAAAGCATTTTCTCTCTCTTCAAGCAGTTTCAGTCATGTTATGACAATATCACTGTATCTTTGACAACTCAATGGATAAAACTAATGTAGCTGACATGCAGTGGAATAATGTTTACTATCCCATCAACATTCCAGTTATATCATCCTGATTACTTAACTGTTTTATTTATTGATACATGGGATATGGGTTTTGATGGTTAGTCAAATGTTTATCGCCAATCACTGACTGTCCTGGGAAGATAGTGATGAATCTCCTTCTTAACCCACTGCAGTCTATTGGGCCTTGGTACACCCACCGTGTTTTTAGGGATTTCCAGGATTTTGGCTCACAGGCAATACAGGAACAGCAATATAGTTCAAAATAAAAATAATGTGAGTCTTGGAAGAAGACTTGCAGGTGGTGGTGTTGTCATACATCTGTTGCCCTCATCTATCTCAGTGATAGAGCTTATAGGTTATAAAGGTGCTGTACAAGGAGCCTTGAATGTGCTGCAGTGTATCTTGTGGACAGATTACACTGCTGCTACTGTGCAACAGTTGTGGAAAGACTGAATGGATTGTAAGTCAAAGAAGATTGTTTTTCCAATGTTGGAGCTGCACTTGTCTAACCAAGTAAAGAGCATTAAATCACATTTATGTCTTGTAGATGGTGTCAACAGACTTAGAACAGACACGATGTAAGTTACATACCACAGATTTGCTAAGCTCTGATGTGCTTTTGTAGCTACAGTATTGAAATAGAGGGTTCAATTCAGTTTCTAGTCAATTGTAACCCTGAAATTTTGAGAGCGGAGTATTTAGCGATGGTAACACCATTGATTGTCAAGAGGAGCTGATTAGCTTCTCTCTTTTTGGGATATAATCCTGTGGAGCAGTCAAGCTTAGAAATCATCATAATTTTAAAGCTATTCCATTGAAATAATGAGCAGTCGTCAACAGTATGAGGAAAGGCATTCAAATCTTCAGTAACTTCCCAGAGATATGGTTTGCCTGTTTCTCGATTTAGGAAGGACAAAAGAAGCAACCTGATTTCTCTGGAGTCCATTTTGTAAATGTGCAGTGTCCATGTTCTATATTTCTACACAAAAATAGTGTCCCTCTCCCAAAAAAACTTTATGGTCATGTGATATGACTGTAAATGTAATCAAGGCACGAAAACTGCCAAGCTAATATATGTTCACTATTTATCAATCAAGTACCCTCAGGATACCATGGTCTAGAAACGTGTTTGACATGGTATTGAAAGCTTGAATAGAGCAGTGAAGTCCCCATGGCCTTTCCCATTGGGGGCAGCTCAACTGTTGTTGAAAGCTCTTAATCAGGTCCCCTATTAAAGTGAGGACTTAGTTGCTGTATTAGTTGGGTAACCATCCTGGGTATATTTTAAATTAACCCAACCTAAGTGTGAATGATTTCAGACATTGTTGTGCAACAGGATTGTGTACCCTGAAACTATTCCATCTCATGCCAATTTAACACATGGCAAGCACAAGAAAGAGTAATTGATAATCAATTAACCCATGCCACATGAACAGAACAAAAGGTTCAGTTTTGGACCAAAAAATGGTCGATGTACAATGGAGATTCCAAGTTTTCAAGGAGGCTTTAATAAATAATTTTGTAGAACATTTCCATATGACAATAAATGTGTGGTAGAATCCAATATAGCATAGATACTTCTTGAACTGTAATGAAACAGGCTTATTAGGCTGAATGAAGTTTATTTAGCCCTTGACCTTTTTTTTGCTTTCTTTGTGTGTTCCTGTTAAAAATGCAGAAAAGGCAATTGAATAAGAATGAATCCAGTAAATTAAGGAAGTGCTTCAGGAACGACATCTTATAAATATGCTATCATTTTGGAATTCTTCATGATATTTCAGCGCCATTTAGAGGGAACAAATGTTAGAAATACTCTTTCCAACTTGATTAAAAGTATTGAATTAAAAATTCAGAGGTGGCTTTACCTTAAAGCAAACTCACCTATTGGAATTCAGAAGGTAAAGTAAAGACTCCGTATGACACTGAAACTGAAGGATCAGGTTTGTATTCTGAAAGAACGGCACCTATTTTCGCATCAAAATACCTTATACAATTTATTGCGTTCATGACACATCCATTAACTCATCCTGTATTTTGTCTTATAAATGGCATTAAAGAAAACCTCTGACAGTGTTAAATGGCTGCGCTCCAGAAGTTTTATGTTGAATTCAGCCTCAATCAATGCATCAGAACTGTACAACATCAATTTTGTTGAGAAATGTTGTATTGAATAGGTTCAAACTGGATAAAGGAACCATTGAAGGTAATTCATTATCCCCAGTCTTTTTCTCAAGACACGTTGTAATTGGGTGGCACTCATTAAGCCAAACTTGCATTTAAGAAAGGACATGAAAGAAAAACAAAATACCTTATGTGCAGACTCCATTTGGTAGCTTCATTGTAAGTTACAGTTTTAGTTCACTAAGCATGGACATTTGACTTAATTTGTAACATTGGCTCAATCTCCATCTAACACGGTCAATTGAAATAGGTTTGCAGACATTACAGTTAAATGAGTGTTGCCTCAATAATGTTTGAAATATGCAAACTCAATTATATCTCAAAGGAATGATTTGTTTAGAAGTTTGTAGCCCTGTGTCCTCATAAATTAATGATGTTAATAAATTAATGAACAATTACAAACAGTAAGGCATATCAAGTAAGACAGAGACTTCCTCCAGAGCAAAGTTACTGCAAATCAAGACAAACATCAACCATTGATTGTATTATGTATTATCGGTGCTCTTGGTATTAATTAAAAACAAATAGCATATTTCTTTGAAGTAAGATACATAATATTTTACATTGATTCACATTCAAGACAAAAATGGACTCACTAATGCTTCCAGATCAATCCTATTAGAATCCCTACAGTGTGGAAACAGGCCCTTCAGCCCAACAAGTCCACACTGAACCTCGGAGTATCCCAACCACACCCATCCCCTTGTAACCCACCTAATCTACACATCCCTGTACACTATGGGCAATTTAGCATGGCCAATCCACCTAACCTGCACATCTTTGGATTGTGGGAGGAAACTGGAGCACCTGGAGGAAACCCATGCAGACACAGGGAGAATGTGCAAACTCCACACAGACAGTGACCTGAGGCTGGAATCAAACCTGGGTCCCTAGCGCTGTAAGGCAGCAGTGCTAACCACTGAGCCACCATGCTGCCCTAATTCTATATCTTCAGAATTTAAAAAATAAAAATAACAGTGCTGTCTATTACTGGCAGTATAATAGTTTGCTTGTCTTCAAGCAAAGGTGCAAAGAATACATTCCTCTCAGCTTTGTTCTTTCAAATTCTTCTACAGTACTGACTCAGAAGTGATAGCCTTTGCCCTTATAAATAGTAACAAAGCACTGGGGATGCTGGGAATCTGAAACAGGCAAAGGGAATGCTGGAGAAACTCAGCAGGTCTGGCAGCATCGGTAGAAGAAGAAGCAGAATTAATGTTTCAACTTCAGTACTACTCTTCTTCATAAGAGTTGAAAGTCAGAAAAGTTCAGAAAAAGAGTCATATTGCACTCGAAGCACTACCTCTGTTTTTATCTCAATAAATGCTGCCAGACCTGTTGAGTTTCTCCAGCATTCTCTCTGTTTCTTTCTTGGGACCTTTTAGAGCTGTCCTCAGGTATGTAATAAGGAAGGCTGAGCCCATTCACTATGAAAAGTGTTCATACTTGGTGAATCTAAACTTCTAGATTGGTAATGAAACTTTACAATAGAGGTCCAAGATTCAAGTCGCATATTTGAAAATGGCCATAAAACATGATTTGGATGAACCACTATCGCTTTGATGATAAAACAAGTGGAAAAGGAGGAAGGATCATGGATCAACCTCTGTTGAAACTTGAATGGCTATCCATCAGCTCCAAGATTCCAGGATGTTGTGTCATTTGTCAAATATTCCCAGCTGTTTTGTAAACTGGAATTCCTTCTATTTGCCACTCAAAAGAGAATTGGTGGCCAAAACCAGTAACCCCTTACATCAGTAGGCTGGTGACAGCTGATTTGTAACTAGAAGTGCATATGTTGAATAAGATCGGGCAGGCTGGCCTTTACAAGCTTAGTTCAGGAAAATAGCCTGATTTCCAGTCAGAAGCAGTTTTGTTTTTAAAAAAAAAACACGAAAATGATCCCAATAAGCTAGTGGTCCAACGTAAACTTGGATAGAGTCCTGGAATGGACTACTTAAAGTTTCTCCCTGTTATCCCTTTCCTAATGTGAAGTAGCAATAGGAACAGGCTAAATTCCATGAGCATTTAAGACAAATGAGCTCCAGAGATTTACTAAACTTGGCATTAGTGCTACTCTGCACTAATTAAATTTCTTTGGCAAATTCCAACAGGATCAGCACCAGAGTGTCTTGGATTGTAAATAATGGGTTTGGGTCATGAGTAGATTTAGCATTGAAATGTTCAGCTGTTTCTGCATCAAAATTAAGTGGATAAATGCTAGAGCAGCTTTTGTAATAGGAGCAGATTAATGCATAACTAAAATGAATATGACTAGTGTTCCACCCTCCAAACCAACACCCCCAACCACCCTCCCACACCACCCCCACCCCCAACCTGTTCCACTATCCTAACTTCATCCAATTGTCTTCAGGAAACCAGATTAGTCAGCCAGAATCAGGAGACATCCAGTCCATCAAAGCACTACCGATCTAATGGAATGTAATGGCTGAGGTATACTTCTGGAGATCTTTTTCAGGCACTCTGTCTCAGGAGGCAGTCCTTTAGCCATGCCATTTTTCAAAGGAATTGTGTGATGCTGAAGTCAAATCTACAATTAAAATTTCAATGTCGGCAGTTTTCACTGTGACAGAGAAAGTGAATACATATTTCAACATTAATGCCACAGGTTCATTTCAAGAAAGTGACAATGGTTGTTAGATCATCCAATCCTCTCTTAGTTAAATTACCAATGTCCTGTTTGCAGATGTAGCCCAATGCATACAATTTCACATGGTTGCACAAAGTTGACTGAGGCTGTTACCTGGGCTATTGACAGTATTCTTATCATATCATATTCCCCATATGTATGTACAACAAACAGGCTTCTACTTCCTAACTGAGCACCTCAGTTGATGTCATGGCTTTTCATAAATGTTGGTTTCTGTTGTGATGCTTTGTATTTTGCTAGTAGTTTGAACTCCAGTACAACAGCACAGAGTTACTGCTGGGGAAACAAATGTACACTAATAAGTCATGGCAATTCCCTACAGGACCAAAAATTCTACAAGAGAGTGTTACATGAAGACATCGGTATGATGTAAGAAAAACAGAGACAGAGATGCTTAAAAGAATGTTCTGCCACACGGATATGCTTACGAATGTGAACAGTCTACTGAATCATAACAGTATATTGTTATATATAAATATAATCAGGAAAGGACTGAATGGTAGATATCATACTGAGACACTCATGCCAGGTCATCAGAAGTCACTGTCAATAGTATTCTGATTAAAAATTATCGGTGTGAAAATGCACCTCAAGTATTAAGAATTAAATAAATAATTCTTCAGCAATAGGAGAATCAACAAAATTTCCTTTAATCCCTTTACATGCCCTTTATACATTACAGTCTGGTTCATACCAAGCTTTCATGGTAATTACCAAGAATGGAAGCCCTTTTCTGTGTTGTGGCTGCATTAAAATTGACTGACTTGTCAGCGTATCAGATGATGGATGTCTTCTCAGTTGGTGTCACAGTGAAGCAGTCTGGGAAGAATGTATTTACAGCCAACATCAAAGGGAAGCAGTCTGGGAAAAGTGTCATCACAGTTGGCGTCACCGTGAAACAATGTGGGAAAAGTGACTTCACAGTTGATGGTATGACGAAGCATGCTGGGAAGAATGTTCACGCAGACGACATCATGGTGAAGCAATCTGAGAAGAGCGTTAGTAAGGAATAAAATTAAATTGATAGCAAAAAATGATATAAGATTAGAAGGCAGGAAATTTGTGTGTATTAAATTCAGGAACCACAAAGGGAAAAAGACTCTGAATGGAGTTACGTACAGGCCTCCTATATGTAATCAGGATGTGAGGCAGAAAGTATACCAGAAGATAGAAAAGGCAGCTGAAAAAGGCACAATTAAAATAATCATGTGTTATTTCAAAGCGTAAGTGCACTGGGCAAATCTGATTTGTCGAAGATCCCAAGGAAAGGAATTTGTGTCATGTTTTTGAGATTTTTTTTGGAGCAGCTTGTTGTAGATCCCAGTAGGGAACAGACAGTTCTGGGTTTGGTGATATGCAATGAGGCAGACTTAATGAGGGAGTTTAAGGTGAAGCAACCTCTAGGAGGCAATGACCACAATATGACAGAATTCACCCTACAGTTTGAGAGTAGGAACCTGGAATTAGACATAATGGCATTAAATTTGAGTAAAGGTAACTACAAAGACATGAGGAAAGTGCTGGCCAGAATTGTTTGGAAGGGAAGCCTAGCAGGGAAGACAGTAGAGCAGTAATAGCAGGAGTTTCTGGGGGTATTTTGGGAGGCACAGCAGAAATTCATCCCAAGGAAAATGAAACACTCTAATAGGAGAACGAAGCAAGCATGGCTGACAAGGGAAATCAAGGACAGCACAATAATAAAAGCAAAAACATACAACGTGGTGAAGATTAGTGGGAAGCCAAAGGATTGGGAAGCCTTTAAAAACCAGCAACTAAAAAAACAATAAAGTGTGTGAAGTTGTAATAAGAGGGCAAACTATCTGGTAATATAAAAAAAATTGCAAAAGTTTCTATTTTAGATAGATAGGAGGTAAGAGTGAGACAAGAGTGGACATTGGACCACTAGACAGTAAGGCTGGAAAAGTAGTAATGGGGAACTAAAAAAAAGTGGAGGAACTGAATGGGTACTTTGCATCAGTTTTCACAGTGAAGCCAGCTGTAGTATACTAGAACTTTAAGAGAGTCAGGGGGCAGACATGAGTATTGTGGTTGTCACTAAACAGAAGATTCTGGGAAAGCTGAAAGTTCTGGAAGTAGATTAATCACCCTGACTGGACGGACTACATCCCAGATTCTAAAGGAGCTAGTTGAGGAGAGGACACCCATATTTAAGAAAGGAGGAAGGCAGAAGCCAGGAATTTATAGGCTGGTTAGCCTAACCTTGGACATTGGTAAGATTTTAGAGTCCATTATTAAGAGTAAGATTACACAGTACCTGGAAGTGTAGGGTAAATTAGGACTCTGTCACTATGACTTCATCAAGGGAGGTCAATCCTGATAAATCTGTTCTTTGAGGAGCTAATGAGCCAGTTAGACAAAGGGCAGACAGTGGACTAATCTATTTGGATTTCCAGAAGGCTTTTGACAAGACGTCACACTGATGAGATGAGCCATGGTGATAGGGGCAAGGTATTGGCATGGATAGAGGATTGGTTGACTGGTTGAAAGCAAAGAGTGGAATAAAGGGGTCTTTTTCAGGATGGTGGCCCATGAGTAGTGGAGTTTGCAGGTGTCTGTGTTGGGATCACAACTATTCGCATTGAACACAAATGATCTGGTCAAAGGAGCTGAAGGCATTTATGCTAAGTTTACAGATGGCACAAAGAAAGATGCAGAGACAGGTAATGTTAAGGAAGTGGGGAGGTTGCAGAAGGACTTGGACAGTCTAGGAGAGCTGGCAATAAAAAGTAGCAGACTGAATACAATATGGAAAAGTTTAAGACTATGCATTTTGGTGGAAAGATAGAGGTGCGGACTATTTTCTAAATGAGGAAAGGTTTCAGAAATCTGAAGTACAAAGGGATTTGTGAGTCCTAGTTCAGGATTCTCTTAAGGTTAACATGAATGTTCAATTGACTGTTAGGAAGGCAAATGCATTGTTAGCATTCAGTTCAGAGCAGGGACATAATAATGAGGCTGTATCAGGCTCTTGTCAGATCATCAGGAATGTTGTTAGCAGTTTGGGCCCTGTACCTCAGGAAGGAAGTGTTGGCCTTGGAGGTGGTCCAGAGGAGGTTCACAAGAATGATCGTGGGAATGAGGGGCTTTTCATATGAAGATCTGATGAGGTGTCTGAGTCTGTACCCAATCTTATTTAGAAGGATGAGGGGGGATCTTATTGAAACTTACAGAATACTAATAGACCTGTACAGGGTGAATGTGAAGAATACATTTCCACGAGTAGAAGGGACTAGGACCCAAGGGCATAGCCTCATAATGAGGTGTTGGTCTTTTAGAAATGAGATAAGGAGGAATTGCTTCAGCCAGACAGTGGTGAATCTGTGGAACTCATTGTCTCAGTATGCTGTGGAGGCCAAGTTATTAAGTGTCTTTTCGACAGAGATAGATGAATTCTTGATTAATAAGGAGATCAAAGGTTATGGGGAGAAGACAGAAAAATGAGGTTGAGAAACATATCAGCCATGATTGAATGGCAGAGCAGACTCGATGGCATAATTGTCCTAATTCTGTCCCTGTATCTTAGGGTCTAATGGGTGGGTGGGGTAGTTCCTTTGATACATGTACTGCATTTCTGTTTGAAGCAAATGGGATGTGTAGATTAGGTGAGTTATATGGGGATGGGTCTGGGTGAGATGCTCTTAGGGTCGGTATGGACGTGTTGGGCCAAAGGACCTGTTTCCACACTGTAGGGATTCTATGATATGATCTATGATCAAATGGCAGCTATAAGATGTTGATGCGTAGCACATTTGACTCCACTTCCAACTCACCATCAACTGTATATTTTGAGGAAGATACAGATACATAATGATGACACAGCTAATGTTGTAAACCTGCCCACTGATAAGGAAGAGGAAACCTGGTCAACTGAAAGATAGCTTTAGTAGACACATCTTCATAGTTTAGCAAAACCCTTATTAAAATCTCAGTCCATCAAATACCAGCCTTCTCTCACCAAATGCTCCTTTATCTATTAAAATCCCAACTCCACACAATTGGTCCATCATCGCCTAATCCTGAGTTTTAACATCAGCACACACAACCATTCCTTATAATAAAACCTCTCATGTTTTTTTTTTTTGGCCAGATACTTATACAGTTATCATTTGATGTTGCCACAATGCAAATCCTGTTTGAGCGTACACTCTCTTCCATGTCTTCAGCTGAAAAATGGAGGACAATTTGGGAAATGTGAAGTTATTGACTTTGATCTAAGAATAGAAAAGCAGAATCATCTCTAAAAGGGACAAAAATTGTAAATGTTGACATACAGAGAGACTTGGGTGTGCTCATACAAGGAACGCAAAAGTTAACATGCAAGTACAGCAATCGGTTTGGAAGGTAAATAGTATGTTATGTTCATTGATAGTGAATTAGAGAACAGGAATAAAGATGGCTTGCTACATTATACAGGATTTTGATGAGATGGTAGCTGGAATACAGAATCCAATTTTGGCCACCATATTAATGAATTATATAGTTACAATCAAGGTAGTACAATAATGGTTCATGATATGAATCCCTGGGATGAGAGGCTTATCCTCCGATGAAGGACCAAAGAAACTTTTTCAGCAGCTAATTCTTGCCAGATATTTACATTCTTGTTTGGCAAACAACTGTGCAGTAAAAAAATTTGTGCAGGTTTCTTCTTCTTGCCCACAGGGAACCTGGCAGAAGATTTGCAGAAAAAAACAAGGCATCAGGT
>JAHRHZ010000009.1:35906324-35961860 GCA_024137785.1 Ginglymostoma cirratum | reverse complement strand
TGCTTGTTATCTCAGATTCTCCAGCATCTGCAGTACCTTTTATATCAGGTATTGCTATCCTTGTTGGTAAGTTGGCTACAGTTGTTCATGGTGCAAGTAGCAGATCTCCAACGCACTCACCTGTAGCTCACTCAAGCATTTGCCTGAGATAGTTAGCTGATAACTGTGCCAAGCTCTGTAGATTAGTGCAGGGGCCTACTAACCTCCCTGTCATGCCTTCTTTCACCCTATATTTCTCTCAAAACAATTCAAGAACAAATTTATCCAAATTTCTTTTGCACAATGCTATTGATAACTATGTAGGAATAAGGACAAACAAAAAAGATGTGGTTAATATTTTTCAAAAAAGCTTTTTGACAGTGTCTGCACCAGGAATCCCTCTTATAATCATTACATACAAGGAGAAAATGCAAATAGTGCTGAGCAGTTACAGCTTATCAACAGTGGACGCAGGAGAATGTCCCAAGACTGATATGAAACTGATGGAAAGTGCAGCCAGGGAGTGAGGTTTCATTAAGTGAAAAGTTGTTATCACCCAACTGCTAAGTTTCCAATAATAGCATGTTTTTGATAAAATTATCTGCAGTAAACTAATGGTTGCTAGGACACTGTTAAAGACAGAACGGGCATCTGGAAGGAAGTGTGGAGATGCGTAGTGAAAGCCAATCTGTTGGCAATCTACACAGCCACCACTGGGAGTTGTGAATGAAACTTAGATCTAGATTTAGGTCTTATTGTCACATGTACTCATGTACGGGGTGTAAGAGTACAGTACAGTGAAAAGTATACAATAACACCACATGCGACAATTTTTTTTTACTGAAGTAGAAAAATAAAGATACAAGTTAAAATGTTCAGCGCTACAATCTTCTTAGTATAAAAGAGGAAAAATAAAGAAGTGAAGTTAAGAAATCAAGCATTACAGTCCTTTCTTAAGTCATGGGCCTGCAGGTGGTCCAAGATGGGCTTTCCCCAACAGAGCTCACTCTCCCCTGTGTTAGGCATGCTTTCCCGTCCTGGGTTATGTTCGCCAGCTGCCTTGACCACTGCTGATCTCCACTGGGCTCGCCAGACTTCATTATCACTTGCAAGGCTTTGGCCCTGACTGCCACTTAGCCGCCGGCCACCCCTGACATCATCCTTCACCTCTGATTACTGCTGCCCCCTTATCGCTGACTGCTACTGCCGCCCTCCAGGCTCATGTTAGACCTTAACTGTTGCCACGCTCCATTGCCGCATTAGCCTCCTTGCTGCAGAGTCCCGCTCTGGTTCCGCTTCAGACATCGATAAAGCCATGATGCCACCAAACGCAACCAACGTCTGCTATCATCACCTCCACAAAACGACACATGCAAAAAAGACATGAACACATCAGCTCACTAAAAACAGCGAGTAGCGTAATCTCTCAGTAGACAGGACTGCCAAACGAACTCTACAATATCCGTCATGTCAAGTAATGAGTATACCTCAGGAGATTTTAATGTTCACTTGGACTGGGAGAAGCAAATCAGCTAAAGTTAAAAACTTTATGAATTTCTAAAATGTATTCAAGGCAGGTTTGCAGAATGAAATGTTTTAAAAGTGCCAAGAGACCATTAGGATTAGTGATGTGTAACAAACCAGAATTAGTTAACAATCTGCCAGCAAGAATGCATCTTGCAAATAAGTGATCACCATGTGATTAAATGTGAAATTACATTTGGTGGGTCACAAACCTTAGTGTGAAATTTACATGAAGACAAATTTGACCAGAGGAAACAAAAAAAAATAACTAGTGTAAACCAGACTGAACTGTAATAATTGGTAGAAAGTAAGAAAGAAAGAAAGGAGAAGCAAAATGCAGTAGGATATTAAACAGACTAGGGGTTTCAGATGGCCAATCATTTCCACAGTGTAAGTGGGGGTTGTGCATCAAAACTCTGCTGAACCCCTATGTAACAGATTCTGACGGAATTGCCTAGGAAATTAAAGATTCTTATGGATAGTTACCCTACACCTGAAATCCTCTAAATTATCCATTTAACTCAGAGAATTCAAGGAGAATCTGTGACAATTAGGGTAATAGTTGCCAAAACAAAAGTTGTTGAAAAAGCTCAGCAGTTCTGGTAGCATCTGTGAAGAAAAATCAGAGCTAACGTTTCAGGTCCAGCGACCCTTCCTCTGAACTGATGGTAGCTAGGAAAATGTTAGTTTATATGTAGAAGATAGGGTGGGGTGAGGAGGTAAGGAGTAAATGATAGGTGGGGATAGAGCCCAAAGAGAGAGAAGAGCAGTTTGACAAAGGGGTTGATAACAAGCTGGCTAGGAGGGTGAATAGTTGTTTCATGGGGACTGTAGGGACTAACAATAGGTAGTGTGTAATGGCAGACTATGTGATAACAAGGCCCGGTGTGTGGGGTAGGCGGATAGGACATGCGAGGGTTTAGGCCCTAAAATTATTGAACTCGATTTTGAGTCCGGAGGGTTGCAGGTTCGCCAAGTGGAAAATGAGGTGTTGTTCTTCCAGTTTGCACTGAGCTTTGCTGTAACACTGCAGCAAGCCTGAGATGAGATATTGGTCAGGGAACAAAGTGGTGTGTTAAAGTGGCAGGCCACAGGTACATCAGGGTCTTTTTTGTGGTCAGAGCATAGATGTTGTACAAAGCAGTCATCCAGCCTGCACCTCATTTCCTCAAAGTAGAGGACACCATATTGTGAGCAGTGAATGCAGTAGGCTAGATTCTGTGAAGTGCAGGGAAAGTGCTGCTTCCCTGGGAAGTAAGTTTGGGCCCTTGGATACTGGGGAGGGAGGAGGTAAATGGGCAGATGTTACAACTTTGGCGGTTGCAGGGGAAGTTGCCATGGTGCAATGGGAGTGTATTGAGAATGAAGGAAGAGTGGACCATGGTGTACCGGAGGGCACAGTCCCTGTGGAAGGCAGACAAGGGAGGGGAGGGGAATATGTGCCTATTGTTGGCAACTCACTGGAGGTGACGGAAATGGCATTGGATGATCTTCTGGATGTGGATGCTGGTGGGATGGCAGGTAATATGTACCTTGGAAAGATTAGACAATTGAACATCTAGTCTAATTCCTGGTTAACAATTACACTGAACCATCATCCTACTACAAATAACCCCAGGTAAATACCCTTACACCTCTTGGACCTTTACTTGGAAATCCACTTCCTACCTAACAATCTGACACAACCTCCTCCCTCCCTTGCACTGTGCCCCAGACACTTCCTCTCTCCCGTCCCCTGACTGAGCACTACCCCTCTGCTCAGGATCTAACAACCTCTTTCCATTAACCACCTGGGGACAAACCACCTCCCCGTGCCACTGGACCTGATACCCCACCCCTTAATGGGCATGACACGCTCTTTCCCTTACCCACTGGACTTTATTCCCACTGACAACCCTCATCTATCCCATTGCACCCTACCCTCCTTGCACCCTAATTACTTGCTATTCTATTTAGGAAGCACCCTCCCTACTTGACATCTTACCTACTTGGCACCATGTGTACCTAAAACCCTACTTGCCTTGCACCCTGGCACTATTCCCACCTGGCACTCTTCTCGTCTGACTGCCTAACCTTACATTTAACCTACCTGATTACCATTTAAAAGGCTCTGTCATGTGGCTTTGCATGTTGCTTGACAGCGAATATGCCAACAAATGCCTAAAAAAAGGATTGTTATTTTACTTGGTCTATAAGGGCCCTGTTAGAGTTAATGTATATTCCATACCTTTGCAATGGCTGTGATCAGAATCTCCCGGCAGAATTTTTGAATTCTTTCTTAACAATAAAAGAAATATCGTCGTGCCAAATAAAAACTGTGATTGCTGCTCCTTATAATTTTTGGCCCATTAATGTATGCAAAGGGAACATTAGTTGGAGAGTCTAAAACTGGGAGCACAATTTAAAAATAAGGGAGATGCTACTTAAGTCTGAGAGAAAAGTTTTTTTAAACTCAGATGGTTGTGTACTTTTGGAATGCTCTGTTGCAGAAGGCTGTGAAATTTCGGTCTTTGAGTAGATTTAAAACAGTGATTTCTGATTACCATTGGTGTGCTGGGTTTTGGAGGGTTGGTAAAGGCATTAAAGTGTTCCATCAGCCATGATTGTATTGAATCACAGGATAGATTCGATAGGCTGATTGGCCCACTGTTTTTCCTACGTGTAGTGATTGGAACAAAATTGGCCAAGTGGATTTCATTGACTGAGTTCCCTGATTGGGGCTGTTAATCTAGGCCAATCAGGGAGCCCTGTCTGACAGACGTAAACAAGAACTTCACAGATTCTCCTCACTCTAGGGCCTGGATCTGAGCTTGCTGGTCATTGTTCGTGTACTGTGCATGTTTAAATAAAGGGTGAATTGGTGACAGGATACCAGCCTCTAGGGAGTTATTTCACTATGAAAGGTTAGAATAGAAGAATGTTGCCCAAGGCAAGTGGCGGAATTTAATGCAACCTGCCAAAGCTGGAGTCATAGTGGAAGGGACCATTGTGATAATTGAGATTCTCAGCATCCGGCAGTCAGGATTCAAGTGGGAATAACTGCTGTTCATGCTGTCAGAACCCGCAATATTATAAAAAACACTGAATGACCAAATCAAATAACTGGCAGAAATGCGGCATGGTAATGAACCAACAAAAATGTAGCACATAGCTAGTTGGTAAGATTATGAAAGAATTCAGAAAACTGCAACTTGAGGGGCATATATCAGCAATTTAATCCCAGGAGTAGTTGTTAATGAAAGGACTAAAATCAGACCCAACAAGTTTGAAGACATGAGGTTTCTGCAGGCCCCAGAAACAAAATGATCAGGCAGAAGCAATAAGAGGGCCTGCTGCTACCATGTAATTAGGGGTAGAGTTTAGCAAATGAATGCATTAGGATTGATGATTATTTTGTGATTCAGGCCAATTATTAGTTGGGAGGTCGGCTAAATATAGGAATTGCAAGTTCAAATTTTGGTAAGAGTTACATGTTGTGTTCTCCAGATGTCTGCAATGAAACATCAGCTTTTTATCACATATATTGATTTGTTTGAAGAAACAGAGTTGTTTATTCAAGTTTATACTTGATCAAGTTAAGCAAATGGGAGCAAGAAGAAAGGAACTAAAGACATGTATTCGTATTTGCATGGGGCTTTTCACAAACATCCATTGCTCAGTGTGCTTTACAGCTAAGGAATACCGTTGTGATGTGCAATCATTGTTCAATGGTAAAAAAAAACAACATTCATCAATTCTCACAAATAGTAATTTGATAATAAATAGATTTTTTGTTACATTGTTTGAGAGAGAAATATTAAACCATTCATTGGGAATAACTCCCATCTCTTCTTCAAAGTTGTGGCACGGGATCTTTTGCATTTCTCTGAGCAAGCAGCTGGGACCTTTATTTAGTATCCCACCCAGAATAAAAGACCTCCAATTGTGTAATACTCTTGCAGTACTGCTCTGGAGTATCAGTCAGCCCTATGATTCAGAGGTAAATGTGCTGTCAACTGAGTGGGAGCTGACACTCAAAGTGTAACAAAAGGGCAGATTAAATGAGTAGTCAAAACTATGGTACATGGAGTTCAAACTGGGGATGTGTGAGACCATCCACCTGAACAAATTGCAATACATTCTCAGTAATGATGGTCCAGGGGACACGAAGAAGCAACTTTGGGTATCCAGGTGTGCAATTGAATTAAACTGATGCAGAGGTACAGGAAATAATTGAAAAGGTAAATGGGATGTTAGCCTTGATCTCCACAGGGTTGTAATTCAAATGAGCAGAACTGATGACATCAATTGTGCAAAGCTATTAGTCAGGCCTCATCTGAAATGCTGCATTGAGTTTTGGAGACAGATTTGTAAGAATGATCTCAGGATTTAAGTGGACAAGTTGTGTAAGTATGGCTTACCTTTTGAGTTTAAAAGGCTGAATGGTGAACCAGGTTTTGAAATTGTAAAGGTATACGATATGGTATGAGAAATTATTTCCTGTAGTGTGGGATTTGGAGCAAGAGGGTAAAATCTTAAAATTACAGCCATGCAGCAGTGAAATCTGTAAGTATTTTCCATAGAAAACATTTTGGAAATTTGAAACTCTGCCTCAAGTTTGAAAATATCAAGTCAACTGAAACTTTAAAGACAAAAATCAATAGATTTTTATTAGATATGAGTACCAAGGGATATTGAACAAAAGTGAGTTAATAGAATTGAGGCTCTGATCATCCTTGATGTAATTGAATGTTGAAACAAGCTTGAGACACAAACTAACTAAATCCTTTTCCTATATTTGTAAAAGTAGGATTTTTTTTGCGTTGGTTTGGAGGGGGGATGTTTTAACCTGCCAGAATGGGTGGGTACTTGGGCAACACAGCAATTTAAAAGTAAAAAAGAACACGAGTGTGGGAAGACAGTAACGCCAGTTGACTACTGCTTTTAATTTGAGGATGACAGGCACTGCGCAGGAAACCCCATATATCAGGGGGGTCCCATAATTAAAATGTTTAATGGCAATTAAGTAGAGTATTGTGCCTGGACATAGTCTTCAAAAATCATTTTGCACAGATTTCCTGCGCTCTGTGGAATTCACCATTTAAAAGAATATAAGACAAATATTGGGACATCTGCTTCTTTGCCCAAGTCAAAGGCTTTTTCTCAAACAACTGGTTCTGAGAGTGGGCTTTCACTGTTTCAGAGGTGGTTTCCAATAACTTGGAAGTAATTTTTTCTGTTCTGTAATTTATTTTATTGTTGCTTTTGAAACACCATTGATAGCTATCAGCATTCTTGGCAGCATTAAAAAGCACTTATATCTTATAAAGTTGTAACTACCTACGAAAATTAACAGTGGCAGCAGTCCACTCAGATCACTGTCATACGTAGGACAGAGAGGATGAACACAAAGCTCCAACTCTCAGCAATCAATAACATCAGTGCAGATTATTCATGCAGAGGGTGGATTTTCTGGATGTTGCTAAGTGCAAATGCCTCATTCCATGATTACAAAGTTTTGCAGCTTTCTGAAAAAAGTCCTTTTGCAGAGTGGACCTGCTGGGCAAACATTACCAATGGTGTTCATTGGCACAGTAGATGTGAATTTTTTTGCCTCTGATTCCAACCAGGGATCTTCTTTCGACCTACAGAATTACAATCTGCTGTCCACAATTGGTGTCTCTCTTAGCTTTGCCTGAACACTTGCTATTGATGACTCCAGTCAGAATCAGAGTGTCACAGATCTTCTACAATGTCAGGATACACAGACAAATGCCAGGCAATGACCATCACCAATAGCAGGCAGTTTGACCATTGTTCTAGCCATCCAGTGGCGCTATCATTAACATTCTAAGGGTTACCATTGACTGGAAACAGAATTGGACTTGCCATCGCACAGGGTGGTGGCTCAGTGGTTAGCACTGCTGCCTCACAGTGCCAGGGACCCTGGTTCGATTCCACCCTTGGTGACTGTCTGTATGGAGTTTGCACATTCTCCCCTTGTATGCATGGGTTTCCGCTGGTTGCTCCAGTTTCCTCCCAGTGTCCAAAGATGTGCATGCTAGATGATTGGCCATGCTAAATTGCCCCTAGTGTTCAGGGATGTGTAGAGTAGTTGGGTTACAGGGGGATGGGTCTGGGCGGGAAGCTCCGAGTGTCGGTGTGGACTTATTGGGCCAAAGGACCTGTGTCCACACCATTGGGATTCCATGATATTAATACAGTGGCTACAAGAACATTTCAGAGACATGGATACTGCAGCAAGTAACTTACTCGTCGAAGTTTGTTCACCATCTAGAAGACACAAGTGAGGAATGTGATGGAATACTCCTCACCGGCCTGGATCAGTGCACCTCCAACAAATCAAAATGCTTGACACCATCCAAGACAAAGCAGTCATCTATAAACATCCATCCCGTCCACCATCAATGCCCAGTAGCAGCAGCAAGTACCATCTACAAGATTTATTGTAGAATTTACCCAAGATCCTTAGACAGCACCTTCAAAACCCATGATCATTTCTAACTAGAAGGACAACTGAATACATGGGAAAACCACCATCTACAAGTTCTCATCCAAGTCACTCGCCATTATGACTTGGAAATAAATCACCGTTCTTTCAGTATCACTGGGTCAAAATCGGGAATTCGGTCACTATGGGTCTACCTACAGCAAATGGACTGCAATAGTTCAAGAAGCCAGCTCACCACATGTTAAATGGCAACTAGGGATGGGCAATAAGTGCTGACTCAACCTACGATGCCTACAAGTGAATATAAAATTTATATGATGATTCTTCCTTTGAGTACTTCCTCAGTATTTCCTCAAACATCTCTCAGTAGTTTTCATTCTTCTCTTGCACCATTCCTCATCTATTGTACCAGTTGGCAGTTGGGAGACCTCCATCTCTTCATGGGAATGGGAAACACACCAAGAGCCTGCTTATGTCCCATGCAACATCTTCTTCTGTGGTCAAGCTGGCAGTAACTGTAAGGTCACACTGCCCTGCATTACAAACACCCTCAATTCTCTGTCATGCCTATTCTTCTACACTCTCTTTTCCTATAAAGAACAATAGAAGGGAGCTATGAGAGGATGGAAGGACAACATTTGTGGAGATTCATTTTGAGGGTTGAGTGTGACATACTAATTAGATAACAGTGAGTGTCAGTGGTGGGTGATCAGATACAGATATGAGAGATGTCTTGAGAGAGAGAAAGGTGAGTCCACCTGAAAGGTGTATTCGTCCGAGGATTGATGTGCAGTGGGTGGCTAAGGAAGTCAGATTGGGTGATTTTGGACTTGAAAACAGCCACTCACTTTTCCTGTCCTGGTTAGGTCATTGTACCTGTTGTGGCACTGTATCTAGACTCATGGCATTACACCATACTTTGTAAAACAACTGAACAGCCAAAGCAATCAATGAGAAAATTAAATAATGCAAATTGAGCTGATATTAGGCTAAACAACTGATTTTGCATTTCTTGTGTGTGATGTTGACACAGATTTTAAAACAGGTCATTCTTTGAGGCTGAGACTGATTTTTACTTTCTTCACACTGACAATAAAAGCTTCCTGTAGACCTTTGGAGCCACCATCATATTTTTTAATGCAGCTGAGAGTCATAATGGGGCCATGCCTCATTGCCAATTCTACTAACAAGTCATAGCTTTTGACAGATGTTGGGCTCATCCATTCTGACCCTTGCAATTTTCCCTCAAGCAGTGGAGTTTCAAAAGTCTGCTTCAGATTGTCGTGATGCCCATAATTAGTCAGGAACCCCAGAGGTCTGGACTAGTTAAAACGCTGCTGATAAAGCCATGTTGACTCTGTCAGATTCCCAATATTTTGTTACCCTCCCTGCTATGAATAGCTCAGAAGGTTAAAATTCATTCCAAGGCCACTAGAGAATGTTCCTATCCACATTTCTATTTAAGATGCGGATTTTGTTCTCTTCATCCTTTGAATACGTTGAGACTAACAGCACAGTCTGATCTCCTGTAAAATCCTCTGTTTTTTTTGTCAATTTAAAATGTGTTAATTCTATGAGCCTGAGGAGTCTGATAATACAAATACCCTTATGTCATGGTCTCCTAGTCTCAATTAGTCAATATACTCATTTTATTATGGAATAAAGGAGATTTACTTCAGTCCCTGTAGCTATCCAATCCCAGTACAATTTAGTGGTTTTGGTTTCGATATAGTAGCTTATCATTGATTTTATGTCCTGAAACTCCACATGACTAAGTATTCTGATGACTGGTAGAAGTTCTAGCAGCTGAATGAATGAAATTCAGCTTAGCTCCGAGAAAGCAAAGCAATAGAGTTTAGCTTCGTGTTGTAGAATGTGGATGTTGAATGCCAAATTAGAGGTTATTTGAAGCCTATATACCTTACTCAGTTCTTTGATTTTGGAAGTCAGAAAGCTGACTGAGTGATAAATGATAGGAAGAGGTGGGGTCCATTACTTGTTTGTTCATAAAAAGAAAGATCTCCCTAAAAACGTTTTGGTACTGTCCTTTAGGGTTTGTTGGCTATAATTTTAAAAATCCTGTCTTTCCGTATATGGCACATTATTCATCATCTGTGAAGTTTGCAAACCTCTGTGTTTAGTCGACTATTTTCTTTCCTCTGTAACATGACTATGTATGACAGCAATACTGGGTAACACGATTTCATCATGTTCCTTATCCTATTACTGACACTTCTCCCTGCTTGGGTGTTCACACGGACCTCAAATGGGGAAATGCTTATCAACATTATCCTTAACCGTTAAATGGAAAAGGGTAAATGATTCTTTGTAGCTTTCTTTAAGGATAAGAGGTAAATCTTACTGTCTAGTTAGAACTGTTGTATTTCAATACAAATGTTGGCTGCAATGCATAAAAGAAGCTGTAAATTTGATTGTCATTGTTTGCAGAAAAATACATAAATCGACAGCAGATTATCAGAGAGTAAGATAAAATAATTATTACTGTAGCTGTTTCCCCCAATATCTGCAACTGAAGAAATATGTAAACTGTTTCTGAAGGATCATGTGCTGAAATCTTAAATTAATTCTAAGTGGTAGGAGGCATTGTAGGCACAACTGAACAGCCAAAGAATAACTTATCAATAGGAAAATTTAAAAAAAAAACTGAGCTGATAATGAGCTAAACAATTGATAGTATTGCATTCCTTGTGTGAGATGTTAACACTGATTATAAAAAACAGGTCATTCTTTTGTTTTACAGAAGGATTTCTTGATAATCCTGAAATCTTAAAAAGGTCTCTTTCTTTCGCAGGCCCATGTTTTGTCAATTTCCATTACGCATTCTCTCACAAATTGTCTCCCAATATTCGTTCTCAGTGACATCCAATTAGTTGGTACACCACACAACTCATTTTCACAGCCAGGTTAGTCATTGTTTTGTCCTTTTATAAATCGGCAGAATGGAAAAAGGAAGTTTTCCCTCCATGAACCATTTATATTGGCCTGTTGATATTCTTCCATCTGGATGTACTCTTTATGATAATTGTCTCCCGAGATTTAACTCTTTTAGGACTTTTCAAGTGCTAGCAGTGGAGAAAGAACAGACTTGAAATACCTACAAGGAAAGATGATATATATATAATATATATAAATAAAATATATATATAGATATATATATATAAAGATGAATGTGCGTGTGTGTGTGTGTG
Source organism: Ginglymostoma cirratum (assembly GCA_024137785.1). Taxonomy (NCBI): domain Eukaryota; kingdom Metazoa; phylum Chordata; class Chondrichthyes; order Orectolobiformes; family Ginglymostomatidae; genus Ginglymostoma; species Ginglymostoma cirratum. Next base: position 35,950,697 of record JAHRHZ010000009.1, on the reverse strand, counting down.
TGTATCTTTTATATGTATGTAAGGTGTATATAATATAATCAACCCGTGCAGACATGTTTTGACATATCTCTGAAGCAGATAGAGTAGGGACACATGCACTGTGCCACAACAGCCCGAGATTGACATTTATGCAGTGCTATTCAAGATCTCAAAGCATGCCAAAGTGCTTTACTGCCATGAAGTAACTTAAGAAGGTTCTGGGATAGAAACGTAGAATGTAGGAACAAGAGTAGACTATTCGGCCCTTTCAGACTGCTCTACCATTCAAAATGATCATGGCAGATCATCCCCGCTTCTGCTTTCTCCCCTTATCCTTGGATCCCTTTAGCACTAAAAAATAAATTTATCTCCTTCTTGAAAACATTTAACGTTTTGGTCTCCACCACATGCTGTGGCAGACAATTCCACAGACGCAGTAGTCTCTGGGTGAAGAAATTTTTCCTCATCTCTGTTTTAAAAGGTCTATCTTTCCCTTATCCTTACACTGGACTCCCCAGTATTTGGGAACAACTTTCCTGCATCTATCCTATTTAATCTTGTTCGAAATTTTGAGGTTTCTGTACAGCTCCCTCTGAAAACTCCAATGAATATAGTCCTAACCAAAACAATGAGTCAGATTAGATGTGGAAACTAAATGTAATATCTCATAATTTGCAGATGACACAAACTTGGGTGGAAGGGTGAGTTGTGGGAGGATGCAGAGATGTTACACTGTGATTTGGACAGGCTAAATGTATGGGCCAATGTGTGGAAAATGCAGTATAATGTAAATAATTGTGAGATTATCCCACTCGAATAGCAAAAATAGGAGGCAGATTATTATTTGAATCGTTGCAAGTTGACAGAGGGGTATGTTTAGTGAGACCTGAGTGTCCTTGTGTACCAGTTGCTGAAAGTAAGCGTGTAAATGCAGCAGGCAATAAAGAAGGCAAACTATATGTTGGCCTTAATAGCGAGAGGATTTAAGTACGGGGACTAGGAAGTCTTTCTGCAATTATACAGGGCATTGGTGAGGCCACATCTGGAATATTACATGCAGTTTCAGTCTGCTTATCTGGTGGAGGATATTCTTGCTATAGATTTGGATTTACATTTATTGTCACATGTATATAAAAATACAGTGAAAAGTGTTTTCCCGCATGTTATGTACAAGGAATCGTCATGCTCCAGCACCATCTTGAAACACTGAATATAATTCAAGGTTTTTACTGCAATAGAGTTCATTTTACTTTCTTCTTCTTGTTCATCCTCCGCTGTTTCGCCAGTTGCTGTTTGACTCCAGTCTGCATCTCTGAAATATACTCTTGGGTTTCTGTAATGGACTCTATGGGCCTCCATTGCCACCACAATTGTGATTGCTGCATTTGAGCTGGAGCCATGGGCTTGGAAATGCATGGGTTCCATCCTTCCTGTTCCCTATGCAACACTCCTGCTGACACTAGCGCCAGTCATTGGTTTTCGGGGTCCTCTGCCGTCCATTTCATTGACACTGCCTTACCTTCAGGGACCTGAGCCTAGTCATGGACCTGGAACCTCGGCTCAGGCTGTGAGTCCAGGCCAGGGGAGTCAGCCTGAGTCTGCGCTTAACTCTCAGGAGACCCCAGGCTTGGGTGGAGCCATGTCTAGTTCATCCTAGCGTTGCTGCTGCCACTGCTGCTGGAGGCCACCTCCTTCACCTACCACCCTCCAGGCTTTAATGAGAAAAGAGAAATGAAGAAAAAGAGCAAAAAGCAAAGAGAGGAAGTGCAAAAAAGCTTTATAATAATTGATTCCTGGGATGGCAGGACTGATGTGTGTGGATAGATTAAGTCAGTCAGGATTATATTCACTGGAGTTCAGAAGAATGAATGGAGTTCTCATAGAAATTTATAAAATTCTGACAAGACTAGAGAGGTAAGATTCAGGAATGATGTTCCTGATGGTGGGGGAGTAGAGAACGAGGGGCCACAGTTTAAGGGTAAGGGGTAAACCTTTTAGTACTGGGGTGAAGAGAAATTTCTTCACCCAGAGAGTGATTAATCAGTGGAATTTTTCTGCCACAGAAAGTGGTTGAGGCCAAAAATATTGTATATTTCAAGAAGGAGGTAGATATTGCTCTTGTGGCCAAAAGGAGTAGGGGAGGGCAGGATTAGGGTCTTGAGCTTGATGGTCAATCATGACTATATTGAATGGTGGACAAGGCTCCAGGGTCAAATGGCCTACTCCTTGTCCTATCTTCCAAGTTTTTACGTATTCTCTTCCATACATCAGCCACGTTATCCCAGGAATCAGCCTGTTAAACCTTTTTTGCACTCCCTCAACAGAACATCCTCCTTCTGATTAGGAAACCAAAACTACACAAACTACTCCAGTTGTGGTCTTACTAATATTTTGTACAGTGCAGCAAGACATCCCTATTCCTCTACTTGAATCTTCTCACTAAGAAGGTCAACATACCATTTGCCTTCTTCACTGCATTCTGCACTTTCAGCAACTGTTATACAAGGATACCCGGTCATGTTACATCTCCCCCTTTCCCAATCTATCACCATTCACATCATAATTTGCCTTTCCGTTTCTTTTACCAAAGTGGATAATCTCATATTTATCCACATTATACTGTGTCTGTCATGTATTTGCCTACTTAACTTATCCAATTTGCACTGAAGCTTCTCTGCATCCTCCTTACAGCTCACCCTCCCACCTGGGGCTTTGTGTCATCTGCAAACCTGAAGATATGGCACATAGTTTTCTCATTTAAATCATTAATAAAGATTGTGAATAGTTGGGGTCCAAGCATTGATCCTTGCATTACCTTTGTCACTTAGAAAGAGATTTATTTACTCCTACTTTACGTTTCCTGTCTGCCAAACAACTTTCAATCCATTTCAATACACGATCTCCAATCATATGTACTTTAATTTTGCATATTCATTTGTAATGTGTATTCTTTACAAAAGCATTCTGAGAAATCCAAATAAACCACATCCACTGGTTATCCATGCTGGTAGGTACATTCTCAAAAGATTCCAGCAGATTTGCCAAGCATGACTTCCCCTTCTTAAAGTCACACTGACATTCTCTGATCTTGTCACTATCTTCCAAGAACATTGCTATTACATCTTATATCGTGGTCTCAAGCATTTTTCCCCAATATCAATGTCAAGCTAACCACTCTGCAATTTGCTGCTTTCTGTCTGCCTTCCATCTTAAATAGTGGGGTTACATCAGCTATTCTCCAATTCAGGGTCTATGAAGGTTGTACGGTGTTGCAGTAATACATTATTTATCTTTACGTAATACAGAAGGAGGATAGTAATGAAAATGTTGCAAGGCGAGTGCAGCTAAAACAAAGGATAATGTTGGCAACTAACAGTCTCAGCTCTTTAAAAAAAAACCTCCATTATGCAGCCATTGCAATCACAGGGAGATGCAACATACAGACAGCATACCAAGTTTGCATTGATAAACAAAGACACAAAAGAGAAAGTTGGCATCTCTGGTTATTCAGGAAAACCTTTCTTGAACCATGACGGAAATCTTATCTTGACCCATGGATGCCAGAGAAGACACAGCAAACAAGTCCCACAGTGGCTCAGTGGTTAACATTGTTGCCTAACAGCACCAGGGACCCGGGTCCCTGCAAATGTCCAGTGCAACTCAACATTGTTTCATTATTCAATGTCGGACCATCACAGACTGGAAAGCCTTCAGTTGTTTTAAAACATTCACTTATATTCAGCAATAAAAAAAGCAAACAAGGATCAAACAGACAGAAGCTACATTTAACTCTAGGAAACATAGAAACATAAAAGCTGCTTGCCTTTTGTGCACCAACAAATGTAGTCAATGAATGATTATTAAACCCAGCTCACACCTATTGGAACTGACTGTCAATTAAATCTTAAAAGCAAAATATTGTGGAAATCTGAAGCATACACAAAAAATGTTAGACAAACCCAGCAGGTTTGGCAGCATCTGTAGAGAGATACCTCGGCATTTTCTGTGTTTTTGTCAATTAAGTTCTGTCTGACATGTTGTGGTTGATGCTGTAGCACTCTATCATACAGAAGGTAATGTTCTTCTTGCTCCAATGACTTCAACTTCCTCCTTGGAAGACTGGTGCCTTTCAGCTCTTCAACATTCAATAACATTGTCTGCTCTAGTTATGCAGAGCAAAGCATGCAAGGATTATGCTACACACTATGTCTGCAGTATTCGACAAGATTGATCTCGACTGATCCAAGTATTGGAAACATCTTCAACTGACCTATTATTTTTTCCATGGGGTTCCTGGTTGAAGAATGGGTTTTGTATCTACACTCATCCTCATTCAGGGGGTTGCAAAATGCTGTCATCGGTCATGGTCACAGAGGGTTATCCTTTTCTCTGAGTAACCATCCTTGCAAGGCATCCAGCCTTTGAAACAAAACAGGGACCTGAGAGCTCTCAAGAATATAGAAAGCAAGGCAGCACTGTGGTACCTGGCGAAGACTTCTAAGATGTGATGCTACTGATCACAGATGACATGCCTCTTGATGGAATGTAATACTTTTAATTGATGAAGTCCACTATGTGATGCATGTTGCTATCAACATAATGTTTATCTCACCTTGTATCTAAGGGAAGTTATGTTGCCTAATCCTACTGCCCAGGCTGCAATACTGAACTGATCATTGGTAAATGAGATGAAGTAATGTATGTGGCACAAATCACATTGGGAACAACCTTAACACATTTGCGGACTGAGGATTGAGAGATTTCCCACAGAATCCCAGTGGTTTCTTGGAAGCGGTCAACTGCATAAAAAATTAGCACAGCAATCACCTTAATGGCCAATGGGATAGGATGGCCACCCTCTTCCCACAGATAGTCACAAGTCCCACTTCAGCAGTTCTCATTGTTCTGTGTCAATATCCTGGGATATCCTCAGCCTGTGGTGACACTGTGCTTTGGTCACCTGGAAGCATTAGGATTAAGAACACCAGACTCTGGGCCTCCTGTATCTCCTGCAAACCTGGAGGGGATCATCTGTGATATTTAAACATAGAGGTTGTTCAGCAGCCATTGGAAGTTGCTACTGGTCCTGAGCTTGGTGAATGTGTTCATTCTCCATTTGCCTGGGCCTTTATTGCATCCCAGTAACAGAGATGATAACCCTTTCTGTAGCTAAATCCATTGGTCACCCTTGTAATGAACCTATGTGGGGAATATCAAATGATTTAGCATAATCCTTAATAGAGTGCAACATTGAGGACTCTGACATTGGAGGGTGGGTAGGGCATGGAATGCGTCTACTTGGAACTTTGACATTGAGGGCCTTATTCTGATGAATGTAGTACCAGTCATGTCCTGAGAAAATAATAGCTAAGTGCTGCATAAATACTGAGTCTGAGTCCTCCTAGCCCCTCATCACCCAAGAAAGGCATCATTGCACATAAGAACAGTTGACAAATTCAAGGTGAAATGGAATTAGTTCTGTGCCTTGTGCAACATATGAGATGTTACATTATCTTTGTGTATTTTTGAACCACAGGAGTCACTTTTAATGTTGCTTGTGATTACCTCTGCCTCACAGAGATGGCCATCTTCGACCTGTAATGACCATGATTGCTTGTGAACAGCATTTGCACTTCACACTGTTGGACACTTTATGCATTTCACATACAGGGATGCTATGATTACAGTTAACTTCTACCTGTACTATGCGAGTGCCTGTTCAATACTATTTGCAATTGAAGGACCTATTGTCATCTCACAGGTAAACCCTGAATGCTCAGAAAAAGGGAAAAAAAACACTTTCTCTACTCAAACTCAGGTCTGGTCACTGCCATTTTCCATTTCCTATGTGCAGTTACGACTCACATGAATGTAACGCAGGTCACAATTTACACAATGAGTTGCAGGCTCAATTTAGTAATCAAGGCCTCTCTGCGCTTCCCTGTTGAGCTACCATTGTCCTTTGCTCCTGACTCTCCCTGTCGAACCTATCAGTACTGAGTTTCCATGTGTTCCCGCACCCCACTTCAAAGTTCAAATTTATTTCTCAACATTAACTCCCAAGCCTAGCCCTGCAGCTCAGTTATATCAACTACTGTGCTGCATTGTCCCTCCCATTGAGGCCAGGATGGTGATGACCTTCAAAAACACCCTTTCCCAGAGTAACCAATGTCCTCCAATGTATTACTGACTCCCACCCTTATATGTTCAGTTACTCCCCCTTCACAATTGTTGTGGTCTCTACATCTCACCATGCTGATTCCAATCCCCAAAACAGAGTCCACAATTTTCCTGAACCAGCATTGACCTCATTGATCATTGATCGATTTATTGTCACATCTACCTAACAAAAGTGAAAAGCTTTGTTTACAAGCAGTACAGATAGATCATGGTAAGCAAGATTGTACAGATCATAGGGTGAAAAAGAAAACACTTGGACAGAGGCATACAGGTTATATTGCACAGGGCGTGCGCTAGGCAAGATCAACATTAGCAAGATTTGCATTATTTGAAGTTAGAGAGCCCATTCATCAGTCTAATAATGGCAGAGAAGAAGCTGTTCTTGAACCTGCATGTGTTCATGCTTCTGTATTTGCTGCCTGGTGAAAAAGGTTGCCGGAGAGCATTACCGGGGTGCAATGGGTCTTTGATGATGTTGGCAGTCTTTCTGCAGCAACGGGCTGTGTAAATGGAGTCCATGGAAAGAAGGTTGGCTTCCGTGATCATCTGGGCTGTTCGCAGAGCCTTCTGTACTTCCTCACAGTCCTGGGCAGAGCAGTTGCCGTACCAGGCCATTATGCACCCGGACAGTATGCTTTCAATGGTGCATCTGTAGAAGTTGGTGATGGACATTATGGATATGCCAAATTTCCCGAGCTGCCTGAGGAAGAACAGGCATTATTGTGCCTTCTTGAATGTCACATGTACGTGGGAAGTCCAGGACAGGTTGGCAGTAATCATCACTCATAGGAACTTGACCCTCTTCACCGTCTCAATCTCAGCTCTGCCGTTGCAGATAGAACATAGAACATAGAACAGTACAGCACAGTACAGGCCCTTCGGCCCACTATGTTGTGCCGAACTTTTACCCTAATCCTAAATTCTATCTAACCTCCACCCCTACCTTATACTATCATCCACATGCCTGTCTTATAGCCGCTTAAATGCCCCTAATGAGGCCAACTGCACTACCGTCTCCGGCAATGCATTCCACGCCCCGACCACTCACTGAGTAAAGAACCTACCTCTGACGTCTCCCCTATATCTACCTCCACTCACTTTAAAACTATGCCCCCTCATAATAGCTACCTCCACCCTAGAAAAAAGTCTCTGGCTGTCCACTCTATCTACACCTCTGATCATTTTGTCCACCTCTATCAAGTCACCTCTCATCCTTCGTCATTCTAAAGAGAAAAGCCCTAGCGCTCTCAACCTTTCCTCATAAGACCTTCCCTCCTTTCCAGGCAATATCCTGGTAAATCTCCTCTGCACCTTTTCCAACACTTCCACATCTAGCATATTCTCCCTTCTTTCTGAAGTCAATGATCAGTTCTTTAGTTTTGCCAACGTTGAAAGAGAAGTTGTTCTCATTGCTCCACATCATCAAGCCCTCTATGTCCTTCTTGCGTTCTGACTCGTCGTTGTTTGATATCTGTCGTTGGAAAACTTGTAGATGGAGTTTGTTCATGATTTGGCAACACAGTCGTTGGTGTACAGGAAATACAATGGGGGCTGAGAATGCATCCTTTGTTCGGTGGAGGGGGGGCACTACAGTGTTAAGAGTTTTTGTGGAGGAGGTGCAGTTTTCTCCAGGACTCCTTGTGGTCTAACCCCTGGCCAATTTGGATGGTCAACCCTGGCTGATGTGTGACTGAATGCTTGAGTAATCTGTGCACAGCTGTCCATTTTCCAGAAATATCATAGAATCTCCTACAGTATGGAAACAGGCCCTTTGGCCCAACAAGTCCACACCGACACACAGAGCATTCCACCCAGACCCATTCCCCTAGTCTACACATCCCTGAACACTACAGGCAATTTAGGATGGCCAATTCACCTATCCTGCACATCTTTGGATTGTGGGAGGAAACTGGAGCACCCAGAGGAAACCTGCACAGACACAGGGAGAATGTGCAAACGCCACACAGACAGTCGCCCAAGTGTGGGATCAAACCCTGGTCCCTGGCGCTGTAAGGCAGCAGTGCTAACCACTGAGCAACCATGCCACCCTGGGCTGATTTTGCTGCACCTGCAGAACCGACTATCATCTACTCCTGTAGTGATATATATCTCTTGATCCTGACTATCTCATGCAGGCAATGGATCGTACACAAACCCCTTGACTATTAGCAGACGATGTCCTTGGTTTACTGTGCTGTGGCCCCTAGTATAAAGAGTGGCTTCGTTGATATAACTGAGGACTACTTGCCTGAGACTATGCGATATGTCACCATTTGGTTGACGCACATTCAGAGAACTTTGCTGTGTATATTGTCGTGCAAGTGTGAGATTCATTTAGCATAATACCAGGGAAGAACAAGATCCTCCCCTTGTCAGATGAGTGCTGAGAACAAAAACAAGTTGATTGACTTCGTATCTGCACAAAGCAGCCAGGTGACTCAGAAATACCATGAGTCTTTAAGCTGTGCCTGAGTCTTGATTTGATTTATTGTAGTCATATGTGCCTAAGTACAGTGAAAAGCTTTTTTTTTGCAAACATTGCTAACAGATCATAGCAAACAAGGACATAGAGATCACAGGGTGCTTAGACAGAGCAAGGCATACAGGTTACACTGCACAGGAGGTGTGCAAACCAGGATCAACATTAGCAAGATCAACATTATTTGAAATTAGAGAGTCCATTCATCAGTCTAATAAGGGCAGGGAAGAAGCTACTCCTATTGGTGTGCATGTCAACTTTCTATATCTTCTGCCTGATGGACGAAGAAGTAGGAGAACATTACTGTGGTGGGAGTGTTCATTGATGATTGTGAGCCTTTCTGCAGCAATGGGCTGTGTAAGTGGATTCCGTGGAGGGAAGGTTGGCTTCTATGATGTTCTGGGCTGTGCACACAACCTTCTGTAGTTTCTTATGGCCCTGGTCAAGGCAGTTGCCATACCCAGGCCGTTATGCACCCAGATAGTATGCTTTCTATGATACGTCTGTAAAAGTTGATGAGGGTCCTCATGGAAATGCTGAATTTCCTAAACTGCCTGAGGAAGAAGAGACATTGTTGGGCCTTCTTGACTGTTGCCTGTATGTGGGAATTCCAGGACCGGTTTTCGGTCATCGTCATTCCCAGGAACTTGATGCTCTCGATTCCATTCACCTCAGCTTCATTGATATAGATGGGGGCGTATCCTCCTTCTTTCTTCCTGAAGTCAATGATCGGTTATTTTCTTCCATTGAGAGACAGGTTGTTATCATTGCTCCATGACAACCAGCCCTCTGTCTCCTTTCTGCATTCTGACTTATTGTTGTTTGATATCTGTCCTACTATGGTGATGTCGTCAGCAAACTTGTAGATGCTGTTCATTCGGAATTTCACTACACAGCCTGACGGAGTGAGGCTCAAAAAGGCAAAGCATTGCAAAGATGCCATGAGCATCCAAGTAGGAGCAAGGTGAGCAGTAAGAGAACGAGGGTGAAGCTCTGAAGTGCAGCCTATCCCCATCTGTGAGGTGGGTGCTGCAAAATGTCCTTGCAGCTGCATTTTAATTCAAGGTACCGGTATGATATTGAATTGCAGAACCATCTTGTGAGAGGATCTGGGATGCATCACGAGACTCCAGTACCAGCATCCATGGAAGGAGGTTACCATGCATTCACTGCCTACAGAGTGTGCCCTGAGATGCTGGTACCTAGTTTCCAAGATGGAAAGTTGGAGGAACAAGCAGTGAGCTGGAATCGAAATGTAACCACTCTGAATGCCATGTTGGGAACTGCTATCACTTAGTTTCTGCAGCAGGTGGAAGAATAGGAAAATGCATATTAATGAGGTGATCCTAAATAATATTGAATTATTAACTAATGTTAATAAATACAAATAGGCCTGGATCGGTCGGGATGTTAGGAATCTTGATATCGCCAATCTCGCATGAATTTCCTGATTTTCTTTCTAATTCCCATGTTGCTCAATAGCTGTGTAATTTCTGCATTCTGTTTCTCTCCACACCACTGCCGCCTGACCTCCGAAGGTCAGCATCTTCCATAACTTTTTAATCATGCAAAATGATAATCTGTCACATGACTTGGAGCAATAGCAGTAGTTGCAAATTATTCTTAGCCATGAAAAATTGAGACTATGAAATAATATATTCAGGCTGGTGAGCTGTAAATACTGAGGAAACCAATAACTGAGAATGTGTTGAGCAAGGTGTTGCAAATTGATCGCAAAATATGAGTTCATCAATTTCCATAAAGTATTTAAGGTAAATTGATTCAATGATATGTATAAGAAAAATTATGAAGACAAGTTTGAAGAAATCTTGGAATTACTTGAACTAAATAACTCACTATCATGCATGCAAATTATTCTATAATCAACCCATGAGATAAAGCAATGAACCAGTCAAAATGGGTCTGCTTTCAAAATCATGATTAACACCAGTCCATTAACAGATATGATATTAAAATGTACTTGGGAACCACTGTCCACAAAGCCACTGATCATTGTATGGGGAAAATCTGAATTTTAGTCTCAAGAATGGATGGCTAACTGCATAATAGCTTTAATGACACAATTTTTAGCTGCAGCATTGCAAATTGCTTCAGTTCTAACTTCGCACACTACAATGGCAGTAGTAGTCACTTAACACAAATTATGCTGAAATGTCCTTATGTTTCCCCATGAATGGGCAGTTTTAAATCAACCTGTCAAGAGATGTTTCGACACACCTCTGGGACAGGTGGGATTTGAACCCAGGTCTTCTGGCCTGAATGTAGAGACACTGCACCACAAGAAATCACAGATTCATGAATGAACTAAATAATTGCCAAATTATCCTACATATCGATAATGCAGCACATCCTTTCCTCCAGCATCATTGTTGCATTACTAACCGGTTATGATGTGAATATTCAATTTTCAAGTTTAAATGAAATGTTAAACTGGGACACATTGGTGCTTTAATGGTGTTCTGAGGTAATTAAATACTAATTGTTTCATCTGTAATCTCTAATTTCTACTGAAACATAAAAGCAAAGAGTCAAACTAGTGACTGCTGAGTGCTGAAAAACCAGAGAGAGATCTTCTTTCGATCAATATAGGTTTTATGCAATTTATCAATATGTTTCTACAAATAACACACTGAAGTTTTATCTGAATTAAATTGTTGAGTATAAAGATTGTACTTAAAAAATGGGAAATCAGATATTGAATCCTTTCATGTATTTGGATTTGTTCCAGAAAGCTTTTAATCAAAATCTTCATGCACTTTGTTCTGAAGATGATTCCAGCATATATCCCCTGTAATGTAATTCATCACTAAGGCAATGGAAGGGTCTGAACAAAAGTGTTCACCCAGTCTTTTTGATCATCTTGAGTTTGACTCTCCCCTTTAGGGTTGAGTTTGTGCAGGACAGCATTTCTGCCTTATGCACTCCTGAATCCTGTCCAAGCTTGATCCCATTTTCCTGGTTCAAGGCTTGTCAGAGATGGAAGCTAGGTTTTGATGTCATTCCAGTTGTTAAGGGGAAGATCCATCTGTGAGAAGAACAGCATCTCAATGGGGCTGCAGAATGGATACCGTAGCATTAGCAGATCTAACAAGGAACTTGAAGAAGAAAAAATGCCACAAGTACAGGAATCCATGTCTACAGCCTGCAACTGAAATACATTGAGGACCATTCTGTCCACATGGGGAATACAAGCCTCCTTTTTGGGGTCAACTGTCAACTGCCAATAGCATAAGAAGGAGGAGTAACAATGGAATACATTTATTGGCTTCTGAGGGATGTGGGCTATGGCAAAATTTGTGGCAGAGTCAGGTGCTGGAATCAAGCAATGATGGGCCCAAAATTGGACATTCTATATTGACCCAAAGCTGGAGAAATCAGGCTTGACAGGAAAAAGGCCAAACTAAATTGAACAGCAGCTATTGGCTACAGAGAATAGTGGAAATAAATCTCAGAGAGTTTACAAAGGTTCAGGGGGAACTAATTGCAACTAGCCCAAGGATTATGCATTGGAGAAGCATGGATCAGACTTTCTGGCATCTTGACTGCTGAGTAAGTGCACTTTACACCTCCTTTATTGGCAACAGTGAAGGTTGTTGGCATGACCACATTAGGTGATTTGAACCACAAAATATTCAGGAAGTTAAGAGGTGAGGTTTGATTAGAGCATACACCTGAAAATCATGCACGCAGTGAAGTTTCAGTGAAGATTCAGCAGAGACTCGACCTGACCCAGCAGCAGAGCTCTAACGACCTAAAGTGAGAGAGAGAGAGAGAGACAGACAGACAGACAGACAGACAGATTGAGACAGAGAAGATCCTCCCTGACCCCTGTGAGATCCATCTTCATGGAAGAGAGTCAGCCCTACATTCCAACAGCCCACTTTAAACATATAGCTTGTCTGAGGTAATATTCTTTCTCAGATTGACAGAATTAGTTAAGGAGTAAATATAGTGGGAATTTGTGAAACGTTCACATGGTGCTTTTAACAAAAAGTATTTTGTTAATTAAATCAAATCGGACCACAAACCAAATTCTATTTCCCTCTATACATCCCACTACCAAAAGTGCTTGGGAAAAGTGTTTTTAATACATAATCTGGTCAAATTCTCCAAAGCACAGACAAGAAATGAAAAGTTCACCGAGGCCCATCAGATATTGGGAGCATCTACCTCCAATTTTTACGCTTTGCACAAACAGTGGCTTGACTTTGTTACTAGGCAGCAGTGAGAGGATTTTTGTTTCATAAATACCTTGTTGATGGCACAATTTGCCTCATTAATGTTCAGCTTTCTATCTTTTCAAAGTAGCTGAACAAATTCTATGTTTAGAAAACCTGACATGTACCTGATGAATTCAGCTCATCATTGCTCTGAACAATATCTATGTTGCATATGATCAAATTGCAGTCGAAGGTATGATCCATGAGCACCAGTCTTGTGCACCCATCATCCATAGATATTTGCATTCAGCATCTATCAATCTTCAAGATCATCTGGAGCTTTCTGGTCAGGTCAATCAAGGGGATGAACGATGGTCACTTGGTTGTGTCTGCCTTGAGAAACTAGAAGAAAGTCGGGGTGTGGGAGAGGAGCAAAGGTGATTACTACAATGACAGTGAGACTCAGCAAAGTTGTCTTTGGGGCTGGGGCCGACAGGCTTTGGGGAAGGGAGGATTATAATCATGAAAGGGGAAAACAGTATCTGCAAGGTGAAAGATGGTAAATGATGGTTGGGAAGGAAATAAATTTGGAGGGATGTCATACAACTGAGGGAGGCAGTGAATGACCACATCTGTCACACTCAGAGTGGACAGGATAAATGGCTTGATCCTTGAGGGACAGAGTTGTAAAACCCAACAATACTATGGCTTTTAAAGGGAAAGAACTTTATGCACAGACTCATGCACTGTGCAGGATATAAGCCTGCAGTGTTCTTCTTCACTGGTCGTGCTAAAGAATAGCCTCCCTCTGGGCATTATATCTCCTTGCCAGAGACAACTCATTAACACCTTCACTTTTGGCCATAGAGACTGCAGATGTTGCATAAGGAGGACCAAAAATGTAAACATGACCCAGTACAATGTATACTTTTTGTTCCTCTTTCTTCCACATGATATCGATACTTTAAGCGCCGACCTCAGTCCGTGGAGCCTTATTTGTGGCCATGAGGTGGTGCCCAGTGATGTAATAGTGTCTTTCAGCCATACACAGAGGCAATGTCAACTAGATATACAGTTTAAAAAAATGACTCAATATAAAAGTTCACAATCATTTCCAGGCCTTTGTCACCCGTGCCAGCAAAGTACTGTCATAAGTCTTTGGCAGTTAGGATGAAGAGAGGCTACTTGGTAGTGGAGCCTATTGGCCCTGGAAATTTGATTGGCTAATGCTCAGTATTCTCGTGTCTGAATGGGCCACATGTGCTAAGTGTCTTTCTGCCTTGGCAAGTTGATGCTCCTCAGCTTCAACTTCCAAGAATCGGAGGAGGGGGAGCACGCAGAATGGAGCTAGAGGTTACAGTGTCCATTGGAGACTTAAGTGGAAAATTCCGAGGGGGCTGGGAATGATTCTTTCTCTGTGTTGGCATTGCCTGTTTCTTTGTGAGGTTAGCGCACCTATCGTATACGCAAGGTTTCCCAATGCCACTATCACCATGTTCCAATAGGTGAAGCAATGAAGTGCAGCTGTGTATCAGTGTGCGCCTCTCCAGTGGCTCCTGAAGGTGCTGGACCTGGTAACCGCCAACTGTCCGTGGAAGCGGTTAAATAATAATATGATTTGCTGCTTTGCTGCAACTTCTGGGCAATGAGAGCTATTGTCTCCCACGTACTTGCCTGCTGTCCCTGATCCTGTCTGTGCATGTGGAAGAAGTTGCTGATTGCTTAAAGTACAGAGCCTTCTCCTGCCTAGACCTGTGCAGATGTCAGGTCTCCGGCTGTCCTTTTGAGTGTCAGAAGCCTGGGATGCTTCTTCCGTGGCCAGCTGTGAAGCTGTCACGAGGAGGTCCTCTTCTGATCTGGAAGCCTAACTTTCTCACAGAGGTGTCAGTATTAGGGCTGGTGGGGATTGCAGGAGGCAGCCTTGCTGATGTTTCCTCTAAGGTTTTGTTAGTCTTGTCCTCCCGCTTCTTGATGAGCTGAGCTTTTATCTGCAAAAATATTGGAGATGCTGGTAGAATCCGCAAGAATCGAGAGAGAAAGCATCACGATCATAGTTAAAAGTGATGTGTAATGACTGAGACTGTCAGTGGCACATGCATGGCCTTTGTCTGTTCTGCTATGGGCTGTCTTCTCCTCAAATGAGAGAAAAGAAGGGATTGAGGGAGGTGAATTTGGGTGGCATGGATGTTACAGACAGTAGATAGGTGATGAAGTGCTCGAGCAAGGAAGGAGGCAGTGCAGAGGGCAGGGTTAATGGGGTGACAGGTTCGTGGGCATGACTGCAAGTAAGGGAAGATGTTGCAGGCAATACTGATAGTGGCAGAACAAGAACTTTAGGAGGAGGTGGGTGCATGAGCAGAGATGGAGTGAATGTGGATGAATTGAGAGAAGAATATGACACAGTGAAGAGGATCTTTTTGTGACATTGCTGGCCATACCTTCACTGTTTGGAGACCACTTTATCATGGCTGGCATCCTCAGAACAGCCATGGCAAGGCTTCTCTGTCTGTCCTCTGAGAAGAGGAGACGCCTTTTCTTTGCAACACCCCCACGACCAGAATCTCCAGATCCCTGTCAGAGAATTCGGGTGGGACCTTCCCTTTCCCCGCCATATTAAAATTACTCCCTCACTGAGAGACACACTTTGAAATGTCAGTTCTTGTCCGGGTGCACAGCTGCCTGTTAAATATTGCACATATGCAGGGGATAGTAGGAACTGCAGATGCTGGAGAATCTGAGATAACAAGGTGTAGAGCTGGATGAACACAACAGGCCAAGCAGCATCAGAGGAGCATGAAGGCTGATGAGACCTTTCTGAAGAAGGATCTAGGCCCGAAACGTCAGCCTTCCTGCTCCTCTGATGCTGCTTGGCCTGCTGTGTTCATCCAGCTCCACACCTTGTTATATCACATATGCAAGGGACACAGGTTTCTTTTGTCAGATATCTGCTGAGTGGCGATTTGTTCCAGGAATGGTGCGTGGTAAAGTGGGGCCAGAATCAGAGGTGAGAGATGCCATTCGGATGGGGTAGGTAAGTAATGTGGCGCACTTGTAAAATACAGTCTGTTAACTTGTTGGGCCTTGCAGGAAAAATCCATCAAAAATACACAGCTCAACTCTTACCTAGTCAAAAAAAAACTCAATGATTCAACGCATTGGTTAGAAAGAGGGAAATGCATTAAGAATTTGAGTCCAATCCTTCATTACCTTTGGATGCGTTGGACAGGAAGGGCTATGGGAAGGCAAAAATGTTGGTCACTGCAGAACGAGTGAGAGGAATGTACAGGTCAGGTTGTTAAGTTGAAGTTGTAACTGTTTTGATGAAGTCTGGGTGCCAACCCTTCATTGCTGGCGTAGACCGCTGTTACCAATCCTTCCTTTTAAAGTAGTTTAGTAGTAGTTTGTGGTGACCGATGGATCACGAATGACTGCCAGCAGATGATGCTCTCTCAGGACAAGGTAAGGTTCATTTTCATATAGTTGCTACTATCTAGTTACATTTTATTGATGGTAACATGAGGATTAGAAGACATAACTGTCTCCAACTACAACTGTGCAGAAATGCCCACAACCGCCCAATGCTCCATCCAGTTTCTGTGCTACATCTCGGACTGGATGGGGTCTCATCATTGATCAGATTAACTGTTTCATATCCATGATTTTACCGTAGTGGTAGGTCTCCTTGTTGGCTTTTTCTTTCACACTTGTTAGTACAAATACCAATGGCACCAAGATTAAATGTATGCAAATAGTAAGCTGTATGTAGTCTGCACTGATTACATTTGGAGCCTTTTTGAATAGAAATGAGGCTTTAAAAACTGGAATATAAATTATACAATGCCAGATATATGCATGGGTAATGAGACCAAATTACTGCCATTAAAGAGAGTCACACCCACTGTAAACTATAATGAAAAGATTTCATTAGGTGAAAATGAATTTTAATGAAGACAGCATTTAGCAAGAATATTTTCCCAAGTTATTCACAGAATTATTGGAGAATCTATTTGCAGGTTCTTTTTTTGTCCCAGTAAATCACATTTTATATTGCCCAATCTAACATATTTCTTCTTTTTTGTTTGCAGCAGAGGTAACGGGAGACTAATAAAGATACTTTGACTGTGAAATTGTTCATTCGCTGATGAGAAGAAATATTAGAGAAGTTTATTTATTCAAAGGATTGTTGGAACACAAACATGTAGGTATATTCCTTTTACAGGCAAAATATCGATACAATGAGAGTTAGTTTCAAAGATAAACATCTTGCAACCAAACACATTTTTTTATCCATCTTGTATGTCTGTCTAAACGAGTATTAGGAGCCTTACTTACATAAATCATTGAGTTAATCCCAGTTATTGTACCTCCTGCTTTGTATGGAGTGTGATGAGTGAGTGTAAAACACAGGTCTTTTCTTCTTAGGGTTCTGGAACATAATCAATTACTCCAGAGGAATTCCACTCTCCCATTTCCTGGTACTCATCCATAAAAATATTCCCTACCCCTACTACTTCCTACCCACCAGTCTTAAATTTGGACCATATCCAGAGGTGAATGTGAAGGCAAGATCAATATGAGAACCTCCCTCTCAGTGAGTTAATAAGATCTGAGGCCCAAATCCAGGCTTCCCTCAGTGCTCCTTGTTGAGATTTTCTCTTTGTGCATGACAATTTTAGGCTCAAAAATAAACCTAAAGGAATTTCCATCTCAAAATGTTTTGCCATAGAAGTGATTGTGTCTCACTGCACACTGACATTGCTTCTATGCGCTCCTCTAACCTACATAAGATATCAGTATCTGATGGTTGTACACGTGATGATGCTTTGTCTTCAATGCCCCTCTCCAGGTCTAGCTGCTCATCTTTAGCACTTCCTGGCTGTAGTGATTGTAATGAGGTCAGCCACGTGAATGTTATAGAATATGAATTGCCTGATTGGACCTGATAGTCTAGTCCACTCAGGGAACCCTTTTTGATGGACAGAAACAAGAGGGTCAGAGGTTCTATTGACTCTGAGAGCTGGCTCTGAGGAAGCCAGATCAGTGCCAAGTACTATGCATGTGTAAATAATGCGTAAATAATGTAACCTCTGCGGAGCTATTTCATTGGCTATTTAAAAACAGAAAGGCACAAGGATAAAGTTATGATGTAGGAAGTGGTAGGAAATATGAAGTGCTGATACAGTCTGTTGTTTGCAAATTAGAAGACAGTGTGGACTCGGGGAGGAATGAAATAATAGCAGGAGAATTGTGTACGATGTGAGACTGACAGACACTCCAAATGCTATGAAGAGAAAGTAAGCATATGAATGTTAGGCATGAATCCTGATTGATAGACATTGTTAGTAGCTGACTGAAGGAGCTGCAGTGAATTATGGAGTTTCTGAGATCAGTGCTGAAGTTGGTTAGATATGACATCTGGGGATGTATTTACTCACCTTGACCATTAAAAAGAGGTTATTGAATTTCTTACACAAGAGGATAATATCAAGGCACTGGGAGAGCCGTCTGCCCCCTCTACCTTTTACCCACATGTGTAGAGGACCCCCATCCCCACCCACGGATCTCTATAACATTTTTCTTCTTTTCCACTCCTTCCATTAGGACCTTCAGTGTTGTATCTGAACAAATTGCAACCTTCTCTTTCCAGCGGTCATTCCTCAGTCTTTCTTAGGTCATAGATGTCTTCCTAAACAACATGTTCTAAGATAATGTTATACACCCCTGGAGCAAGTGGAACTTGAACCGTGGCCTCCTGGCTCAGAGGTAGAGATTCTACCGCTGCACTACAAGAGCCTATTCCAAGGTCATCTTCAGTTGAACCATGAATTCCAGCACCCACTCCAGCCACAATGCACCTCCCCATTAAGAACTGCGGATTGAATTTAAACAATGCAGGTTAGTTTTAAATGGTGCTAGTGACATTACAAAATCAGTCTGCTGCTAAATGAGTTAAGGCGATAAAATAAGAAAGAAAGCCCTATACTGACAAAACATTTGTTATGCCTACTAAATATCTCAAAGTACACGGAAGTCAATGAATTACATTTGAAATGTAGTCTTTGCTGGAATTCAACAAATGTGGCACCTGAACTGCACACTGCAAGCTCCCAGGCACTACAACTTGACAAGGACTTGATAACCTTTTTTTTAATAAATAGCTAGAAAGATAGATATTGGCCAGGACACCAATAATAATTCCATCTCAGTCCTCTTCAAAATAGAACATTTTATGCCGATCTGAGAAGGAAGAGAGGGCCTTTGTTTAACATGGCTTCCAAAGACAGCAGCCCTGACAGTGTGGTGCTCACTCAGTTTTGCACTGGAACGCCAGTTTCAGACTTTCATGCTCAAGGCCTGGAGTGGCTCTGTACTTTTAAACCTGTAATTCAAATGGGGCAGAAGTACGACCAACTGAGTCACAGCTGATGGAAGCAAATAATGCTTGCTGGACAAGATCATCCTATTGAGCAGGCAGCAGGAGGTTGCTGTGCTGACTCCAATCTAATCAATGAGCATAACCCTGGGTTCTTTTCAGGGACTCGTCAATTTAACCCCAAAGGCCATGAACATATTGCCTTTTCAGGCAACATTTAAAGGATTATCAATGGCTCTCAGTTAGTTATCTAGACTGGTACACTGCTTTGAAGCTTTTTGGGATTTTGGGCTACTGGAACTGGCAATAATTGTTAGAGAAAGCAATTTGTGTTTGTCCTCAGAGAGGGATTTTGATTAGAAGCTTCTGGCAAAGTCCTGATTGCTTACAATGAATTGCATGCTTACACTGTTATTGTGGATGAAAAGGAATGAAGTGCAGGAAAAGGGAAAGGACCAGGCTAGAGTCCAGGAAACTGCACCTGTTAAGGGAAAAGCCAAAATGTACACAGCTCGCAAGAGACCTTCACACTGGCACAGAAGCTCCAAGCATCTTACCTGTAATTTGTTGAGAAGCAGTGTGTGAGAATGTGTCACATACAAGGAAGTCTGTCATCCTCAACAGCACGGACTAGAGCCCAGCATTCTGTCACATCCAGGCTTGAAGCTGTCTAAGTCACCGAGACTCTGAAAATTTCTACTTTTGGCTAAATCCAGTCATATTGGCAAGTGGCATTTGCAATAATTGTCAATCAGTTATGCCTGCCAGGTGACAGGTGTGATCTTTGTTGAAGCCAGTGACTTCATATCAAGATGTTAAAAAAAACAGCAAAGACCACCTCCTACCCCTTCCTTCCCTCCATGCAGAATGAAAGCTGTCAGCTATAACTATGTGTTATCAGGAATTGGCTGAAAACTGGTATCAAGGGTTTAGCCCCATCTGTTATGGGGCTCGACTGGAGACCATCACTGGCAGCACAGTCAATGGCTGATCATGGTATTGGCGTACTTGATGTGAAGGTCTGTGTGTATGCCTAAGACAGTCAAGTAAGATGTTTGGAAATATCTGGCTAACATTGATATTTCATTCCATTGGCACTAATGATTTAAAAATACTGACATTTTTAATAACAGTTAAGCGTTTCTTTGGCTGTTGCAGAAATATGAAGCCAACAGAAAGACAGACTTGATTGGTAGCGTTCTGTTGGCTGAATTACAAAATTATTCATGAATGTAATGGGATGAAAATAAGCACCAAAAAGATTAGCTTTTGTATAATATTCACGCTAACATTCATAAAATAAAATATTAATGTTATTGAAACAGCCGCATGAAATAGCAAATTAGTATCTCACAGCACAGAGAGACATCACTCAGCCTAACATACCTGCTACATCTCTTTGAAAGAAAGTTAACAAGTTTAATGTTAGCATTTTTCCCATAAACCTGCAAATTAGTTTTCTTTAAGTACACATCCAATTTTCTTTGAAATCTATCAATCTTTCTGTTAGGACTCAAATAAAGGAATTTCTTTTGCTACCCTTCTTACTGCGGAACCTATTATTTTAAATGTGTGACCTGTGGTCTCCAAACCACTACCCAGAAAGAATAGCTTCTGCTCTCCTGTTCCAGCAAAACTCCTCATAATTTAGTACATGTCTGTTGGGCCTGCCCTTAACCATGTCGGCTCTCAGGAGAACGATTCCAGATTCTCTAATCTCTTCTGCAATTGGTTAACACCCTCATTCCTGGCATCAACCTAGACAAACTGCCAAGCATCTTCTTGAGAAGCTTGATATCCTTCCTAAAATGTGCAGCTCAGAATGGGTAGAATATTACAACTGAGGCAGTGCAGTGATTTGGAGAAGTTTAGCATAACTTTCTTGTTTATGCGGTTAATTCTCCAACTCACGAAGCCAAGTATCCCACATGATTTCATAAAAATTTTATCAACCTGCCTTACCACCTTCAAAGTTGTGTCTATACAGGACCCAAGATACTGTGGTTCTTACCCCACCACACTCATCAAAATATTGCCTTTTAGATTATACTGTCTTTCTACAATTTTCTTTTTGCAGTGTGTCACTTCCTGATTATCCACAGCAAAATGTATCTGCCATGTGGCAACCTACTTTATGTCTTCAAAACATTTGTAGAACAGGCTTAAAGTACAGTGTAATCCTAGTTTAGAGATGTGAAGGCAAGTTCACTGGCCTGAGCATTCCAATTCTCAGTTAAAATTTTTTGTTGAGTAAGATTCTTGGTGACTATTTCAGCTGTGGTTTGTTGGGACATTTTTCATGCAATTTTCTGCTCTTCACCTAACATCATTATGGACACACCCGTGTGTCCCTATAAGTGCAAACATTAGGTGTTCTGGAGCTCCATAGTGAAGTGTTGAAGAGATGGCTTGGTGAGTGTAAATTGGTTTGAGAGCATTCATGGTGAAGTGATGAGGCCAGTGGTTCCTGATGTCGACTTGCGTCGATGAAGAGTCGAGAGTTTGGTGTCTGTGGAACATACGGTGACGTTGTGATGAAAACAGAGTTGGATGAGTGCCAGGAGAAGCAAGCGGTAATCTGCTGCCACGAGGGAACTGCTCTGACTTTCATTGGGAATTGCCACTATCTGGCTTCTCAGGGGAACAAAATGGTAAGTTGCATAAAAATAAAGTGAATTGGACTGTTAAGAAAATGTAAATAGAACGACCACTGCTCAAATTTCTGATATTACTACTAAAAGCTGAAGGCGTAAATGCACAAAATGTTTTCCTTAGGGATGAGATTTTGATTTTTCTCCACTCTTGCCACATTTTCCCAAGTTGCTCATCATTGTCCATGCCGCACAATGGAGGAGAAAATTCCAGCCCTGGTTTTTGCACAGATTATCAATCATTGTTGAAAGTTTAAAGTGGAAAGCATCTGTGTGTGGGGATCGGCTTAGTCACACTTCAACTTCTCTTCTAATTTCACTCATAAAGCTTTCCTTTTTAATGCACTTAATGCCAAGAATTCTGTGCATTATGCATGATTTAATTTGTCATCAAACATTGTGTCTCAATCAGGAGGTTCCAATGATGATAAATCCATAAAAATAAAAGCACCAGCAGAATTCTGGATCTGATTCATGGCTTTCAGCTCCCTGCCAACTATTTGTTATTCTTCCTGCAGCACTGTATTTAGTGCATATTTCAAATATATAGACTCTATTACTCGTACAAAACAAGTATTCTGAGCAAAGTCTTCAAAAACAATATTGACAAATATTGTGGGACTATATGACACTAGCAATGATTCTTTTACTGATCCAATGTTGGATCACTTTTTTTAATTCACTTATGGGGCATCGGCTTCTTTGGATGGGCCATCATTTATTGCCTGTTCCTCTTGCCCTTGAAAATACTTGAGAAACGTGCCGCTTATGTTCACTATAGATATAATGAATTAAGAGCAAGTAAATAATTTGGCTATCCTAATGAACTAGTTATACATCTTAATGATTATTTTCACATTTGTGTATGATTAACAAAGAGTTTTTGAATATATATTGTGTTATTTGACCCAATTAGAATTAATGCTCTGATAAATTGTAGCTTCTCAGGTGGTAGGGATGAGTATGAAAATTTATTTTCACTTGTTTCTGGCCTGATTGAAATATAATCGAATTGGTTTTGATATTTGTTCTAATCATTCACAAATTGGTGCTGAAATAATTCACCACTTCTGGTATTTTTAATTTTTCATTTACAGGATGTGCGTGTCAGTGGTTGGGGCAGCATTTATTGACTTTCCTGGATTGACTTTGAGAAGGTAAACCTGCTTCTTGAGTCACTGCAGTATAAGTGGTACAGATACACCCACAGTGCTGTTAGGAAGGGAGTCCTGAAACATTGACACAGCAACAGTGAAGGAATTGCAATACAGTTCCAAGTCTGAATGGTATGTGGCTTTCGTAACTTTAGACACGTTGATATTGTTTAAGACAATCTTGTCTTATCTTTAAGGCCCAGTGATGGTTTGCTCTACTTCTGTACCAAATAGGCCCTTCAACTCAGTTGCGGAAAGAGGCCAATGGCAATAATTGGCAATGTTGGGAAGGAAGCTAAAAGCTAAGAATGATCAAGGAGAAGGAAAAATATGTGGAAGCTTACATCTAAAGTTTTGACCAAGCTTATGCATTCCCTGCACAATTGCAGCTTACATCTGCACCTATCAACCTCTACATACACTGCTCCTTCCAGCTCACTGTTCTCCATGTTCAAGGTAAATGTGTTCCTACAGTCCAACAGATGACTCTTCCATGCAATACTTTGGACCACACTAATACCTTTCGTTGTAATGCTGCTGTCAGGACACTTTACACACAGGACCAGGCACTTACTTTGTGGTCTGGGCCAGGCTGCATCTCAGAGCTCACTTTTTTCTCTCTTAGTGCTCACTCTGTTTGCATCTACAGTATTTGGATGCTCGCAGCATCTCTGTCTTGCCTTGCCGTACCTTTTTGTGATTACTTCTCCCTTATCCAGCCCTTAAAGGCTCACAGTGCTTTGGCCGTGACTTGCCTTTGACCACTGTCACAATGCTGGGCAGCTTGTCATGGATGTCAATAGTCATCAGTCAAGGATGTGGACATATTTTTGTACATCACCGTGCTGTTTCAGTCTCACCCAGCACCATGTACCTGTTTCATATACAGTGAACTCCTTTGAATGTACTTCAAGCAAATGGTTACACCTTCAAATCTAAGGGGACTAGTGATCAGTGAAGACAAGGGTGACAGCCTTCAACCATCTGGTCCCCGCACAATAATTCAAGGGCAACTTCCAATATCGGTTCAGGGGCAGAGGCAGTTGGTTGCTTGGGGAAGTCATGCGCAGGAACCTCCCCTTCTACAGGGTGAGGAACTGAACGTTGGGCACCTTACCACCCATCATGGCTCTTTTGCCTTGTTATGGGCTTCTTCCTCTGGAAAGAGATCAAGGGAGGGATTGAGTGAGATGAAAGTGGGTGGCACAGCTGTCTGTTCTGATGCAGATGGGATAAGTTGTTGAGGCATCATGAATAAGTGAGTAGGCAGTACAGACAGCAAGTAAGTTTAGAGGTGCAGGGGGTTTTGGCAGCTGGGAACAGATAAGCAAAGATGTTGCAAACAATGGTGGGAGTTATAGACCATGAGTTGTGAGATGTGTGTGCAGTAGAAGAGATAGACTGAGTGTAAGTTGGCAGAAAGAAAATTTTGAATCTTAACCTCGTGGCATGTAGCTGGTCATTGACATTTTCCCAGCATTGCTGCTTGTTCCCTCATGCATAGAAACAGCACCGGTGACCCTAGACCAGGCTGGCACAATCTGGCCTCTCCTGCCAGCCCTGGACTTCCAAATCCCCATTGGCAAAGTGGGGTGTCAATTTCACTCTGCCATCATATCTGGAGAAGTTTACATGAACCATGTAGGACAGCTCCAAACTGACTAAACCTGACATGATGCATGGCTGGTCTTTAAAGATGGAATTGGTGCCAGGAATCCCTGGAGGCTCTGGGAAGTGATGAGTACTTCTGCCTGTGATGAGAAGGAAGATATAATGAGTGGGGAACTATAGGGACGCATGAGCTTCTTAATAAAGCCAGTTGGGAAAATAACTCGAAAAATCTCACTTGGGCTCAGGGGCAGAAACTTTCCATGAATCTCAACAAAGCTCTTACATCACCAATATCTGGTAAAATTTTGCCCAAGGAAATCAATGTGAAGGCAGAATTGTTTTCCTTTGGTTGCCATACCTTTTGATGACAGCAGCTTTCTCCGCTCCACTACAGCTTTCCTTCTTTTCTTATGATACTGTTAACCATCATTGATTTGAATTGATTTATTGTAGTCACATGTGTCTAGATACAGTGAAAAACTTTGTTTGTGAGCAGTATAGGCAGATCATAGTAAACAAGGACATACAGATCACAGCATGCTTAGACAGAGTGAGACATACAGGTTACACTGTACAGGAGGTGCACGAAGCAAGATCAACATTAACAAGATCAACATTATTTGAAGTTAGAGAGTCAATTTATCAGCTTAATAACAGCCGGGACGAAGCAGTTCTTTAGCCTACTTGTGTGTGTTTTCAGGCTTCTGTGTCTTATGCCTGATGGAAGAGGTTGTAGGAGAGCATTACTGGGGTGTGATGGGTCTTTGATGATGTTCGCAGCCTTTCTACTGCAACAAGCAGTGTAAATGGAGTCCATGGATGGAAGGTTGTCTTCGTGATGGTCTAGGCTGTGCACAGAGCCTTCAGTAGTTTTTGCCTTACAAAGCAGTTATGCACCTGGATGATTTGTTTTCTATGTGGCATCTGAAAATGTTGGTGATGGTGCTTATGGACATGCAGAATTTCCTAAGCTGCCTGAGGAAGAAGAGCCATTGTTGTGCCTTCTTGACCATCAAAAGATTTGTTGGGGAAAAAAATCATCCTGAGAGATATCATTGGTATTGGTTTAGCTATTCACTATACGGCCCTGCCTGACATTCAATCCAATGGTTTGCATTTGACTGACCATGTAACAGTTAACAATGCAACTTATATTTCACAACCACCTCCATAAGAGTTGTTTTGTTTCTAGATTACTTGCCGTACGTGTTTAGCAGTGGCAGAGAAGCAGCAAGAAGTTGGTCAACACTGTACTCAGGATCTCATTATTTCCTGGGATATCCTGCCCTGTGTACCCAGAGATTAGCAAATTGAGAATTAGCTTGTCCAGTCACCCGAAGACACATGGCTAAAACTTGGGACCCTAAATGGACATCAACCTTAAACAGACAGACAGACAGACAGCTGAGCCAATGACAACAAATTCCTTCCATGAATTAATATTGGATGTGCTTCAATCTTGACAACATTTGAATGCATGTGTTTAATTTGATACTCTACTTTTCTTCAAGCTTATAAACTGAAATCACAAAGAAGATAACTGGAAGAACCCAATTTTTGGGTGAATCCCCTAAACAATGTTAACAGTCCACACATAGCTAGGAAGGTTCAAGGTTCTGGTTTTGCATCCCAGACCATTGTGAAATGCAGCATTGCTATAGGGGCCTGAATAAGATACCATTCCAATTTTCAGGTAAATGCTTAGATTGGGTCATGGATATCTGAAGATGAAAGGAGTGGACCTCAGATTCCTTAATAGAATTTGGATGGAGAAATATGTATTGGGATCAGGAGCTTTTTTGGGAATAATTTGGAAGATTGTTGCCACAGGAGTATCAGAAGCTCTGAAGGAATGTAGGGCAGAAGTCAAGTTTAGGGCTGTGTGGGGAAGTGATTGGTGGGGTTCTGGGAGTCAGGATCATTAGTGAGATCAGAGATTATAGAACCTGCAACTGGGAATGACAGTGATAATGATCATAAATTAACTGACATGGTATATACAGCTGGATTTCCTGAAGACAACCTGTCCTGGCACATCTATCTATCTCAGGAAAAGTTAAAGTTGCAGCAAAAGACAATAAGCAGGCATTAATGCATTAAGAAAAGCAAATTGCCTACTTCATATGTTTATAAAGGACATTATGGCTGGTGGTGCATTCACAGTAGATGGTGTGTTTGTCTTTCCTGTCCATTGTTTTACATCCTAAGAGACCTCTATGCCCTTAAAATTGTGCACTACACTCATTCCCCCTTAAGATTTTCTGAAGGTCAGATATCTGCCATCCTTGCTTTGCTTGGTTTATTTTAAATACACCATCCATATGAGCTTGGCAGCAAATTATTGAATTTCTCTGGCAGACTAATTGCACACGGACTTAATCATGATGTGGCCACTATTAATATAATTGATAAAATCAGAAAAACAATTTTGTCTATTATGTCAGATCAGAAAGTACCTCCCAACGAACTGCCATCAAATCTGAGGCAATTCATTTAGCAGGTGCATTTACCAAACAATGTTTAGGTAAACCATCGCACATTGCAAATTGAAAACAATAAACAAAATTAAACATCCAGAAGCTATGTGCTGCAATTGCAGAAAAACGTACTAAATAAATAAAATTTATTTATTAATATTCGTTTAAAAATAATTTCCGCTTCACGCTTAGTTTTGATTCATTAGAAAGCTAAGATAATGCTATTAATTAATGTTGCTGAATAAGGAATTCATTGTAACGTTTTAATATGTTGTCTTTGTTGAATCAGTGACTTTCTGTATTTTCTTTCTCCCACGAACTGTACAATTGCCAATAAAAGCTTCCATCACCATTAAAATGGCCATTTACTCAGCCCTTCATGTGGATACGCTTACCTCCAAAAATAACAAAGAACTTGAGGCTCTCGTCAAATATGCTAAATCCTTTGATTAATTGAAGACAGAACGATACTCAAAGTCAGAATAAATCATTGAACTCACTGCATTTTCATGCAGCAGTCCAGACAGAAAGCATTTACAAACCCGAGCCATAATAGTATGTCTCCAGAGAAAGATATCAGGCAAGGAAAAAAATTAATAAAAATGACTTGAGATAGCTGGTAGCTTCATTAACTAACAGCTGTCTCTTATAAATTTGCTTCAAATTCAAAAAGCTGGTGTTCTGGCCTAAGAGCAAAATACTATAATTAACTTTATTCATCACTGTTGAAAAAAACAGACTGAAGATAAATGTCATTTATGAAAAAACAATCTGTTCATTGCAATCTGAAATTTTACAGAACAAAGTCGCCATTCTCATTCACAATGCTCGTCAACACATTCAGTATTATTTCAATATTTAGTCTGTCGTGAACTGATCAATGACAAAATTCGAGTTTATGTTATAGCCGTTGACAAAAATACAAGTGCTAGCAGAGAGGTTAGTCTCTACTGATTGTTTTGATAAGTTTCTTTAAAGGTTAGTCAACAAAACCATTCAAGATTGATGAGTGAAACTAAGCCAGGCCTGGGAGATTTGACAAAAGTAGTATAGCTCCCGCCAGAAGACCGCACAGTCTCCTGAAAGGCAAATCATGCAGAGCTGATGTTATATGGGAAAATTGTTGTAGTAGAAATGTTTTTATAGGTCATCTGTTTCCCAGGGGATTAGGCATCAATGCAGATCTGGATTTTATAGATTACGAAGTACGCAACAGCTTCGACTGTGCATCTATTGATTTCTTTGCAAAAGGAATTCACTGCAAGGAACTAAACCAGAATGGAAATTTGGAAGAAAAAACAAGATTGCAGGAAAAACTCAGCAGGTCTGGCAGCATCTATGGAAAGAATGCAGAGTTGATGTTTTGGTATGAGTGACCCTCCTTCAGGACTGATTGTAATGAAGAAAATGTTGGTATATATGGAAAAATGGAGTTTGGCATCAGTTAATTCTGCAATACTGCAGCATAATAATTAGTAATCCCTTGCAGGAAGGGAAACAGGAGGATAAGGAAAAGGATTGTCCATCGGTTGGGTGTGGAAAACGCACAAAGTAAGTGATAATGGGTGAGAAGGGTTATCAGGCCATACAGCATATCAAAATCAATTGTATACATGAATGAACACAGTAAGTAAAATAAAACAAGTGTGTTAGAAGCACAAATTCAACTTAATAAGTATGGCCTACATTACACAGATGTGACTACAAACTGGGAATTATTTGAAGCAAAATATTCAAGAGAAAATAAGAAAAGAGGTTCCACAGCAGTGGTGTAAAAGTACACAAATATGAGAGTAGAATGAAGAATTCCAATAAGAGTAATTTAAATAAATCTATAGAAGCCAGTATCCAGTAACCAAACCATCCTTTTTTTACACATGAAGCGTCCTTGACACTGATCCAACCCCCTCAGAGTCAGCTCTCAAAGTAAACAGGGTGTCTGACACTCATGTTTTTATAAATCAGCCAGCGCTCCCCGAGTGGATCAGGTTAACAGGTCCAAGCAGGGGACCCATATTCTATGAGGCCCACCTTGCTGACCTCGTTGCAATCACTAAAGTAATCAGTCACAAAAAGTTAATGTGTAGAATTAAGGAGAAGTGAAGAATTGATACACAAGAAGTGTGTTTCCTAAAAGGAATCTAGTTGTTGTAAGACAGTGGGGGAATAGTTTTGAGAAATTGGAGTGGGAAATCTTAATTTTTACAGAAAATTGGAGAAGCAGAACCACTCAGGCAGTGAAGGTAATGAACTTAAACGGTACATTCAGTAGTTTCTCGGACAATGGTTACAAAGTTCAGATGTGTCGCACAGTTAAGGATAATGCTCCAGAAGACAAATGTCTCCAATTGTTTCCAGTGTGGCCCAGGCATTGTACCACACTGTGTAAGGCACACGTGCGGGTGCCCCCTGTATGAAATAGGAGCAGGCCAAGTGATGCCATCGTGATGCCTTTCAGTGCCACTCTCTGATATGATACCCAACTTCAAAGTATTAACCATAGATGTCCATTGTGCACACTTGCCTGTGACTTACCCAAGGAAAAGTATGAGCTACAAAAAAGACCTAACTTGAAATATTTTGCAGCCAACTTGCAGATAGCGATGATCAAGTTCTGCTATTGCAAAAATATTTTGGAATTTTAGAGGACATGTTAAGTTCTTGGATTTGGTAGAGAATGTTGTCGCATTGGCACAGCAGGGCAAATGGTTTGTTTGTATTTTTATACAAAGGCTACAACAGGATGGGTCCTGGGGAGATAGTTTCTCTGGAACTGTCATACAACAGGGAGACAAAGCAGAGGATACAGACAGAGCAGACTCTGTATGATTCTCTCTGTTAAGTACCAATCAGACTTTGGCACGCCCTTTGAAAATAACAGGAGCTTGTGTGGCAGGCATATCATTGTAACCCAAATCTCAATGTACGTGATAATTAGCAGTCTTCTGTATGCTGCCCCATTGATATTCTCACACTGATTACTTTGTAGCAGTACTTAATAAAAACCAAAAGAACTGCGGATGTTGTAACTCAGGAACAAAAACAAAGTTGCTGGAAAAGCTCAGCAGGTCTGGCAGCATCTGTGAATGAGAAAACTGAGTTAATGTTTCAGGTCCGGTGACCCTGCCTCAGTTGAGGAAGGGTCACTGGACCTGAATCATTAATTCTGTTTTCTCCTTCACAGATGCTGCCAGACCTGCTGAGCTTTTCCAGCAACTTTGTTTTTGTTGCAGCAGTGCTTGTCTGCCATCTTGCTTTCCAGTGAACTGGTAAGCGAAACTGCCTTTAACTCATTGTGGCTGTGCTTACTTGCGCTTCATAATTCATCATGTGCAGTCCCCAGCTGTATTATGAACCTGTCTGGGCAGTGCCAGTATTTGACCTGGTGTCTACAACTGTCAGACCAAACATATGTTATTGCTTTGTCTTCCTTCTCCTGTGGAAGGAGGTAGCAGTTCTTGGGTGTCTGAAAGAGAGGCAGCGTAAAGTAAGTGGTCCATGGTTTCCCCATCAGCTGCTTCATCATTGAATTAGGTAGCAGGATGCGTGTGAGCTGGGATCTGAGGAGTTTCATAAGGTAGGAATGTAATTTCATTCTCAGTGTTATCAGTGATACCAGACATCAGGGGCTCTGTGACAGCCGGATCCATGATGTAGGAACCACTAAGGAGTTGCATGCCCCTTGTACCCATCAGCTTTTCTCTGTTACTTTCTAAATTGTGCCATTTGGTCTCCTGCAAATGCAAGCGAACAACATTAGTTATTGTGGGTCATTGTGTTTCAGTGATGTTATGAAGTGAATTGGTCTCCAGGAACCATTTAAAAGGCATCTGGATGGGCACATGAAGAAGAATTTAGAGGTATATGGGTCAAATGCTGACAAATAGGACTAGATTCATTTACGATACCTGGTCAGCATGAATGAGTTTGACCGAAGGCTCTGTTCCATGCTATATATGTCTATGACTCTATGACTATGGCCAGAAGTGAGAAAAATAAGTGAAGTCAAGCTGACAAATTTGAAATGGGAAGAATTCCTCTGAATTTTTCAGTAACAAGGTGATGATTTGGAGAGAAGATAGGATTTTGTTTTGAAAACTTTCAACTTGTATGATATTTAGATGGCTTGGTTTTCTTTTTTTTTTCTTTCTCTTGTGGATGAAACATCTATACCATTGATAAAGCCAAATCTGCAGCAATGTGTGTGAATGTTTCTGTGAGTGGTCACCACGTTAAATTAGAATAAATGTCAGAATTCATTCTGACATCTGACTTGTCCAATAGTAACTGCAGCTAGGATCATAACAAGAGTCCATTGGGAATCTTGGTCAGAGCAGAACAGAAATACAAATGACAAGACAAGCCCTTTGGTACTATCCAATGTATGATTGTCTAAAGATCCAATATGCCAATGTTAGGGAATAGATGAATGAATGGTTGAGTGGATGAGTCAGTGAATGGACAGCTGAGTAGGTGGGTGAGGTGGATATTGGGTGAGTTTGGTGACTTAAGTTGGGTAAGTTGGTAGGCGCACAGGATTGGTGAGGTAGATAGTATGCATGGGATGGGTAGGTTTGCAATGTGGGCAGGTTGAGTGAGGTGATGAGAGAAGAAGAATGAATCGGTTTGGTCGGGGTGAATAGATGAGTCTTATGAGGTGGATAGGTGCAATAGATGGGATGAGTAGGATGGGTAGTAAGGCAGATAGGTGGTTAGCTGGGAGTGAACACCTATGTTTTGGAGTGTGGGAGTTGCCAGCCCTGTTTGGAGCCTAGTTGGGTTGTGAGAAGTAGACACATCCGAAAGAGTAGTCAGGTGGCTCACGATGTCGTCATTTCAGTTCAAAGGGATTGAGATAAGTGTAGGTTAGCTAGTGAGGTGTAATCGGGCTGGTTTGTGTTGGGAGTAGGTTAGCTGGGAAGATGCAAAAAGGGTAGGGTGATAATTAGGTCGAGGAAGTACCTGGATCAGGTCTTGTCAGATCAGGTCAGGAAAAGTCAGGTGATCAACTAAGGATAGCTGGGTTGGGGCTAGACCAATGCCTGTGATGGGTACTCATGTGATCATAAGGAAAAGACAAATTTGGCCAGGGGTAGCTGGGCGATCAATGGTGTTCATCAGAAGAGTCAGTAGAGTGAATGATTAGGGGCTAGTTCTGGGTTTACCCCAATTTTAGACCAAGCATAAAGCTGCCTTGTCAACAATTCCTGGGTAACTACCCAAGAAAGATTTGCAGATCTGTCTGAAATCTCCAACTCTACTAGAAAGTCACAGATATTCAGTGAGACTCAGGGGAGAAGGGGAATTGCTAATCATAAACTTTCCGGTCAATTCCCACATAGGTAGTATGTCAGTGTTTCCACAGGGTCGTGGCATGCGGCTTCAGTCATCATGCAAGTTCCAACGATCCAGGGACCAGCGAATGTGACTCAATACTAGATTTAGAAAGAGTAATTCACAAATCAAGGTCTTAAATTTAATTAAGTCAAAAACTGAAAAGTATGAGAAATAAATTGATGTCTGAGAATTTATTTGTTCATGATACATGGCCATCCCTGGCCAGGCCAACACGTATTACCTGACTCTAATTGTCCTTAAGAAGTTGGTGGTGAGGTGACACTTTGAGTCATTGCATCTTTAGGATGTAGGGCACCCACAGTGCTGCGAAGAATGGGCTTCCAGCATTTTGACCCACTGACATTGATGGAATGGTGATTCAGGTAGAATAGGCAAGTAAGTAGCCTATGGACCTTTTCACCCAGCAATTCATTGCAAAAACCGGAAGAAAAGGATCCGTTTCTCTCCAGGTTCAACTTTCTCAATTACACCCCTTTTCATCATCCCTCTTGATACCCCTCTGAGGGGTAAATTCCTCCCAGATTGTCCATAAAGTGATGGGAATGACTGTTTACTTTGACCCCACAACTTAAACAATGATGCCTACTTCATTGTCCCATCAAATGTGACATTGTTTGGGTTGGAGGGGTAACACATTCAGGTGTCATACAATTTTGCAAAATTATCCTCTGACTCCATTTTGTATGTCTACAGATCATATGGGTTTCCCAACTTCTCATTCTCACCCATTACCCATCTGCTCCATTGCCATCACATGCCCTTGATTGTCTGTGGAATTCTCTCCCCCAGATGGCAGCAGAGGATCCATCATTGGGTATATTCAACAGTAAAATTGATATATTTCAATATATTAAAAACATATCAAACAGTCAGGGCAAGCAGGAAGAAAGCAGTGAATGAGGTGGGACCGATAAATTAAACTGCATTTATTTCAATGCAAAGGCCTAACATGTAAGGCAAATGAACTCGGGATGGTTGGGAACATGGGACTGGGATACCATAGCAATTACAGAGACATGGCCCAGGGATGGACAGGACTGGAAGCTTTCAATGTTCCAGCTTTTAGATGCTATAGGAAGTAAGGAAAGAGGGGCAAGAGAGGAAGAGGAGTGGTGTTTGCGAATAGACACAACATTTCAGCTGTACTTAGGGAGGATATCCCGAGGAAAATGTCCAGGGACGTATTTGGTTGGAACTGAGAAATAAGGAAGAGGTCTATTGGGTTTCTATTGTAGAATCCTTATTGTACTATAGATGCCCCATTAGACCCGTTTTATATTTGTAAGGAAATTTCAGTTATACGTAAGAATAATAGTACGGTTAGGGTAGGAGATTTAACATTCAAAACATACACTGGGATTGCCATAGTGTTAAGGGCTTGGATAGAGAGGTATTTGTGAAGTAGGTACAAGAAAATTTTTAGATTCAGTGCGTGGATGTACCGACTACAACTGGTGCGAAACCTGAGATAACAAGGTGTGGGGCTGGATGAACACAGCAGGCCAAGCAGCATCATAGGAGCAGGAAAGCTTGACGTTTCGGGCCTAGACCCTTCATCAGAAATGGGAGAGAGGAAGAGGGTACCACCCCACCAACCTTCAGATCCAACGCATCATCCTCCGACACTTCTGCCATCTGCAATCAGACCCCACCACCAAAGACATTTTTCCCTCCCCACCCTTATCTGCTTTCCGGAGGGACCACTCCCGCCGCGACTCCCTTGTCCGCTCCACACTCCCCTCCAGCCCCACCACACCCGGCACTTTTCCCTGCAACCGCAGGAAGTGCTGCACCCACCCCCACACCTCCTCCCTCACCCCAATCCCAGGCTCCAAGAAGACTTTCCACATCAGGCAGATGTTCACCTGCACATCTGCCAATGTGGTATACTGCATCCGCTGTATCCGTTGTGGCTTCCTCTACATCAGAGAAACCAAGCGGAGGCTTGGGGACTGCTTTGCAGAACACCTGCGTTCAGTTCGCAACAAACAACTGCACCTCCCAGTCGCGAACCATTTCAACTCCCCCTCCCATTCGTCAGACGACATGTCCATCCTGGGCCTCCTGCAATGCCACAGTGATGCCACCCGAAGGCTGCAGGAACAGCAAATCATATTCAGCCTGGGAACCCTGCAGCCCAATGGCATCAATGTGGATTTCACAAGCTTCAAAATCTCCCCTCCCCCAACCGCATCCCAAAACCAGCCCAGCTCATCTCCGCCTCCCTAACCTGTCCTTCCTCTCACCTATCCCCTCCTCCCACCTCAAGCCCCACCCCCATCTCCTATCTACTAACCTCATCCCGCCCCCTTGACCTATCCGTCCTCCCTAGACTGACCTATCTCCCCACCTACACTCACCTGTACTGGCTCCATCCCCGCCTCTTTGACTTGTCTTCCTCCTCTCCACCTATCCTCTCCTCTATCCATCTTCTATTCGCCTCCCCCTCTCTCCCTATTTATTTCAGAACCCTCTTCCCCTCCTCCATTTCTGATGAAGGGTCTAGGCCCGAAATGTCAAGCTTTCCTGCTCCTATGATGCTGCTTGGCCTGCTGTGTTCATCCAGCCCCACACCTTGTTATCTCGGATTCTCCAGCATTTGCAGTACCTTTTATCTCTGGTGCGAAACCTGGCCTACTCTTGGGAAATAAGGCAGGACAGGTGACTAAGGGGTCAGTGGGGGAGCACTTTGGAGCCAGTGACCATAATTCTATTAGTTTTAAAATGGTGATGGAAAAGGATAGATTGGATGTGAAAGTTAAAGTCTAAATTGGAGGAAGGCCAGTTTGCATGGTATTAGGCAAGAAATTTCAAGAGTTGATTGGGGTTGCATGTTCACAAGTAAAGAGATAGCTGGAAAATTGAAAGCTTTCAAAAATGAGATGACGAGAGTCCAGAGACTATGTTCCTGTTAGAGTGAAGGGCAAGGCTGGTAGGTGCAGGGAATGCTGGATGACTCAAGGAACTGAGGATTTGGCCAAGAATAAGAAGGAAGCATATGTCAGGTACAGACAGCAGGGATCGAGTGAATCCGTAGGAGAGTGTAATGGCAGTAGGAGTATACCCAAGAGGGAAACCAGGAGGGCAAAATGATGATATGAGATAGCTTTGGCAAAAAGGATTAAGGAGAATCCATACAAATACATTAAGGACAAAAAAGTAACAACGGAGAGAATAAAGCTCCATAAAGATCAACAAGGCCACCTATGTGTGGAACCGCAGGAGATGGGGGAGATACTAAACACGTATTTTGCATCAGTGTTTACTGTGGAGAAGAATATGGCAATACAGAACCGGGGAAATAAATAACGACATCTTGAAAAATGTCCATATTACATAGGGGGAGGAGCCGGACGGCTTAGCCCATATAAACGTGGAAGAATTCCCAGGACCTGATCAGGTTACCCTAGAACTTTGTGGTATGTGCTTGCTGAGATATTTGTATCATCGTTAGCCACAGGTGAGGTGGTGGAAGACTGGAGGTTGGATACCGTGGTGCCACTTTTTAAGAAAGGTAGTAAGGGAAAGCCAGGGAACTATAAACTATTGAGCCTGACATTGGTGGTGGGGAATTTGTTGGAGGGAATCCTAAGGGACAGGATTTACATGTATTTGGAAAGACAAGGACTGATTAGGGATTATCAACATGGTTGTGTGCGTGAGAAATCATGTTTCATTAACTTGATTGAGTTTTTTGAAGAAGTAACAAACAGGATTGATGAGGGCAGAGCAGTTGACATGATCAATATGGATTTCATTAAAGCGTTCAACAAGTTTCCTCATGGTAGACTGGTTAGCAAGGTTACATCACACGCAATACATAGAGAACTAGCCATTTGGATACAGAACTGATTCGAAGGTAGAAGACAGAGGGTGGTGGTGGAGGGTTGCTTTTCAGCCTGGAGGCCTGTGAGCAGCGGTGTGCCACAGGGATCGGTGCTGAGTCCACTGCTTTTTGTCATTTATGTAAATGATTTGGATGTGAACATCAGACGTATAGTTAGTACTTTTGCAGATAACACTGAACTTAGAGGTGCAGTGGACAGTGAACAAGATTACCCCAGGGTATAATAATCAGATGGGTCAATGGGCAAAGGATTAGCAGCTGGAGTTTAGACAAATGTGAGATGCTGCATTTTGAAAATGCAAATCAGGGCAGGACTTAGACACTTAATGGTAAGGTCCTGGGGACTATTGCCAAACAAATGTTCCTTGGAGTGCAGCTTCATAGTTTAATTTAGCTTGTTTAGTTTAGTTTGGCCAATTTTCTGTCAAGCCTGATTTCTCCACTTCTGGGTCAAGCTAAAATGTCTGATTTTGGGCCTGTAGAAACTCGACCACAGTTCCTGTGATATTTTATTGAATCTCAGAGACCAAATGAAACAGGTAATGTATTTAACTTTTATCCTTGGGCTGATCTTACAGCATCCAACAGTTTATACTTTGTGCATTTGTTCGAATATTTGTTTTTGCCAGATTCACTGAAATGATCATATAGTTATACTAAAAATACATCACTTGCAGGCATTTCTTAACTTAGGCAACTGGCATACCCAAACATCAACATTTATATTGTAGAAGACTGCAGCCAAAATCGCATTCATTTTCTTTCAGGAGCATCAATGTGAAGGCGAGAGTAGGAAGATAGCCTGAATGCATGACTGGGAGGGAAGGGATGAGGAGGCTCCATATAACTCTGACAGCTGTGTAAAAAATGTGATGACAATCTTACATTCAGATGTAGCAATAGGCTGGGAGCTGGGGGCTGGGGCTGGGGGCTGGGGCGAAGGCTGGGGCTGAGGCTAGGGTTGGGGCTGAGGCTAGGGTTAGGGCTGAAATCTAGGGTTGGGGCTGACGCTAGGGTTAGGACTGAAGGCTGAGGGCTGAGGCTAGGGTTAGGGCTAAAGGCACATGGGTAGAACATTGCAGAGTAGGGGAGGGTTAATGATCTACCACAACAGGAGGTTGATTGGTGGTCAGCAATAGCCCTCAGTCTAATATTTTCCTTGGCATAACCTGCTGTCGGTGGGTTAAAGTAATGCAGACTGCGACTTCTGCTTCACTGAGAGGAATCCAATCCTCTGAAGTCAATTGTCAACGAGGTTGGCCAGCAGCTCTGACTGAGCCATCAATGTCAATGATAGGGCATAGGTACAGCAGGTCCTGTAAGCAGCTTCAGGAAGAATGAAGGTCCATTGGAACTCAGTCTCATGTAAGTTGTGGGCATTGGATGGGGAAGATTTGTTCACATTAGGGAGGGCTTTGTTCAAAAGAATAGTCTGCCCATTTTTGCACACTTGCTCATGCCAACTATATAATGGCACAGACAGAGGGTCTGCTGTTGTAATTATCAGTACTTACAATAGAAAATTATACTTTGATACACTGTTAAAAACAACACCCAGTTAATCTGGAAATGGAAACAAATTCTCATAAATTCTCATTGCAAAGGCAAATTCCTTTCGTCATTCTCCCCCATGTCGAGTGGTCCATGTTTATGTCTGTTTCCATGGCTCATACCTGCTGGTTGTGGTCATCAGGCTGTCATCAAAGGTTATAATCTGAGGAGAGACACTCCACACCAAGCTGGGCTGACCAGGGTACTCTACAGCCTTACTATCTGCTGCAAGCATTTTGGAAGAAATCACATGGTGCTATCCAACCTGTTTAGCCACATTACAAATATACCTTCCTGGAGTGGGTCTTGGACCAGAGACAGGGTGCTACCCATTAGAGTGAAAGACTTGCTAACACTATACTTCACAAATTCTTTCCCGTCGTGACCCTAATTTCAAGCTTTGAAAATTGTTGTCAACCCTCAATGAGGAATATAAGAAGGAGGTGTTGAAGGGTTGAGGGAGGGGTCACTGTGAGAGGGGGTGCCTCTTCGGAGGGTAAGAACATAAGAACATAAGAACTAGGAGCAGAAGTAGGCCTTCTGGCCCTTCGAGCCTGCTCCGCCATTCAACAAGATCATGGCTGATCTTTTCGTGGACTCAGATCTACTTACTCACGCTCTCACCGTACCCCTTAATTCTTTTATTGTTCAAAAAAATTGCTGACCTAACTCAGTCAGTGTTCGAAAGTGGCCGTTGCTGCTTCAGGGCTTGCAATCCCATAATTTCAAATTGTGGCTCCACATGGGAACCCCAATCCTGTTTTAGGAAACTCTTAGACAAGGACATGCCTGTGCATCAAAATCTGTCGCATCCCATAGAATTTCCACTTCTGTGAAACAAGTGGTGAATCTGGAAAACATGATGAAATATCACAGATAAAGATAATTCCCACATTTTATCAGACAGTATTGGAAAAACTTGGAAAACAGACCTGCTAAATTTCTCCAGCATTTTCTGCTTTCATTTCAGTTTTCCAGCACCTGCAGTATTTCCCTTTTCAATTAGTCGTTTTGCCAGATTGTGAAGATCGAACACTGAGTCAGAAGCAGAATTTGTTAAAGCTAAGCTGAAAATTTACTAGGAAATAGAGACACACTTTTAAAAAATATTGTTTTTCTCCACATTTTGTTTCACCGAATAAGAACAAAGAACAAAGAAAATTACAACACAGGAACAGGCCCTTCACCCCTCCAAGCCTGCGCCGATCCAGATACTCTATCTAAACCTGTTGCCTATTTTCCAAGGATTTGTATCCCTCTGCTTCCTGCCCATTCTTGTATCTGTCTAGATACATCTTAAATGATGCTATTGTGCTCACCTCTACCACCTCCACTGGCAACGCGTTCCAGGCACCCACCACCCTCTGTGTAAAGAACTTTCCATGCATATCTCCCTTAAAACTTTCCCCTCTCACATTGAAATCATGACCCCTAGTAATTGAGTCCCCCACTCTGGGAAAAAGCTTCTTGCTATCCATCCTGTCTATATCTCTCATGATTTTATAGGCCTCAATCAGGTCCCCCCTCAACCTTCATCTTTCTAATGTAAATAATCCTAATCTACTCAATCTGTCTTCATAGCTAGCACTCTCCATACCAGGCAACATCCTGGTGAACCTCCTCTGCGCTTTCTCCAAAGCATCCACATCCTTTTGGTAATGTGGCGACCAGAACTGTATGCAGTATTCCAAATGTGGTCAAACCAAAGTCCTATACAACTGTAACATGACCTGCCAACTCTTGTACTCGATACCCTGTCCAATGAATGAAAGGCATGCCGTATGCCTTCTTGACCATTCTATCGACCTGCGTTGCCACCTTCAGGGTACAATGGACCTGAACACCCAGATCTCTCCGTGCATCAATTTTCCCCAGGGCTTTTCCATTTATCACATAGTTCGCTCTTGAATTGGATCTTCCAAAGTGCATCACCTCACATTTGCTTGGATTGAACTCCATCTGCCATTTATCCACCCAACTCTCCAATCTATCTATATTCTGCTGCATTCTCCGACAGTCCCTTTCACTATCTGCTACTCCACCAACCTTAGTGTCATCTGCAAACTTGCTAATCAGACCATCTATACCTTCCTCCAGATCATTTATGTATATCACAAACAACAGTGGTCCCAACACAGATCCCTGTGGAACACCACTGGTCACAGTTCTCCATTTTGAGAAACTCCCTTCCACTACAACTCTCTGTCTCCTGTTGCCCAGCCAGTTCTCTATCCATCTAGCTGGTACACCCTGGACCCCATGCAACTTCACTTTCTCCATCAGCCTACCATGGGGAACCTTATCAAACGCCTTACTGAAGTCCATGTATATGACATCTACAGCCCTTCCCTCATCTATCAACTTTGTCACTTCCTCAAAGAATTCTATCAAGTTGGTAAAACATGACTTTCCTTGCACAGAACCATGCTGCCTATCACTAATAAGCCCATTTTCTTCCAAATGTAAATAGATCCTATCCCTCAGTATCTTCTCCAGCAGCTTCCCCACCACTGATGTCAAGCTCACCAGTCTATAATTACCTGGATTATCCTTGCTACTCTTCTTAAACAAGGGGACAACATTAGCAATTCTCCAGTCCTCCGGGACCACACCCATGCTCTAGGATGCTGCAAAGATATCTGTTAAGGCCCCAGCTATTTCCTCTCTCGCTTCCCTCAGTAACCTGGGATAGATCCCATCCAGACCTGGGGACTTGTCCACCCTAATGCCTTTTAGATATACCCAACACTTCCCCTCACCTTATGCCCACTTGACCGAGAGTAATCAAACATCTATCCCTAACCTCAACATCCGTCATGTCCCTCTCCTCACTGAATACCGACGCAAAGTACTCATTAAAAATCTCACTCATTTTCTTTGACTCCTCACATAACTTCACTCCTTTGTCCTTGAGTGGATCAACCTTTCTCTAGTTACCCTCTTGCTCTTTATATCTGAATAAAAGGCTTTGGAATTTTCCTTAACCCTGTTTGTTAAAGATATTTCATGACCCCTTTTAGCCCTCTTCATTCCTTGTTTCAGATTGGTCCTACTTTCCCGATATTCTTGCAAAGCTTTGTTTGTTTTCAGTTGCTTAGACCTTATGTATGCTTCTTTTTTTCCTTTTTGCTAATCTCACAATTCCACCTGTCATCCATGGTTCCCTAATGTTGCCCTTTCTATCCCTCATTTTCACAGGGACATGTCTGTCCTGTATTCTAATCAACCTCTCTTAAAAAGCCTCCCACATATCAAATGTGGATTTACCCTCAAACAGCTGCTCCCAATCCACATTCCCCAGCTCCTGCTGAATTTTGCTATAGTTGGCCTTCCCCCAAGTTCAGCACTCTTCCTTTAGGACCACTCTCGTCTTTGTCCATTAGTATTCTAAATCTTACGGAATTGTGATCACTATTCCCAAAGTATTCCCCTACTGAAACTTCAACCACCTGGTCGGGCTCATTCTCCAACATCGGGTCCAGTATGGCCACTTCCCGAGTTGGACTATTTACATACTGCTCGAGAAAACCCTCCTGGATGGTCCTTACAAATTCTGCTCCATCTAAACCCCTAATGCTAAGTGAATCCCAGTCAATGTTGGGAAGATTAAAATCTCCTATCACCACCACCCTGTTGCTCCTACATCTTTCCATAATCTGTCCATATATTTGTGCATCTATCTCACGCTCGCTGTTGGGAGGCCTGTAGTACAGCCCCAACATTGTTACTGCACCCTTCCTATTTCTGAGCTCTGCCCATATTGCCTCACGGTTCAAGTCCTCCATAGTGCCCTCCTTTAGCATAGCTGTGATATCCGCTCTGACCAGTAATGCAACTCCTCCACCCCTTTTACCTCCCTCTCTAACCCGCCTGAAGCATGAATATATCCTGGGATATTTATTTGCCAATCTTGCCCTTCCCTCAACCAAATCTCAGTAATAGCAATAACATCATACACCCAGGTACTAACCCAAGCCCTAAGTTGATCTGCCTTACCTACTACACGTCTTGCATTAAAACAAATGCACCTCAGACCATCTGTCCCTTTGCATTCATCATCTGGTCTCTGCCTACTCTTCCCCTTCGTCACACTGACTTCCTTATTTAGTTCCTTACAGGCTTTAGTTACTACCTCCTTACTGTCCACTAACCTCCTCATTTGGTTCCCATCCCCCTGCCACATTAGTTTAAACCGTCCCCATCAGCACTAGTAAAGGAAACCCTAAGACATTGGTTCCAGTCCTGCCTAGGTGCAGACCGTCTGATTTGTAATAGTCTCACCTCCCCCAGAACAGGTCCCAATGTCCCAAAAATCTGAACCCGTCCCTCCTGCACCATCTCTCAAGCCACTCATTTATCTTGCCTATTCTTTTATTTCTACTCTGACTAGCACGTGGCACTGGTAGCAATCCTGAGATTACTACATCTGAGGTCGTACTTTTTAACTTGGCTCCTAACTCCCTAAATTCTGCTTGTAGGACCTCATCCCATTTTTTACCTATGTCATTGGTGCCTGTATGCACCACAACAGCTGGCTGTTCACCCTCCCCCTTCAGAATGTCCTGCAGTCGATCTGAGACATCCCTGATTCATGCACCTGG
Source organism: Ginglymostoma cirratum (assembly GCA_024137785.1). NCBI lineage: Eukaryota > Metazoa > Chordata > Chondrichthyes > Orectolobiformes > Ginglymostomatidae > Ginglymostoma > Ginglymostoma cirratum. The sequence goes on along the minus strand of JAHRHZ010000009.1, from coordinate 35,908,255 downwards.
GAGGCAACATACCATACGGGAGTCTCGTTTTTGACCACAGAACCACCTATCTACTCCCCTTACAATTGAATCCCCTATGACGATAGCCCTTCCACTCTTTTTCCCGCCCTTCTGTACAGCTGAGCCAGCCACGGTGCCATGAACCTGGCTACTGCTGCCTTCCCCTGGTGAGCCATCTCCCACAACAGTATCCAAAATGGTATACCTGTTTTGGAGGGAGATGACCGTAGGGAACACCTGCACTGCCTCCCTGCTTTTTTCTGCCTTTTGGTCACCCATTCCCTTTCTCCCTCAGCAATCCTAATCTGCAGTGTGACCAATTTGCTGAACATGCTATCCACGACTTCCTCAGCATCGCGAATGCTCCAAAGTGAGTCCATCCGCAGTTCCAGAGCCGTCATGCGGTCTAACAAGAGCTGCAGTTGGATACACTTTCTGCATGTGTAGGAGTCAGAGACATCAGCCGTGTCCCTGAGCTCCCACATTGAGCAAGAGGAGCGTAACACGGGTTTGGGCTCTCCTGCCATTTTTACTCTCAAGTTTAACTTAGTCCTACTATAATATCAAGTGCTCGATAAATGAAATGAAAAAAATTTGTACCAAATCACTTTACTTACCAGCACACGATAAATAAAAAGAAAAACACTTACCTTAACAACACACACCAGAGTCTTTTTCTTGGTCAGAGAAGGAAGGCGGGTGGGAGACGCTACAAATGTAATGTCTTGGATTTAGCCACTGCCCAAATATATTAGTTCACTCACGTTCCAAGAGCACAATTCAACCAGTACCACTCAGCTCCGCTGCCGAAATGAAGAACTTACCTTCCCGGCAGCCCCCTGGTCCTCTCTTTCACTGCTCCAGCTGCTGCTGCTGCAAAAAAGAAATATTGCTGAATATCACAAGAAGTTTCAATATATTTGATTTTGAGAAAGATAAGCAAATTAAATATTACTTCCACGCACTTAGATATTTGACATGAGGTTTGCAGTTTAACTTTGGCTTCCGTTTATTTTGCAGCACAACAGTGCACACTCAATGAGAAGACGGCAGTAATTCAGTTGACTGAATCTAAGACATAGAAATATGTCAATAAATACTACTGTGTGTTCAATGTCAAAGTTGTGACCTTATAGAGGTTTATAACATCATGAGGGGTATGGGTAGGGTTAATGGTATGTGTCTTTTCACCAGGATTGGCGATTTCGAGACAAGGGGGCATATTTTTAAGGTGAGAGGAGATTTATAAAAGTCATGAGGGGCAATTTTTTTTAACACAGAGGGTAGTTTGCATGTGGAAAGAATTTTCTGACAATGTTGTGGATGCAGGCACAGTTACAATATTTAAAAGACACTTAAATAAGTACATGAATAAGAAGGTTTCAGAGGGATATTGTCCAGGATGGGGCTAGTTAATTTGGGCTTATGTTCGATGTGGACTGGTTGGACCGAAGGGTCTGTTTCCATGCTGTATGACTCTATGAAAGTTCCTTTACTTAGATGCCTGTATTAAAATAAAGCAGGGCAACATGTTGAGGGCCCTTCCTATTTTCAAAACCAATAATGCGTATACTCAATCACTTACCAAAACTACTTTGAGTAACATTACGGTACAATTTCTCAAAATTTCTGTTGAATTCTTCAGATATCTGCCATGACTTCAATGTTAAAGTTATGAAACCCCCAGTGAAATAGTACAAATGAAGTCAGACTTCATTGGTTTACTCAAGTCCTGTAGAAATTCCAAAGAGAAAGTTATAGGAGGTTTGTATCAGAGATAAAAGGTACTGCAGATGCTGGAGAATCCGAGATAACAAGCATGGGGCTGGATGAACACAGCAGGTCAAGCAGCATCATAGGAGCAGGAAAACTTGACGTTTCGGGCCTAAACCCTTCATCAGAAAATGGATTTTCTGATGAAGGGTTTAGGC